>CP129451.1:17572500-18047500 GCA_030445155.1 Quercus variabilis
AAAAGAAGAAGAATCATTTGATTTACAAATGGTCAAAAAATCTAGATTGAATTCAAACACTTTGTTGCATTAAATTAATTTCAACCACTAAATTATATCAATAAATACAAGATAAATAGTAATTGTTTTTAATGATAATTAAATCCAATCACAGGTTTAGATTAAGCATAAATTTGACATGAGCTTAGTTAGCTTTTTGTTTAAAGTGTGTTAAATTATATTTGTACTTAGAAATTACAAGAAAAAAAAAAAGATTTTAAAAAATTGTACAAAAAAATTAAAAGCTGAAAAAAAAAATGGTGTAAAATGCACACTAATTAGATTAATAGTATATTGGTATCATTGAGGAATTCAAATTAATAACAATTTGTATTGACATTAATTAGTATTTGGATGTTTGTGAATTGTGTGAGTTGAGGTGGATAACGATAACTTAACTGAAACCCGTACACAAGGGCTGGGTGCTGAGAATATGCTTATGCGCTTGCATCTCAGTGGCCAAGTTATTCCATAATTGAGTTTTTAGCCTTTATTATTTTATCTTTGTTTTTCTGTCCTAATATTCTATGCTATTCTTCCGATAATATTATTTACTACGTGAAAAAAAAAAAAAACAAAACAAAACAAAAAAAAAAACTTAAATAAAAAGAGTAGGACGTGAGATACGGAATGAATCTCGCTAGTTTAAAATAATTGGATAATAATAAAAATCAAGTTTTAATTAATTAATTAACAAACGCGTGGACCACCACCTAATCATAACAGGTCATTACTCAATACCCAATTAGCAAAAAATTAATTGGAAAAGAAGCCTTGAGAAAGTGTTTTACATTACTAATAAGCTTAATTATCCCCCTTAGTTCTCTCTGTTTCTCTCTTCAAAAATGTTGACTTTTGCTCAACGAAACTGCAAAGCAAAAATAGTCCAAAGGCTCATCATCCCCAATTGCTGACGATTTCTGACGAATTACCACACCTCATTTTGGCAATTCTCATATTATTATATTTCATCATGTGGTTGGCCACTTGGCTTACAAAACTTAGCACCATATACATGTATACGTCATGTATGAAAGAATAGCCCCCACAATACAAGCCGCTCGATTGTCATGGTGTTGGAGTCCATTGATAAATCTCAGCCATTTGATATGAAGATTTCATGACGTCACTCATTTATTTAATAAGAATACTAATCCGTGTGTGGATATAACATTTTCACACTCAATTTCACAATTTAAAATAATTTGATAAATCGGAGCCATTTAATTGAAAGCCCGCAATGTTACTCAATTATTGAATATGAATACATTTACAAACCAATCCACCTACGCATACGATATTTTCATACGCAATTTCACAACTTTAAATAATTTGACAAATCGAAGTTATTTGATGATTTTGAAGAATGTGATGTCACTTAATTATTGAATTACAACACCATCTTTATTTCGCCTACGGATATAACATTTTCACACCTTTTTTTCTTTTCTTTTCATTTGATAATCATAACATTCTTACACTTAATTTTATAATTTGTTGATTTGTGCGATTGCAAGTGGTTAACAAAAAATGATGAGTCGCGTAAGGCAAAAATTACTCACTACTTATGGTCAAACATGACACATCAGTTAGGTGTGTGATTGGTTTTATCTCTCAAATTATTCTCGTTAGACTACAATACACCTTATTAGCTTAAAGCATCACATCATTGGCAATGTTATTTAACTTTACATAATCTTCTTAATCCTAATAATTAATAGGATAATGTAGACTTTTAAGACTTGAATCATGTGGCGGCAGCTATTATTGATAGGGTAAACACGCAGAATTAGCAGCATGCGAAGGTGTGTAGGTCCCACGATTGAAGCTCCCAACACTGTTTCATGGGTTGAGACAGTTGGCTGCAATTCAGACAGATAGGATTATTTATAATTTTTTTCATCAGCTAAGGCAAGCCTCATGGCAAGCACAAGCTACCTAAGCTTTGATTAAAAAAAAAAGGTTCTAAATTTGTTTCTAATCTCAAAATTTTCTTTTCGTTAATTAATGGGCAATAGCTAATTAAAAAAATGGGATCCTGATTCGTTAAAAGTCAAGAAATTTGACTTTTTCTTATTGGAGTCGGTAATGGTATAAGAGTTGTATTCATACTCTACCTTCTATAGTTTCTATGCTAATAACGTCCCCCACCTTCTCTCTCTCTCTCTCAAACTCACACGCTCTCCATATCTATCTCTCTTTATATGATTCGTTCAGATTTCAGAGTACTGACTGCGCCTAACTGCGCGCTCCCCATTCCCCAATATCAAACTTAACGGCCTCACCAGTGCCAAAACAAGACATTCTTGGGAGGCACTATAAGGGGGAGGCAGTGATTAAGGTTAATTTTTTTTTTTTTTTTTTTTTTATTGTAATCGACCAACTTTTTAGTGCAATCGTGCTTGATTCAGTTTTAAAAGTTTATTTATTTGAATTTATTGCTTTTTAATGCCTAATGACACTAGTTAGCAAATTCTTTAAATTAAATAACGGACTTATATATCTCAATACTTGCCTTTAATAGTTCAACTTAAACCATCATCCTGTAAAAAAAGAAAAAAAAAAAAAAAAAAGAAACTAGATAGGTGACAACATCATTTTAGAACCTATTTACTATTAAGCTGTGTTTGATTTGATAGAAATTGATTTATAGAAAATATTTTTCTTATTTGCAGGTGTTTTGAGCAATTGAAATTGTTGGTAAACTAAAAATTGTTTTCCAATTGACTATAAAATAGAGGACTTCTAGATGAAAATGGTTTATACTTTTATTTGCCGTAAAAATTTGTCTCATCCAAAACTCATTAACCACACCTCCATCTCACCTGACCAGCCTCACTATCAACTACCTAATCATCACTCCACTAACGTCCCATATCTCTGGTCGCCAACCACGGTTGCTGATTGCTAATCACAATTTTTTTTAATCTAAAATTCTTTTATTATTATTATATACGTGCTTAGGAGACAAGAAAATATTGAAAAGTAGTAGAAAATATGTTTTCCACAATATTTTCAAATTCACAACCAAACATTTGAAAACACTTAATTTATACCATACTAATTCTAATCTATCATATGTACATTTTTTTCTTTCTTATAAAATAAGTAAAGTTCAAAATGGAATCAAAGTGTGTATAGTAGAAATTGATGTGAAGAACACAAATTCAATTAACAACTACCAAAAAAAAAAAAAAATCTATCAACAACCATAGATCAGAGTTTTTATGGAAGAAATTGATGTGAAACCGATATATATATATATATATATATATATATATGTATTGAAAATAAAAATTTATAAACTTTGTTTGTTTAAAATATTACACGTACTCATTTATTACTCCCCATAATAATAAGTTGACCATTGTGGACAACTTACTTGGAACGATAACAATTTCCTTGAAGATTGATTAAAAAAATCATTAGTAAAAAAAGAAAAATGATATAAGAGAATTATAATTCAGTAAAAAAAAGAAAAAGAAAAAAAGAAAAAAAGAAAAAAAAAAGGAGATCTTGTGTTTCAAGGGAATTTTAATTCTTAGTTCTTAGAAAATATAAATGTTCTCAAACCAACAAATAAACTTTCACAGATAGTTAGAAATTAACAATTCTCAACTTGAATTTTGTATTGCAAAACCCACGTTCAAAATTCAAATGGTCATGGTCCTCATAGATATATTTTGACTATGAATTCGTTTTTTTTTTTTTTTTTTTTTTTTTTTTTTTTTTTTTTTTTTTATAAAATTTTATATTTAGGTAAATGTAAAAGAATTTGCGAACATGCTATATGTAAGAAGGGAAAAGCTAATAGATGTCTTAAGAACATTAATTTATGAAATATTTTTAAAAACTAATTTTTATGAAAAAAAAAAAGACTGAATTTTTTTCATAGCTTTTTATATTTTCTATAAAAGTGATATCAAGATTATTCTAAAATGGTAAATTAATAAGAAAAAGACAAAATGAGAGGAAAAAAAAAATACAAAACAAAATGAAGTCATGAATATGCATGACTAAAACCTGAGAGAGATATAAGTATAAAGCAATAACCTAACAAAAGTGATTTTTTCCTTCTATCAATCATGTTCCAAGTCATTTAACTTGGATTCTCAAAAAAAAAAAAAGTCATTTTATCTTGTGTTTAATTGTTAATTAATAGATCTAGACTCTAAGCTAAGTCATCCATGATCATAGGCTGTTACATTCAAAGACTTTGCATATCACTGGAACTATAATATTATTTAGAAAATATATGACTGAAAGTGGCTCTTCTTCTGTCTCTTATGGCTAGGCTGCATTTGAAAGGTTCGGGTGGACACACTACAAATTGTAAAATAAATCTAATATGCAACAACAGAATTTCTTATTTATTTTCTAATAGGTCCATGACTTTCTCGAAGGAGATGAGATTAATTTTTATATAATCTTACATCCAATGCCTGCAAATTAAAATATTAAATAAGACTGCTTCGCTGGTCTCAGATTCTGTATAAACAGCAAGGTTGCTTCAATTTGGGTACCAGCTGGTGCAAATGTATCTAGTAACTATTCCTAAATCATATATTGAAAACATATATGTATAATCATAACAAAACCATAGGTAAGGGTTGCAACTTGCAAGTAAGCCAAATCAAATCTAACCAACCGCAACTATAGTCTATATACATGAGTTACAAACAAATACGAAGTCCGCGTACTGACCAAATAAGGCTATGTATTTTTACAATCCAAAAAAAAAGGCTATGTATTTTTAAACCCAACGAAACCACATGCTTTGCATTCGGCAATTGGAGCCTCCTCTAAAGAAATAATAAAGGAAAAGAAAAAAGAAAGAGAAGAACTACTGCCAATCCTCAAAGAATCTTTGAGACACTTATGGCATGTTTGGATGTTTAAAAAAAGAGGGGGAGTAGAGTAGAGGGAGGGAGAGTAATGCAATTACCTTATTTGGAAGTTTTTTAAAGGATGAGGGGGAGGAGTTTGGAGGAGTTTGGAGGAGTTTGGAGGGGTTTGGACTCCCTCTAGCCCCCCAATTTTAATTCCCCCAAATTGGAGAGATTTGGAGGGGGAGTAGAGTATATAAACTATTGACTAAGTAAATTACCTAATTTACCCTTATTATATTAACAAAATTACACAAAGGGAATGGCTAATTAATCTCTTCCCCCTTACTAATTTTAAAAACATCCAAATGAGGTGGAGGTGAATCATTCTCCTCTACTCTCCTCTCCACTACTCACCTTCCCTCTACTCTCCTCCCTCTCTAAACTTCCAAACAAGCCATTAGTTTGTGTGAAATTGAGTAATTATTTGATACTCGATTAGATAATACAATGACATGATACTTTTTATTTTACATAATAATAAGTAAATTTATTCATATAAAATACTAGGAGAATACAATAACGTGATAATTTTTATCTCACATGATAATAAATAAATTTATTTATTATTCATATAAGAGAATAGCGTAATATATCTCTATACTTTGAGAGAAATATTTATCTAGAACTGTTATACTCATACTTTTTTTTTTTTGGGTTTTGGGTTTGATAATTACTGGTGATATTCCATTAAGACAAACTCGACCTATAAAGGGATCCTACACACAGTTGCCACCTAAAGCCTCAATTTCTCAATTAAAGTATCCTTCCAAAAATTTCTCTCAAGTGTCACCAATCAATCAAGACTAAATTTCAAACGTCATTCATTGTTTCATACGAAGGGAATCAATGAACTAGATAAGGATAACTGGATTAGCAATTAACCGCGTACCTACTTCAGTTATTAATGTTACTATTCCAACGGTAGAGCGTTTGTTTTTTCGTTAAGAGTGCTCAGTGCTCAACTGTGACTTGAAGTGATTGTTCATTCACGGGATGGCTTGAATAAATTTCACCAGGTCGGCTTGCAAGCTGACCAAATTCTTTACAAATTAGGATTCAATTTCTTTGTATAATAATATTACTTTTATATATATATATATATATATCCGGCCTGTTGTTACTTTTTCCAATACGACCACAATATATTTGTTTAGAGAAAACAGGAATTCTCTTCTGGTTTATTTTTGTTGAGAGAGTTATTTGGTTATATTTAGGATTTGGGTTTTACGAAAATATCTTTGTGTCATTATTGTAATTTTCCTGATTTTTTTAGTGACTCTTATTGCTTCCACAGATATAGGCTATTGACAGACCACATAAATCTTTTGCATTATTCTTGGGTGTGTAATTGTGTCTCTTTTTATTTTGTTTGTGAAATCTTTCAAAAGCCTTTAATAGTGTTCAAAATAAAATTTGTGGGGGAGTGAAATTTGGAGGTCATTTCGTGGAAAAAAAAAATCTATTACTAGAACCAAACTTTGCTATTTAAATATTTGGAATTATTAGAGATTTTGTTATGTGATTTTTGGTTTGAGTATTAGGGAGAAAGATCTCAAGTGAATCCTCAATCAACCCAAATAATTAAGACCAATGCCTAATGCCAAAACTGTGGTAGAAAAGTTTTTTTTTTTTTTTGAAGAGGAAATGTTGATTTCATTTCATAAGTGAAAGGAGTTACATCAGAGGGAGTACATGCAAAAAACCAGCAAAACAGAATTAAGGAGGGTTGTAATAGCTCGGATGCTGGAGCAGAGGAGGGGGCATTCCAATCCAAACTTGTGAGGTACCAGAGGACCTTGCAAAGGCAGCAAGGATGTGGGCGTCCCAGTTATAATCCCTTTTCAGGTGCTGCAGTTTCCAACAGCAAAAGTGGTCAAGAGAGAGGAGGATACCATGGAGAATGTGGCCAAACTCCCCACCAAGCTGCTTAGCGTTGATGGATTGGACTATGTTTAGGGCATCCGATTCAATAATGATCTTAGAAACTTGGATTTCTTGAGCGAGGAGGATGCCATTCTCGATTGTAATGGCTTCAACGGCTTCAATGGGGTGACAAGCTTGCAGCAGTTTGCACATGGCAGCCATAACCCGACCATTAGAGTCATGGATAATAACTCCTATGCTTGAGGGCCTACCATCTCCAGAGGAGGCCCCATCCACGTTAATTTTGTAGTAGCCCGGTGGGGGAGGGGTCCAAGAGGAGGCTTGAGATTTAGGAGGGATAGTAGACGAGATTGCACCTTTATAGTCCGCAGCAAGTCTGATGGCAGAGCCCCAAATTTGATGAGGTAGCGAGGAGTATGAGTCATGTACTATTTGGTTACGATTGAGCCAGAGTAGCCAGGCAGTGATCAGGAAGGATTCAAGGTCACGTGTGGAGCCTTTGGACAAAATCTGAAGAGCAAGGCTCAAGAAATCCCAAGAGCTATTTACAAGGTCAATGGGGCAATTTTTCCAGTAACCCCAGACAGATTGTGGAATGTCACATCGAAAGAGGGCATGACTAGTACATTCAAGACATTGATCGCATATAGGGCAGTAGCCATCTGTATTCACTCCCCGGGTTCTGAGGTTTTGCATTGTAGGCAAAGCATTCATACAACATCTCCAAGCGAAAATCCTAACCTTGGCTGGAATGTTAAGGTGCCACATTTTTCTCCAAAGGGGGGAACATGAGTTACCAGAAGAACTTTCACCATCAAGGGATGGTTTAGCTATTGAAAGTGCAATGTAATAGGCACTTTTAACAGTGAACACACCCTTTTTGTTGCCAATCCAGATCATCTTATCATCAGGGAGGGAGAAGCTGAGTGGCATATTAAGGATAGTACTAGCCTCAAAAGGGAGAAAGGTTCTTCTCACCAAGTCAGCATTCCAGCACTTAGTGTCAGGATCAATGAGAGCAGAAACCATGGGAAAGTCATCAAAGTTGTGCGGCATTGGGGAAATGACTTTGTACGTGGATGGAGTGGGCATCCACCTGTCTTCCCAAATATGGATCATTTTTCCATTCCCAACACGCCATCTAGTACCCTTTTTAATGACTTCAATGCTGCCGTGAATACTTCGCCATGCAAATGAAGGGTTGCAGCCAAGCTTGGAGTTAAGAAGATCAGAAGAGGGGAAGTATTTGGCTTTGTATATTCTTGAGATGATAGAATTTGGGTTGTTTAGGATCCTCCAAGCTTGCTTGGCTAGCATGGCAAGATTAAAAGCATGGAGGTTCCTGAAGCCCATTCCCCCCTCAAACTTGGATTTGCACATCTTCTTCCAAGCCACCCATGCAATTTTTGCTTCCTGCTGCTTTTGACCCCACCAGAAATTCCGCATCATACCCTCCAGGTCATCACAAAGTCCCTTAGGAAGGAGGAAGCAGCTCATAGAATAAGTGGGGACAGCCTGTGCAACGGCTTTAATGAGAACTTCCTTACCCCCAATAGAGAGCATCTTTTCTTTCCAGCCAGACAGCTTTTTGCCAACTCATTCTTTTATTTCAGCAAAGACTGCATTTTTGGATTTGCCAATGATTGATGGTAACCCGAGGTATTTAGAGTGGCAAGTCCCCTGCATAGGTCCAAGAATTTCAAGAATCTCATCTTTAATTTCCTGAGGAGTATTGTGGCTGAAGAAAATGGACGACTTGTCCGTGTTAATCATTTGTCCAGAGGCGGCTTCATACTTTTTAAGAATTCCAGTTAAAGTGTTGCACTCTTGGCTGCTTGCATTGTAAAAGAGCAAGCTATCATCAGCGAAGAACAAATGAGTAATAAAGGGGCAGCCCCTACAGATGGAAATTCCATGCAACTCCTTGGATCTAGCTGCATTATGGATGAGGGAGGAAAATGCTTCTGCACAAATAAGAAAGAGATAAGGGGAGAGGGGGTCACCCTGTCGGAGCCCCCTTGATGGAGTAATGCAGCCATGAGCAGAGCCATTAATAATGATGGAGTATGAAACAGTAGTAATGCAGTGCATGATAAGACTTATCCATTTTTCATGAAAGCCAAGTTTTTCCATAGCGGCCTCAATGAAACACCACTCGACTCTATCAAAGGCTTTACTCATATCAAGCTTCACTGCCATTGAGTAATCCTTTCCCACTCTCTTATTATTAAGGTAGTGCAAAATTTCAAAAGCAGTGAGGACATTGTCCGTAATTAAACGCTCTGAAATAAAAGCACTTTGGTTTTCAGATATGACACAGGGGAGGACAGTTTTGAGCCTATTTGCCAGCACTTTGGCAATGATCTTGTACACCACATTACTAAGACTGATGGGTCTGAATTCAGACATTTTGGTAGGTAGCTTGGTTTTGGGGATAAGAGTGATGTTTGTTCTATTGATTTCAGCTAGAGACATATTATTGTTAAGAACATTGAGAACCATTCTAGATACATCATTTCCAACAATGGACCAGTATTTTTGAAAGAAAATTGCGGACATACCGTCAGGGCCGGGTGCCTTGGTTGGGTGCATTTGCTTGAGAGCAGAGAGGACCTCATCACCAGTAAATTCTTTAATAAGATCCATGTTCATCTCATCTGTGACTTTGGTGGGAATGAATCTAGTAACCTCAGCAATGGTGGGGGGGGGAGGGCTGAGTGGATGTGAAGATATCTTTGAAGTAGGAGATGGCAGTGTCGGCAATAGTTTCACTGGTATCACACCAAACCCGTTGATTATTCCACAAACCAAGAATGGTATTCTTCCGCTTCCTTTCTGAGGCCTTGTTATGAAAAAATTTGGTGTTGCGATCCCCCTCGTTGAGCCATTGAACTCTTGACCGCTGATTCCAGTATGTTTCTTCATTGTCTAACAGTTCATTAATTTCTCTTCTGAGAATATTAATTTGAGGTCCCATGCAGCCAGAGGTGTCCTGGAGAACAAGTGCACTGAGAGTCTTTCTTTTCTTCTCAATCTTCTTCGGTATATGCCCAAACTCGGCTTGATGCCAATTTGAGAGCTCAGCAGCACATTGGTTAAGCCCCTCAGAAAGTCCCCTAGGAATGCTTGTGCTAGTGCAACCTTCCCAGACCCTTTTAATAATCTCTTTACATTCATCTCTGCGAGTCCAAAAGGCTTCAAAGTGGAAACGCCTTTTACGATGGGGTCGGACCATGATGGTATCCGAGATGAGAAGGCCGCAGTGGTCAGAGGTAGAATCAATGAGGTGGTGGACCCTAGCTTCAGAGAATTGAGCACTCCAATCTGTAGTGGCTAAAGCTCGGTCAAGCCGCATGTAGATTCTGTCAGGTCCCTCTCTCATATTGCACCAAGTAAAGTTGGATCCATTGAAACCCAAGTCTCTCAAATTACAACTGTTAATAGCATTTCTGAATCCATCCATTTGTTGTTGTGATCTTATAGCTCCCCCCTGTTTTTCGCTATTAGAGAGTATCTCGTTAAAATCCCCAAGACAGAGCCAAGGGAGATGAAATCTATTGCCAAGATCCTCAAGAAGTTTCCAAGAAGTTTTCCTTTGGGCTGTGTCAGGGTGGCCGTAAAAACCGGTAATTCTCCACATAAAACCAGAATCGGCCTCAGTAATAATGGCGTCGATGTGGTTTGGCCCGTATGTCTGAATATCAAGATTTGTGTCTTTTGTCCAGAGCATGGCAAGACCGCCGCTCTGGCCATCACTGGGAAAATAGATGCAATTGAACTGAAAGAAAGAATTTAGAAATTTTTTCATACCTCTTCTATTCAACTTCGTCTCCGCTAAGAAGACGACCTTGGGATTCCACCGCTGCAAGAAATCTCGCAACGCCCTAACTGACCGGGGGTTCCCAAGTCCCCGGCAGTTCCACCCAAAAATAATCATTGCGTCCGGCGGTGCTGCTTAGCAGCCACCGCCGATATCGAAGTGCTGAGGGGGGAGACATCACTGCAAATTTTCTTTTGTGTCCTGTTTTCTTCCTTCTCAAATGATTCTAGGCTGCCACGACGTTTAGTACCAACTTCAGCACTGGGGGTTGACATTTCAACGTCATGGGCTTGGCCTTTGCTTATATCCCTTGCTGCCTTCTTCAATTTTACTCTCCGGGTTGGTCCACTAATGTTTGCTGGTTCAGGAGGTGGTTGGGCTGTGTTGTCCAGGGAGCAAGCTTTTGTTTTCGGCTTCAAAGGGCTGGTAGCTTCTTGGGCTTCAGTATTGAGAGTTTTGGGTTGGCCTACAGTGGACAAGGCATCAGTTTGTCCTCCAATTGGGCTTCGGTCTGAGCCAGAGTTGCCTGAGGCAGATTTGTCACGTGACTCTCCACTATCCCTTAAACTGCGCTTCCCGTCTCTCGGCCTGTCCCATCCGCTCTGATCCTCAGCCGCCTGTAGGACTAGGTTGGCATCATTTTTCCTGGTTTGGTTTTCACTTCCCAAGGATAGTTTCCCGCTAGTGTCATTGTTCCCTCCAAAGCCTTCTGAAGGAATGGGTTGGACAGGGGTTGCGCGTGTATACACGTCATCTATCGCCGTCGCAGTTCCAGAACTCTTATCGCTACTGCCACTACCCATTTTGCTAAAATTCTCCCTTGGTTGCCAACCCGCTCTGAGCCAATCCCCGTATTGAGGAGTGTTGTCATGGCTCAACGAAGGCTCAAGGCAATGTTTTCCGTCGTGTCCCATTCTGCCGCAAGAAAAGCAGAGAGTAGGGAGTCTCTCATACTTGTAGGTGAGCCAGGTTCTTCCACCATTCTCATTGGTGAGAAATCCGCCTCTCCTAAGCAGCTTATCAATTTGCAATTCCACTCGAATGCGCATGAATTTAGCCTGATCTGACTGCCAGGATCTCTTGTCCACTTCAAGAAAATTTCCAATTTTGCATCCTATTTCCTTTCCAGTAATCTCTGTCATATGCTCAAAAGGGAGGCCCCAGACTTGGACCCAAAGAGGAGTGTGAGTAAAGGTTATATTGGAAGTAGAGAGACCTCTCTGCCAACGACATAGGAGCAGAAGGTTATTTTCAAAGCACCAAGGTCCACTTTTTTCAACCCATTCAAGCTGAAATTTGGAGCTGAATTTGAACTGGAAAATGTTATTACCAACATCAACTATTCGGAGGTCTGAGCCCATTTTCCATGCCGACCGGAGTACATTTTTGAGGGCTCGTTGGTTCTGCTTCCTGTCCGAGAGAAGTTTCCCAAAGAGGCTTAAGGAGCATTCTTCAAGAAGCTCCGCATGGCATGGATTGGAGATGCGGATATCATCTTCTTCGTCTTTTGTTAACTGTAGCTTTTCTAAGTTGACTAGAACTGAGTCTTCCATGATTTAGTGGTGGGGAAGGTGTGGGTTGGGTGACTGCTGCCTTGAAAGAGTTTTAAGGCCAGCAGAGGGAGGTCCCTATAGAGTAAACTAAGGGGGTGAGAGCTCGCTCATGGCGAGAGAGAAGGCTCCTACTAAGGGAGAGGTACTATTGGATTCCCTGTGGTAGAAAAGTTGATGGAATGAACTTCTTCATATAACATAGTGGTGTTTTGACAGCTAGGGACAAGTATGATAATAAGAACTTTGGTAGGAGACACTTATCTCGATCTAAATCAAGAATAACTATCAGTAAAAAAGTTGGGAAATTTAGTGATGCTCTGACATTTAGGGATATGTATATTAATAATAAGTTTGGAATAGGAGAATCATATTTTTATCTAAATCAAGAGTAGTCACTAATTAGAAATTTAGAGAAGATAAGTGTGTTTATTGTCACAACAAGTCACCTTGAAAGAAAGATTGTTTTGTTTCGAAAAATAAGGACTCCAAGGCAAATGTAGCACAAAGTAGTGACAGTGATTCTAACTTAGCATTGAATGGTTCACAATTTTGTTTGTTATTTAAATAAGTAAATTATAACTTATACCTATCATATGTGTCCAAATATGGAATGACCTTACAACTTCAAGAAGTTTCATGGTGGTTTAGTCTACATGGGTCATGATAAAACCTGTAATATTTTTGAGATAGGTAAAACCAAGTTGAAATTGCAAGATGGGGTGATTCGTTCTCTCATTGAATTTCTCATTCACCATCTGAGAGAACTATCCTTGAAGCATTTCAACAAAGGGCTAGGCTCTGGCTTGAGAGTGAAGGAATTGAGATTGCAATATGTACTAAACTTGAAGAAGAATTTCATCTCAATGAGTTTTTAGTTTCCAAGTGCTTCAATGTTGTTATGGAAAATGGGACTATAAAAAGTAACATTAGGAATCTGTTTGAATACCGCTTATTACTAAAAACTGAAAACACTGTAGCAAAATAATTTTTAAATATGTGAATAGTGCCATGAGACCCAGTTTTACAGTTGTTTTTGTTGAAAAAATTACTTGTAGGCCTCATGAACAGTGCACGAGACCCACTAAAAAAAACGCATCTACTGAGAAATGAGCTTCCAAAATTCACACTAGGTGCATTGGTAATTTAGTAGTGACGAGGGCCACATGTTAAAGTAACTTTTATTTCCTTAAATGAAGTACATTAACAGGTAGAGTAGCCATAGTTATTGCTAAAATTGGGAGGTTGCTTCAAAAAAGGGAATGGTTCTAAAAGTCTCATTTTCATATTTAGTTGCATTTCATATTATCGTGTGAATGATTCGAAATTAGATCATAGAGCCAAAAGATTAAAAAACTATTTTATTGGGCTTTTAGTTCGGGTGTGAAAGGATATAGGTTTTGGTATCCGGAGACAAAGTGGGTAATTTTTCATAGTGGAGATGTTATATCTAACAAATTTGAAATGATAAACTGAATTAAGAAGGCATAGTTGATAGTGACTATGGTCATGATTGACCACAATTGTTCTTTGATCTTTCTCTCTCAGGCATTGCAACATGTCAGGCGGGTTGAAACTTCTTTTGATCTGTCACTTGCTCCAATAAGATATTGAGCGAAATTTTATTCTTATACTTAAAAGACTTGTTGGCAGTAGCACACCCTTTTTATGCACTAAACAAGTTGGCAAATGTGGGAGCGATCCAGCAATATTGGGTTTGGGTTATAGTTTATGAACTTCGGCCATTGTTTTTGTTTACTTTTTTTTTTTTTTTTTGGTCATAGGATGGGATGTGCTGGAAATTCCCACCCTTCGTGGTGGGCCTGCTGGCCCAATTTTGTAATTATCTGATGTTAATAATAGTATTTATCTCAGTTCAACTTAAAAAAAGGAAAAAGATAATTTTATGTTACTAACTTCGTACAAGTCAGGTGAATAGGTTTACAATGGGTTTCTTTGCTTGAAATGAAATGAGTATTTCATGGTAAAAGTTTTTATTTTTTGGATGTTACGCTGTACAATATTATGTCATTTAAAATTTTAAATTATGACATTACATGCAACTTTTGACTTGTACTGATATTTAATCTATCAAAATCCTTTAATCTAAACCAATAAATAGATCCATTTCAAATAAAGAAAATACCAACTCTCATAGGCTGACCCTGCTAGTTCTCTTAAGTACAAATTTAGAAGAAATTATTGTCATTAGTTTATTGGCAATAAAATGGATAAAAGTTCATTTATACTTGGAACTTGGAAGAAGTAAAGTTCTAAAAAAATTATATATAAATTAAATAAGCTGAATAAACAGCTTAATTTTATTCTACCGCTCATCCAATCAAAGCCTAAGAATGATTTATATATATATATATATATATAAAATTTTTAACACGAGTTTGAGAGAAAGTACATTCTCAACCCAGAACGCTAAATTAAACAAATGAAAAGTTGGTTATAATTTCTTCCTTAGCAATCCTTTTCCATGCAGTTAATCCTCAAGAATTATAAATTGAACAAAAAAATTGCTTTCTAGAAGAAAAACAAAAGAAATCATGACATCAACATAAATTAATTGGACTTAATTCTTTGGTATTAGCTTTCTACGTGATTACGTAAGATAGTATAAATTAGAGCAGGAACTTGAAGCAGGTGTTTTCTATATATTGGAGTAGTTATCATATTCATAACGATCGATATTAATAATAATTTTTTAATATGAAGTAACAGCAGTAGTACATAGTTTCACACAGTGAACAATAGCAACACAAACACACTCGCAACCAAAAGCAGCAGATTCCAAACTCATATTCTTATTATAATCACAACACAGCTTCAAGGGCACGGGCAACAGCACTGCAAGCAAATCCTGCATTTAGCACCAAAGCGGGAAAAAAAATTAGAAAGTGGATGGTAAAGAATATGAAGAAGACAATAAGACTTCTCAGCTGATGAGACACATGAAGCAGAATAGATAAGGCTCAATTTCTCAAATTACAAACATTTGGGGAGGGTCTTTTGTTATTAGAATTTCTTGACATTGTTGATAATACTAGAGATTCAAGCAAGATCATAGAAGCTATTAAAGTTTCACAGGATGGAAGAAAACACAACCGGAACGAATGTCATTTTCCGAGCTTTTAATCCGTTAAGACTAAAGAAACTTACAGTAGGGGATGATCTTCCATCGCTGGTTATCCCCTTTGTTCCATTCCCACAGTACTATAGTGGTACCATCATGCACACCTCCAGATTTCTTATCTCCATGAAAAGCATCCACATTAAGACGAATGTTATTCACCATTCTTACAGTTCTGAAACCATCACCCAAGTCCTTGCCCTGAGTCCACAGGATAGACTCATCAAGAACATCAGCATTATAAGGTATCAGTTGCACCTGCAAACAGATTAGGACAAAATTGACGTTGAGAAAAAAAGAAAAGAAAAGAAAGTAATACCACAATTTGAACATGAACAAATACAAGCAGAAAATGGAAGAGAATATCATGAGGGTGTTTTTTTTTTTTTTTTTTCTTTCCATCCATAAGCTCAATCCTGAAATTGTCTACTTGTGATGCTCATGTCAAGGAACACATCCCATTATATGTAGGGACTCATCTGTAAGTCCCAAATGCATTACTTTAAAGTTGAATCTCCAATTAATAGTTCTCAGACTTCTCACACATAAAATTTAAAGCTAAGGAGGTAGTTAATCAGATGAAAGTTAAAAATCAATGAACTTTATTTTATATTTGAGCCAAATTTTACAAATAGGGTGCCGCAGCTGAACCCAACAGACAAATTGGGTGCATGAGCATGCCAAAGAACTCATGAATAAGCATGTCCTCATGGCTGCTGTGTATGTGCTTATGGTCATGAGCTTCAATTATAGAAGTACATGAACTGCCATGACAAACACAGGGAGCATATGATATATACAACCATGGAGATACAACAATTATAGAAGTATAAGAATTGCCGAAACCAACACAGGACACATGATATATACAAACATGAAACATGGTGACACAACAATTATAGAAGTATAAGAATTGCTGAAACCAATACAGGACATATACGACATACACAAACATGGTTATACAACAATTTTCAAAAAATTAGGATACACTACCAGGACACTTAAATTGATTAATAAATAAATAAACATATATTGTATATAAATCAGATAAAATCAATTTACTAGATCAAAACAGCATCAAAAGGTTTAAAAAATATAATAAATATGTCACAACTTTGGTCCCCAAACAATTAGAAGATAACAATTTAGTTCTTCAATCAAATCTTCACATCCATGGCTAACAGCATGTTGAATGGAAAGATGAATGAATAATGAGGTCTTTTTTAACTGACGTGGCACTATTAAACACTTTTAAATAATACTATTTTTTTTTTTTAGTTGGATCCTCATATCCTTCTTCTTCCTCTCTCCTCCCTCCCCCCCCCCGCCCCGAGGGCGGGGGAACACATATCTCTCTCTCTCTCAGGCTGGAAAGCTTCCCTCATACACAAATACTCAGGCAGAACTAATCAGCTTTCTGTGTCTCAAGAATAAACAGAGTTAAACCATACTATATTGTGCTATACATTAGAGTCACAAACTTCCATAACCAAGTAAAATGCTTCACTAATTTATCCTACTTCACAGAAATTGATATTGAATACAAACACAATGTTTCTTGATTCTCAGCATGTGAAGTTAACGGCTTTTTTCTAAAGAAGATGATATATCATAAGGAGAAGAAACCATTAGGACCATTTAAACAAAAATAGAATAAAATGAGAAGAACACCACAGACTGTAAAGAGTAGTAGGCTCTTGAACCAAAAAATGCGAAAACTTTGAAAAAGAATATCTAAATCTTCGTCCAACATTGAAAGAGGAAACTGCTTATCTGTTTAAAACTAATTCACCCCCACACCCATCCACTCTTAAAATCTAAAGGGACATGAAACAAAGAAACTCACTCCCTAAAGTCTTTTATTGCACACAACTGAAAGACCAAAAATGCAAGATGAGCACAAATTATAGATTCTCAGTTTGGATTGATAATAAAAAAAATCAACATAAATTTCAGCTTCAAAAATGGTACTAGCCTAAATCATGTTTATTCATGCACCATCAACCTCTTTTCTTTTTCAATTTTCATACACAGACCATACCTTTTCTTGTGACAACATGAGCTTAAAAGAGAGAGAGAGAAAAAAAAGAAAAAAAAGAAAAAAAAAAAGCCAATGATGCTCTAGTTTAACAATTAGCATAGTAGACAGTTTGATCTAATATTGAAGATGCAAAAAAGCAAATGCATTTTGTTTTTCAAATACATGTAACCAAATTTAGGTAAAGAAAGCAAAAACCATATATATCTACAAAGGAAAAGTACAACAAGTCAACAACTACTTGAATTTCAGTTACAATAACATCTTACAGGATGAGAAGCTCCAATAGAGTGCTTAATAGCCTGACCAGTGGCCTTGTTAACCAAAGCAAAGCAGGGAAACCCCTCTTCATCCTTCACTCTTGTGCTGTACTTTTCATCTTTGTACCAGTGCTGTAAACCAAACACTCACAGAAACACATAATAAACAACAAACCCACATGGAAAAAAGTAAAGAAAAACAACCAGATCAAAGTTAAAAAAAAAAAAAAAAAAAACCTGGAATTCATCGGATGGATCAGATGGGGTAAGAATGACATGGCCATCTCTGTTTGTGAGTGAGAAATTGGGTTCAGCCTTAGAGAAGATCTTGTAAGTGGGTTTGTTGTAAAGATCAGAGGTGGGATTTTGTGGGGTTTGATGGTGAAGGAAGGAAGGTAAATGTGGACGATGGGAATGGTGGGTTTCAGCTTCAACTTCAGAGGGGTTCACATCATAGGCAACATGTTCCGCATGAGTAGAAGAGGAATAAATTGGAGGTGGTGGTGCTGATTCTGATGGATAAGCAGAGTAGCCATATTCTTGGGGAGGTGGTGGCGCGTGGTAGTTGTGGGAAAGGTGAGTTGGTGGTGGAGGTGGCAGTTCATCTTCTTGGTAATAGGAGTGCGGTCGAGGTGGTGGTGGCAGTTCATCTTCTTGGTAATAAGAGTGTGGTCGAGGTGGTGGTGGAAGTTCATCTTCTTGGTAATAAGAGTGTGGTCGTGGTGGTGGTGGTTGGTCATCGAAGGCAGGTATGGTGGTTCTTCCAGGAGGTGGGTAATTGTAGCTATCTTCTCTTTTTTCTTCATAATTATCATCATCATCATCATCTCTCTGTTTGTGGTGATGGGAGTGAGAGTGGGAGTGATGACCAGATGGGAACTCCATGATCTGATCTGATGTATTGTTGTCTTCCGCCAACTTCGAACAGTTTTGTGTTTTTATATATCGATTCGATATCTCTCAAATTCTTAACTCTTTTTTTTTTTTTTTGATAAGTCAAATTCTTAACTCTTAAGAATAGGATAAAAACAAACAATAAGGAGAAAACCTTTTGCTATCACACTTACCTTTCTTTCATCCATCTAATTTATTAAGTGGAAAATAAAAGCTGGACCCGTTTTTAGTCAGAAATTATTAGAATTGGATACCCAAATACTACTATTAAATAAACAACATTATTACTCATTAGGAAAAAAATTAAGTTACCATAGTCTAACAATTACTAAAAGGTTTCTTATCATTAAAAATAAATAATAGGTTATATGAGTTTAGCAAAAAAATAATAATACTAGGTTATATTAAAAAAAAAAAAATTACTATAGTAGTAAGGATTGAGAGGGTATTGCAACTGATCCAATAGTATTTGATAGCTAAGATTGAAATTAAAAAAAAAAAAAACAAAAAAAAAACAAAATTTTCAACTTTCAAGCTCAATCATTGAATTAAAAAAAGTGTAAAAAAAATTGTTAAAAAGTTAAAGTTAAAAAATAGAATAGTAAAAATTGATGTGAGAGTCAGTGGGTGTAATAGTGCAATACCTAGGGTATGACACCGAATCCAAATCTATAGCACTAACTTCCACTTGATTTCACTAAGTGATACTCCCCAAGTTGTTTCAAAAAGTAACATTCTCCTTTTTTTAATATATATATATATATATATATATATATATATATAATAGAATATGCCATTCAAAAAAAGAAATATACTCTTCCTTAAGATTTGCATCAAAAACACTATTTATGTTAATCAGTTTTTATTTATCATTTAATTTATAACTTATTTTTTATGCATTATTTTAAACTATAAAAAATTGAATTTAGATAATTGATTGATAACATGACTATTAATATTTAATCATCTTGAAATTTTGCAAATATGAAGAATGCACAAAGATAATATAATACAACAGTTGATTTGTTAAAATTCATATTCAATTAAAAAATATTGAGTGATGCAATATTGCTTAAAGTTATATCAAATGTAACTTGAACTCAACATATATATATATATATATATATATTAATAGGGAAAGCTGAGAGAAAATTCGATTAGATTTCAAATTGAAATTTAATTAGAGTCTAATTTTGCGCCACCTGTCCCATCCAATCTAAATTTTTATATCAATTGCGTTAATTTAGTGTAAAAATTAGATGTCAATTTGAGTTTAATTTTGCACCATGTGTCCCATTTAATCCAAGTTTTTAAATTTTTGTGCTTAATGAGTTAATTTTTGCACCACCTAATGTAGGTACCTTGAAAACTAACTTCAAAGGTGTTGTTTTTGAAGATTTGGGAGCAGCAGGCATTAGTGTTGTGGTCCATAATTCCTCCGATGAAGTTCTGGCAGCCCTATCCAAGATCATTCCTATGCCATCCTCCATAGTGGCTTTGGAAACTACTGCAGCTCGAAGGGCAGTCCTTTTCCTCCAAGAACTCAACCTGCATGGTTCAACTTTGGAAGGAGATTCAGAAACATCAATTTTGGCGATTAAAAATTAGTGTTTTCATCACCCAACTGTGGGTCATTTAATTAAAGACATCACGTCTTCAGTTAGTTCTTTCCAATATTTCTTTTGCTCTCATACATGTCAGCAAGGCAACGCTCTGGCACATGTTCTAGCCCGGAGAGCGAGGCTTTCTTTTCTTGTTATAGTTTGGATGGAGTCTATTCCTCCTGACATTTATAAGGTTTTTGATTTGGATTTCCTAGCAATAAAATAATTGGGCCTGTATTTTGGCCTATTTCTTAAAAAAAAAAGAAAGTGTAGAAAAGGAAGAGTCTAATATAAATAAACCATAAAAGACCTAATCATATATCTAACTCTATATATAAAATTAGAGGAAGAGATAGTTTGAATGATTTTATATTTATGAGTGTTTTTTTTTTTTTTTTTTAACTAGAAACAATTCAAATTTATAAGTTATTTATGTAATATACCATAATTATGTACCGTCCATTACTAACTAAGTAATATATATATATATATATATATATATTGCTTTTTTAAACCAAAGTTTAGAGAAAATTCAATTAGAATCAAAATTAGATTTTGCTTTTGTTAAATTTTTCATACAAATTAAATTGTTTAGATTTTTGTTGTTATTTTTTCTTTGAACTAATGAGCATTTATGTGTATATATATATATATAGATTGTTTCTATTCATATATTTTGTATGCAAAGATATTGAACGTAATATATTGTAATTGAACTAAACGTTCCCATGCACCTATCCTCATTTAATTTAGGAAATACTATTTGACCAATTTATTATTTTATTTTGTGTTGTATTTAGTAGAATTTCATAGATAATAATTGCGAATTGATATTGTATATGTAATATCCAATAGTGATTTTCAAAATTATATACGTAATATCAATATAATGATAAACTTGGCGTAACCAATATTATGAAAATTGCAAAGAAAAACTATTTTTGTACCCCCAAGTGTCCTGGTCAAACTATGTCTTATATGTTAAATAACACAAACTAACATAATAGTGTAGGGATAAGGGCCCAAAAACTATATCTTGGGCTTTGGGCCTTAGCCAAGGACGTTGATTGGTCCGGGAATGAATAAACAGTGGTGAGGATGTTAAGTTCAGAATCCTATGAGTAAGATGCAAATGGAAAGATTGGGAAAGGTGATCCGAGGAGGGTAGGGTTATCTCCTCGGATGAGCAAGGCACATATCAAATATATATATCCTATCATTCAAAGTGACCTTCCAGAATATTCTATTGATAGAGATGTGTATTATAAACGTACAAGAGGGATGGAAGCTCAAAAATTTTGAAGGAAAAGCTACTACCATCACATTGAATGTTCAGCAGCTAACTTTCTGGCTACATTTATGTAGAGAAGACCCTTGAATAGTGCTTTCTTGGCTATTCCAACTCACAGAGGGTCAGAGAGGGTGTCCAATGGGACAAGTACTCAAGTAGTAGCTTGAATGATCAATAAATAGAGGGCCAAGATTATAAAAAGTGAGATATATAATGTAAGAGACCACTGGAGAAAAGGGGATTAGAAAAATTAAGAAGAAAAACATTGTAGCAATCGAGAATCAAACTTGTAATCGAACTTTGAAAGAGATATATAGGAACCAATCTCCTTGGACATTGCCGATGACATTTTTCCTTAATGTAAATTTGTTATCTTCATTCCTTTGTCATCAAGATCTATTTTACTTGTTGTTTGATTCATTAAAACCTAGTTTTCTAACCCATTCTCTACAAATTTTTTTTTTTAGGCTTTTTGGGCCTAAGTTCGTCTACCTTTTGGGCTAGGAATTCAAACCAGGTCTTTACAATTGGTGCCGTCTATGGGGAAATTACTTAGCTGATAGTGATTGCATCATTTAACGATGGTAGGATCAGATCTCCATCAGGGAAAGTCCACGGAGTCTCGACCATAAGATGAGTTCCTTAATCTTGAACGTAGGAGAGATTGAGAGGGTAGTGTGCATACCACGCATACAAATAGAAGCCACTCTCGAGTTGGAAGTCACGTCTCTCAAGAACAGAATAAAACATGTAGTTGGAGATTGACTACTTAAAGAGGAAGTTGCGCCATGCACAGCGAGAGCGAACCCCTTTTAACTCCAACATTTCCTCTGATAATGAAGAGGATGCTAGTTATAGATAAAGTTTAAGAACCCCACCCAGTGAGTCTTTCTTCTACGATAAGGAGCACCATCATAACCGTAGGTATAAGAGCTCACCTCACAAAGGTCTAGGAAATGACGCTTTGAGCAAGGCGTTGAACCCGATTTCCAAATTGCCCTTTACGCGCAGGGTTGAAGGGGCAAGACTTCCTCGGCGATTCAATCAGCCAACGTTCACCATCTACAATGGTTGAACAGATCCTGTGGAGTACATGAGCCACTTCAACCAGAGAATGGCTGTCCATTCGAAGAACAAGGCCTAGATGTGCAAAGTGTTTCCATCCAATCTGGGACTTGTGGCAATGAGATGGTTCCATGGCTTAGGAGCGAGTTCCATAGATTCCTTCAAGGAGTTTACCTGTGCATTTGGCTCTCGCTTTATTACTTGTAACAGGGTTCTTCAACCCTTGATTTCCCTACTGTCCTTATCCATGTGAGAGGGGGAGACCTTGAAAACATACTTAGACAGATACTAGGAGACATACAATGAGATAGATGGCGACTTTGATGATATGGCCATCAGTACTTTCAAGGTTGGCCTCCCAGCCAAGCACGGTTTAAGGAAGTCTTTGACTGGAAAACCTGTTACCAGTGTATGCTAACTGATAGATCGGATTGATAAGTGTAAGAGGGTTGAGGAAGACTAGCAACAGGGGAAAGGAAAGGCTAAGGTTATCCTTTAGAAGATGAGGGATTTTAGGTTGGACCAGTACAACAACAATCGACCTCAGAGAGACTTTGCTGGATAATTAGGGTCTGCCAGTACTCAGGTGGTTAACGCGGTGTTCTGAAAATCGGTGCACCAGGTTCTAAGAAGATTAAGAATGAGCCATTCTTCAAATGGCCGAATAAGATAGCAGGAAATCCCATGAGGTGCAATCAAAAACTTTATTGCTAATACCCCTAAGACCAATGAAACCATAGAAGATTGTAGAAACTTGTGGTATCATCTGGACCAGCTGGTCCGAGAGGGAAGGTTGAAGCAGTTTTTGCATCATTCCAGTGGTTAGAGGGCCAGTCAGGTTCAAAACCCCGGAAAGATGCTTCTTCAAGACCTTCTTTGTGCATGATAAATGTCATCTTTGCTGCTTTAGGGAGGACAGGGTCCTGCTCCTCCAAAGTAATGTCTGTCACTTGGCTATCCACCGAGGACTCCAATTCTAAACCAAAAAGGGCTAAAATGAATATCCAACCGGTGTTAAGCTTTTCAGATGAGAATAAGGTTGGAACAATACAGCCCCACAATGACGCTTTGGTGGTCACGCTTAGGATTGGGGGATATGCGTGAAAAGGGTAATGGTGGATCAGGATAGTGGTACTGAGATTATGGACCTTGATTTGTACAAGGGGCTAAACTTGAGACCTGAGGATTTGACAGCCTACGATTCTCCTTTGGTAAGTTTTGATGGAAAGGTTGTCATTTCGAGGGGTCAGATATTAGACTACCCGTGCAGGCTAGCACAGAAGTTGTAGAGATGGACTTCATTGTGGTGGATGCTTATTCCCTTTATACGGCCATTGTAGCCAGACCCTGACTTTATACCCTGGGTGCTATTTCTTCTACTCTGCACCAAAAGGTGAAATATCCGTTGCAGGGTAAGATTAAAGAGATTGTTAAGAATCAATCCATGGTTAGACAGTGCTTGGTGGCTGCCATCTTACATCATCTTGAAGTTGAGTCTTCGGCTTTTGCTAAGAGAGGCTTATAGTAATCAAAAACTCCGGTGTTGCATGTCAACAGAATGACTGAAGAGGCGAAATGCGAAGATTTGGAAAAATTTGTGGTGGGTGATGATCCAGAGAAATATTTTCAGGTCGGGGCTCAGCTGCCTCCTCAAGAGAAGGAAGAGTTGATAGAGTTTCTCAGAGGAAACGTTGATGTGTTCGCATGGAATGCTTACGAGGTTTCGAGGTTGGATCCAAGTTTCATCTGTCATCATCTAAATGTTAATCCATTTGTCACCCCCAAAAAGCAACTACCTTGATGCTCATCCAAGGAGCACTCTGATGCTATTAAAGATAAGGTGACAAAGTTTAAACAAGTTTAGGCTATTAAAGAGGTGTTTTACCATGAATGGCTAGCCAATACTATAATAGTAAAGAAGAAAAATGGGAAGTGGCAAATGTGCATAGACTTTACAGACTTGAACAAAGCCTGTCCAAAAGACCCCTTCCCCATACCTTGGATAGATCAATTGATAGATGTAACAGTGGGCCATCCTCAAATGAGTTTCTTAGATGCCTTCCAAGGATACCATCAGATACCACTGGCCTCGGATGATCAAGAGAAGACAGCTTTTGTCATCCCCATTGGAAACTACCACTACAAGGTGATATATTTCGGTCTAAAAAATGCGGGATTTACCTATCAAAGGATGATGACCAGGATGTTTAAACCACAATTGGGCAAGAATATTGAAGTTTACATAGATGACATGGTGGTGAAAAGTAAGGTGGCGTCTGAGCATGTAGGAGACGTCGGGACCTTTTTTGAAATTCTAAGGAAACATAAGCTGCGCCTTAACGCTTTAAAGTGCTCTTTTGGTGTGGGATCAGACAAGTTTTTAGGCAATATGGTCTCTCATCATGGAATTGAAGTCAATCCTGACCAAATTAAAGCAATTAATAACCTAAAAACATCTCAAAATCCTAAAGAAGTCTAGAAACTAATAGGAATGACTGTTGCCTTGAACTGGTTCATTTCTTGATCAACTGATACATGTTGACCCTTCTTCTTGTTAATGAATAAATGGAAAGGATTTGAGTGGACCAAGGAGTGTACCTTAGCTTTTTAACAACTCAAGGAATACCTCTCTCGGCTATCCATCATGTCCATTCCTGAGGTGAATGAGGTCCTATTTGCTTACATTGTCGTGGCCCCTCATGCGGTAGGCTTGGTGTTGGTGCGGGTTGATAGTAGTGTACAAATGCCAGTTTATTATATGTGCAAGTCATTACATGAGGCCAAGGTCCATTATCTGCCACTGAAGAAGGCAATTTTGGCAGTAGTACACGCTACGCATAAGCTCCCCTATTATTTCCAATCACACACAGTTGTTGTCTTAACCCAACTTCCGCTAAGATCTCTACTTTGAAGTGTTGATTACACGGGGAGGATTGCCAAGTGGGGTACGATCCGAGGAGCTTTGAATATCAAGTACATGCCTCGCACCTTTGTCAAGGGTCAGGTCCTCATTGATTTGGTGGCCAAGTTTGCTGAATCCCCGTTAGAGAAAAAGGTAGAAACCTAGGGCATGGATGGGAAATCTGTTGGCACAATCTCCTTGCAAGAACCTTCATTTTGAAAGGTATATGTTGATGGTGCAGCGAACCAAAGGGGATCCAGAGTGGGGCTAGTCTTAGTATCTCCTGAAAAAATCATTATTGAGAAATTATTAAGGTTAGGCTTTTTGGCCACAAATAACAAAGCTGAATACTAGGCTCTACTAATAGGAATGGCCGAGGTTTAAAGAATGGACGAAAAGGCAGTAAAGATGTTCTCGAACTCAAGATTGGTCATTGGCCAATTGAAAGAAGAGTTAGAAGTGAGAGATGAAAGAATGCAAGGGAACTTGAGTCAAGTTAGGCATCTGCAATCAAGGTTTGAATCTTTCAACGTATTGCATATCCTTAGAAGTGGAAACACACATGCTAATTCCCTAGCCATAATTGTAACCTCCTTGGCATAGAGCTTGCCTCAAGTTATCCTTGTAGAGGACTTGTACAAGCCCACAGAGGTGAAGAGAGAGGTGGTCCATGTTCACCAAGTTAGAGTAGGGCTTAGCTGGATGGACCTCATGGTACTATTCTTGAAGGAGGATATCTTGCCTGAGGAGAAATCAGAAGCTGACAAGGTACGAAGAAAGGCTCCTCAGTTCTAGCTGTGTAAGGACCAAAAATTATATAAATGCTCATTTTCTAAATCATATTTGCTATGCATACACCTCGAGGCAACAAAATTACTCACTGAGGAGTTACATAAGGGGATTCGTGAAAGCCATACTAGAGGCAGATCTTTGTCGTACAGAGCTATCACTTAAGGCTATTGATGGTCAAACATGGAAAATGAAGCACAAGAATATGTGAAGAAGTGTGACCAATGCCAAAGATTCACAACAAACATACATCAACCAAGAGGAGTTCTTAATCCTCTATCAAGCCCTTGGCTATTCACTCAGTGAGGCTTGAATATTGTAGGCCATTTTCCCAAGACAACAGAAAATAAGAGATACTTGCTAGTCAGCATGGACTATTTCACTAAGTGGGTCGAGGCTGAACCCTTGGCGAATATCAGGGATGCCAAGAAATTTGTTTGGAAAAACATTGTCTCTCAGTTTGGGGTCCTTCGTACCCTCATCTTGGATAATGACCTTAAGTTTGATAGCAAAACCTTCAGGAGATACTATTGTGATCTTAGAATTACGAATAGATATTCCACCCTCGCTTATTCTAGGGGAATGGACAAGCTGAAACTGTTAATAAGTTCATAGTGAACAGATTCAAAAAGAGGTTGGATAATGTGAAGGGAAAGTGGGTGGAAGAACTGTCACATGTCCTGTGGACATATTGAACCACACCTCGCAGGTCAACAGGGGAGACCTCCTTTTCGATGACTTATGAAGCCGAGATTGTTATTCCTTTAGAGACTGGCTTCCCAATGTTAAGAACAAGCTCTTTCAATTCGAGTGATAACAACGAATTACTAGAAAATTGCTTAGACTTTATTGAAGAAAGAAGAAAGAACGCCATGGTCTAGTTGGCATATTACCAACACAAGCTTAAGTAAGAGTATGATGCCAATGTGAAGCTGGTACTATTAGCGACTGGTAACTTGGTGTTGAGAAAGGTTCTAGGTACTGTAAAGAACTCGGCATGGGAAAAACTAGGGCCTAACTGGGAGGGGCCATATTGCATCACCTCGGTGGCTGGTATAGGAGCATATTTTCTTGAAAATATAGATGAACATGTGATACTACGCCATTGGAATGTAAACAACCTAAAAAGGTGCTACTATTAATAAAAGTTTCCTTCGTCATATTCTCATTTGTTATGTTATACATTGTACTTCTCATTAATATCTATCTAATTATTAAACAGAACCTTAGACATGCCTGACTCCTCGGACCATATGGTTTGGAAAAATTAATACTTAATGACATCTATCTTAGTATTAAACAAAACCTTGATCATACCTAGCCCCTCGGACCACTACCTTGAGAAAATTGATATCTTTTAATGATATTTTTCTAAATGTTAAATAGAACTTTAGTCATGACTAGCTCCTCGGACCACATGCTTTGGAAAAATTAATACTTAATGACATCTATCTAAGTATCAAACAGAACTTTGGTCATGCCTGAACCCTCAGACTGTTGGTAAATCTGGTTTTGTATCTCATACAAAACACACAGCGGAAGCAACAAACATGGATCTATTTCATTCATGATTGATAACATGCACTATATAAATTTTAAAATTTAAGAACAAGATAGTGTATCTTGGTGCGGTGAAATTCAAAACAAAAGATTATAAGTACTTGGAAACATTTTTAATCTTCACTCTAATTCCACTTTACGCCCAAGAAGTGTGGTCTCTCAATCAATTTTCAAGGGAGAATAATCGAGTAGTTTCACTCACACATACACACCATTTCACAATGATGTCTCTCTTTTATTTTTTCTCTTTCTCTAATGAAAAAATTATGTATGTCTCTCCCTTTATATAATACCACTATATAAATATAATTGCACTCTAGGTCTTATTAATAAATTATATCCCTAGACTTTATTATACATGCAACCTCTTCATAAAATATTCGTAGTAATTCAAAAAGTCATAAATATAGACTATCACTTTGAAAATTACTACATCTTAATCATTGAGTACTCGATTTAATCCTTTAAGTTATTCATCATATATTTATAAAATCCAACTTCATAAATATATACTTTAATAACTCCTTACTAAAGTAGTTAGGTTTAACACTCTGAATAACCAAACTCATTAAACTTATCTTAAGGGAATATTTTATATCTTCGTTAAGAGATATTGAATTCCATCTTGAGAATATATGTTCCATCAACACTAAATATAGCTGCCCAACATACTGAAGTTTTGATTATGATTTTAGATTTCACTCCTAATATATCAAAGCAACCTACAATTCATGATTAGGTTCATTATTCTCTTAGGATTAAGAGTTCACATAAATAGAAGTTGTAAAATTTATTATTCATTTGACAGTCATTAGGAGAATAATAAATCTCACAGCAATCCAGTTCAATATGTCTTAACTCTTAAAATATATTAACATATCAACTAGAAGTCTCTACTTCTATGATCAAGACAAATCATCTTAGTTGATATGTTATAGTCTTTGCAAATGAAATGCCAAATTTCATCACCAACTACGAACTAAAATTCTAAGTTTACAAAGAACTTATGACTTATATCTCCTGTGACTAAATCACATAAATCACATACTATGCATCTCATAAACTGTATGATAATGTCTAAATATTCATGTTATTATTATTTTAGATAATAATAAAGCAAATTTATTAATCACAACATTAAGTCATACGTAATGTCATACATAGCATCATACAATAGGATTTAAGGGCACTAATCCTAACACAGACCACATGTCTTGGAAAATTTGATATCTTTTAATGACATTTATCAAAGTGTTAAACAGAACCTTAGTTATGCCTGGCTCTTCAGATCACATGCTTTAGGAAAATTAATACTTAAATGACATCTATCTAAGTATCAAACAGAACATTGATTATGCCTAGCCCCTCGGACCACATACCTTGGGAAAATTGATATCTTTTAATGATATATTTTTTTAAATGTTAAATAGGACCTTAGTTATGTCTAGTTCTAGAGGCCACATACTTTGGATAACTTAACACTCTGCAACATCCATTTTTTCCTAAGTATTAGAATAGATCCTAGGTTACACACAATTCCTCGGATCAGTAACTTTGAGTAAAGTTAAGGTTCTTGGATTTTTATCTGAGTATTGAGCAAAATGAGAGTTGCCTGCCTTGTTTATGTTTTACATGGTATATTTTTCATCTTTAAAAGATTCTGCCTTCCCTATAGAAGGTTCAATTTTCAGTTAGCTTTTATTAAAGAAGGAGTAGCAGTAGTTCAGTGCTATGTGCAAAATTATCAAGCTTAAAGACAGATAAAAGAAAAGCACATAAAGCAAAAAGCAGATTCTTTTCATTGATCAAATTGAGAATACATTACAAACTAGTGGTGGACAACCACAAATTAAAAGATAATATAATATAATATAATATACAAAAAGATGAAGTAGAAAGGTCCTATGACTGTGGCTTTGCTCGGAGAGGGTCTTCCTTGTGATTAGCCGTCTTGGATTTGGTATCCCCAATTTTGGACTTGGATCTAACATCTTTGGCCTTAGAACCACATCCTTAATTGTGAGAGCATCCTCGGAGCAATTGGCTTTGATCGGTGGTTGGACCCCCTTGCCTTACCCTCATCTTCAAGTTGAGGACCCCCCATATCATCCTCTTTGTTCTTAATAACCCCTGTTGGGACTTCAGCACCAGAAGAATGAGCTTGAATGGTGGAGGGCTGCTCAGAGGGAGGAGGAGGAAGAACAGCAAGAGGAGGGAGCATGGCTGGATTTTCTCTGATATCCTTCAAGAAAAAGATATTCTTAGTGCTAAAGCCACTTCTTTAGCCAATCTCATCTCCGTGTCTAGCACCCCACGTTTATAGGATGCTATCTTCTCAGCCTCAGCAGCTTCCCTGGCCACCCTAGCTGCGTCCTTGGCTTTCTGCAACTTGGCCTTAAGGTCCAAGACCAGCTGTCTCTGGGTGGCTAGTTCAATCTTAGTCATATGAAGCTGCTTGTGCTGGTCCTTGGCTTGGGTCTTCGTACTCTTCAAAAAAGCTTTAGCACTTAGACGTGCCTTCTCCGAGGTGGTCAACTTGTTGGCCAGCTTCGTTTGCTCTTGCTTGAGGGCTCCTAGGTACTTCTCAACTTTAGCATAAGAGTGGGTCTCAGCCCTAGCCTCATTATGGGTGTCCCGAGCCCACTCTTCGGCCGCAAAAACTTGCTGGGTGACTTGCATAAAAATCACGAAGAAATCTTATTAGTAAAAAAGAGAGAGAGAGAGAGAGAGAGAGAGAGAGAGAGAGAGAGAGAGAGAGAGAAAGAAAGAGTGAAAGCCTAAATTTGCATTTAATTCTAAGATTTGTTAGATTACTTACCATGACAAGGTCTTTCTTCAGGGATAGGAAGAGTTCGAGTTGCTTGAAGCACCTAAGAGCGTCCATATCTCTGGGGAAAAGAAGAGGCTACTCTAGGGTTTCAGCAACATAGCCTGAATGCCCTCCTTGGAAGCTCCAAACTGAAGCGTCCCATGGGATGGGAATACCATCCAGCTCTAGCCAAGGAGCTTAAGTGCGTTGTGGTTGGCGCACCCCTAGGGAGTCTTCTTTACTTTCCACCGAAGTCTCCCTTTATCTATCTTTGTTGGTTTTTTGCTGTTTCAGTTCCTTCGGTGGGGCAATCTCCCCTTTCTAAATTTCTTTCCCTTTCCTCTTCTTCTTCTGCAAATTTGGGTCAGGGTGCAGGCCGAAGGGGGAAAGGAGAGGGGGAAGGGAAGGATTGGGAGGAAGTTGGATCTTTGGAGCATCCTTGGCTGATGATGACCCCTTTCTCCCAGCCACTAAATCTTTAAGGTTCCTCCTCGGATTTAAGGCCATTTCTTCTTCCTCGGAGTTGGTATTAACTCGAGCAACCACGAACCTGAGAGAATGAGCTGCAAAGGATCTATCAAATTCTGCCTTCGAATCCGAGAGCTCCATAGGCCTTCCTGGCAACTCTCCTACTTCAAAGTGAAATTGGTCAATCTTGGCCTCAGGAGATAGACGTGAGGAAGCTATTTCCTCCCTCAGAACAACTACTTCTTGTGGGGAACGTTGAAGGGGAAGTTCAACTGGAGGAAGGTCTTCCCGAGCCAAGAAACTGGGCCATGAGACGTCTATCATGTGGATTCTAGGATCGCCTGCCTTTATTGCTTAGCCCACATCTTGGAATGCGTTTGACAAGGGCTGGAAGTCAAATATTAAGTGGACAGCTTACAGTTGCTCGTTTTCACTCACAAAAATCTCGGACCACAGCACCTTGTTGAGAGTTGCGACGTTGACAAGATTGAGTCTGGGAGCAACGTGCCATTTATCTGCAAAAACATCCCAGGAGTAAACCATGGTCAGATTAATGAAATCCATCGTCGAAGTAAAAAAAAGTGTTAGAAAGAAAAGATGGAAAAGCTAAAGGGGCTAAATCCCATGCCGAGGGACCTAAACCTAGGGTACCCCACCTGGATCTCCCTCCCGAGTTGGACATGAAGATCGTCATGCCATTCCCCGGAGGTGATCAAATAATCATCCTTTATGCCTTTGTTAGACTAAAGAAGACACGATATCAATCTAACAATGTCGGACTGAGATTTGAGATAATATCTCGCGCCGGAGAGCGTGTGGTACTCATACATATGAACGACATCATGCCACGTGAGTCTCAGGCCCATTTGCTCATTGAAAGTGTCTACACTTCCCAGGACCCTAAATAGGTTAGGGGTGCACTGATGGAAAGTCAACCTATGATTGATTAGGTAGTCTCGGGTCACCCTACCTATAGGAAGTGTCATTCCACCCTCTATTAAGGTGATCATAGGAATGATAAATTCACCTTCTCTTCTATCTGTAAGAATTTTGTCTGGGGCACAATGCCGTAAGGCTACTCCTTGCGGAATGTGATACTTAGCTCAAAAACCCTTCATACTTGCTGGAGAATCTACAAGGTGTTTGAACCTACCCATCTAGGAGAACTAAAGAGATGTGAAAGAAATTTTCAAGGGAAAGAAACAAAAAATAGAAGGCCGTGGAGACTGGCTGAGGAGAAAATAACCTAGAAAAAAAGGAAACTTACAAGAATAAGTACGTTACTTACTTCTAATACTTCTTGGAGGTTTGAATTTTTTATAGGTAAAGACTTGGAGACTTTAGAAATTTAGGAAGCCTTGAAGGTTTGAGAGCTAGGAATCTCTGGAGAGCTTGAGAACTTGTGAAATGAGGGAAAATGATTTCCCCGAGTCCTTTATGTAGGGGATGGAATTGAGTGGGAGTTATCTCGCTCAAAATTCAAGGAGAAATGTCAACCATAGGATCTGCATCTCACCTTTGGTTACGAGCAACAAAGCATCACCTAGAGCAATTAATGACGCATCACGAACTCCAAAGCGACAGTGACGGTTATGGGGCATGCAAAACGGTACTCCCATGCGTGTAAACCAAAGAAATGAATGACCTTAACTCTTAACAGATCAAAACCCCACTTTTTCCTCGGATAAGGGGGAAAAACTAGAGTTTTTAGGGGCTATTGTAGGCATAAGGGCCCGAAAACTGTATATTGGGCTTTGGGTCTTAGTTGAGGACGTTGATTAGTTTGGGGAGGAATAAATAGTGGGGAGGATGTTAAGTTCAAAATTCTATGAGTAAGATGCAAACGGAAAGAATGGGAAAGGTGGTCTAAGGAAGGTTATCTCCTCGGATGAGCAAGGCATAGATCAAATATATATATCCTATCATTCAAAGTGACTTTCCAGGATATTCTACTGATAGAGATGTGTATTATAAACGTACAAGAGGGATGGAAGCTTAGAAATATCTAAGAAAAAGTTACTGTCACCGTATTGAATGTTTTACAGCTAAATTTTTGGCCACATTTATGTGGAGAAGACCCTTGAACAGTGCTACCTTGACTAACCCAACTCATAGAGGGTCAGAAAGGGTGTCCAATGGGACAAACACTTAAGTAGTGGCTTGGATGATCAACAAATAGAGGGCCAAGATCATAAAAAGTGAGATATATAATGTAAGAGACCCTTGGAGAAAAGAGGATCAGAAAAGTTAAGAATAAAAACATTGTGGCAATCAGGAATCAAACTTGTAATCGAACTTTGAAAGAGATATATAGGAACCAATCTTCTCGGACATTACTGAGGACATTTTTTCTTAGTGTAAATTTGTTATCTTCATTCCTTTGTTATCAAGATCTATTTTACTCGTTGTTTGATTTATTAAATCCTAGTTTTTCAACCCATTCTCCACAAATTTATTGTTTTGGGCTTTTTGGGCCTATGTTCATCTACCTTTTGGGCTAGGAATTCAAACCAGGTCCTTACAAATAGTACTACTACAAGTCATCATTCTCGTACGTAAACATGAGTTACATACTAGTAGTGAATAATTGAGGTGACGAATTGAAACAATTTAAAAAGTTTATTTAAAGATTTCAAAAATAGAAAATTTAATTTAAAATTGCTCTTAGACTATGGAGAGATTATATAATTAACCTTTATTTCTTTTTATTTTTCGCTTAGGATCATTTACCAATTATTCATTTTTTTTAACAAATGAGGGTATCCAGACCTTTTTGAGTATATGACTATTCTCTTGGGTGTATGCAGTCCCTCCATTCCGCACGCATTCAGTTATTACAGAGAGGAATCTCATGGGGTGGCTCCAAGATGCTAAAAAATGAATTAGAGAAGTGTTACACATCCATAACATTTTCACTACAAATTGTAAATAACAGGTTCTTATAGGTATTTAATTTGAATCTACCATTAAAATTACTTTCTTACTCAACGATAATAGCTAGTTACAATTTGTCAGTGTCACCTAAGATATATTATGAAAATGTTGTGGACATAACATTTCTTAATAAATAATTGAATAATTGGGTGCGATCATACCAATTATTCATTAATTAAGTGTTTAAATAATGTTAAAACAAAGTGACAGCATGGTATACATAAGTTAATTGTCCTTATTGCTAAAGAGTCTTGTCGCTCATTTGGTATCTTATGGTGTTTTCAACGAAGACATCTAAGTTTCAAATCCTTCCACCCAACTACCAATATATATATATATTATATTATGTATTTAGTGATAATTTTTTTATGGGAGATTTAATGATTATTATTCTTTTTTTTTTTATATAAGGATTATTATTCTTTAATCTATATATATAATAATAGGTGAAGCAGAGAGAGTGTGAAATTGAATTCCAAATTAGAACTCTAATTATGTGCCACGTATACACACCAATTAGAACTCTAATTGCGTGCCACGTGTACACCCCAATTTCAATCAATTAACATTCTGCTCTTCACACCCACGTATTTTCAAGTTCACCTCTCCTTCTCAAAACCCAAAATCCTTCCTTTCCTTCAATATATAGCTCCCCTCCTCTTCAATGAATGCTATGGAATTTCAGAAGAATATCTCGGTATCAATGATGCATGCCTTTGGGTATTTCTCCTTCAATATACAGCTCCCCTTTGCATGTTTATTTTCTGTTTCATTAGTTTCTCCTTTTGTCACACAGAAAACTTCCACCTTCATCATTGGTGCTCTCTCTCAAAGCCCAAAACCAAAGCTAGCAACGCACACACAGATCATTCCAAGCAAACCCATTTAAAAGCAAAAAATTACTCTTTTCGAGGGTTTTCGATTTTGGCTAAGCAGTGAATTTTACTTTGATCGATGGGCAGTGAGCATGTCATTAAACGCGCCCACAACAGTTTGCAATCAAGAATGAAAAGATGTCTCTCACTTCCTGTCAGATTTTCTTCCATCACCGTAAGCCTCCACTCGTTACCCAACCATTGGAATTGCTACTGGTAAGTTCTATTTTAAATTTAAAAACTTAGGGTTTTGGGTTTTTATTTGGAGAATCAATTGGGTGTTAATTATGATTTACATTGGAATTTTGGGTCAGATTTGGTTTTGATTAAGTGATACGAAGACAGAGGAACCAAGCAGAGTTCGTAGTGATACTGCGATATAGAGAAAGGGAAGGAGAAAAAAAACCCTAGCAATCTCTTCTCATTAGACTCTACTTAACATTCAACCGTTCCGTCTCTAGACTTAAAGCATCGCTACAAGCACATAGAGAAAGAAAAATCTATGGGCATCAACACCGTTATATCTACCACCATCAAATCGTCGGAATTGGCTCCGGTACATCTTTTTTTTGAGTTTTTTTTTGGTTGGATAGGTTTAGATTTGATCTTGGTTTTGATTCCTTTTTGTTTCAGGTTTTTGGGTTCACCATGAAAATGTTTGTTTTTGGATTCCTTTCCCTGTTTTCTAAAATCTGTGTTCATAGTTTTTTTTTTTTTTTTTTTCCTGGGGTATCGATTTGGAAAACCGGTTTTGTTGTTGATTCACCACCAATCTCCTTTTTCACAGGTAACTTCTTTTCTCTTTTTTCTCTCTTTGGAGCACTGGCCATTCAAGTTTTTCTCTCTTACTCTTTGGGTTTTCAATTTTGGTAGATATTTGGATTCTAATTCGTTCTTAATTTTTCCAATCCTACTTTGAATTTTGATTTTAGGTTTTTGAATCTTTTGGTAGATATTTGGATTCCAATTAGTTCTTAATTTTTCCTTCCCACTTTGAATTTTGATTTTTGGTTTTTGAATATTTTGGTAGATATTTGGATTCCAATTGGTTCTTAATTTTTCCACTCCTCCTTAGAATTTTGATTTTAGGTTTTTTAATTTCTTGATTTTAGCAAATCAGAGAATGTTTCATGACAACATAGCTATAATAAGAATGGTTTTAAAGTTTCTCAATCTTTGCAAGTACCTCAGTGCTGGGAAACCATATTTATTACCTCCAAACTTCTGATTATTCGTGCTTACAGGTAAATGCATAAAATAAAAATATTCCTTTCATGTTATGCTTTCTAACAAGCGTTTAGGTCCTATGCACCTTAGAATATTAAAATTTTGGAAATTTTGGCAGGGTGCACATGATGCAGAGATCCTCTCATTGAGCTTTACCGTATCAAGTAAAAAGGAGGGCTAATTCTGAAGAAGCCGCAGATAGCCAGTTGCTCCTTACATCAGGGGGCCACGATTGAATGATCCATCTTTATGATGTCAATAGGTTTTCTACTTTCCTTTGTTTTTTATTTTTATTTTGTTAATCTCTGCCCACTCACTGGGGTCTCTGTATTGCTGTTTATCTCTGTGAGTTGTGGTCTTCTTTCATTGTAATTTTGGATGATTATTGCTTCATTTTGAACAAAATTTCCTAAATTTGCTGCAAACCTTAATGGATATTGCTTAATGAAAACTTATTTGTCTCACATATGTGACTTCAACTTTTTTTTTTTTTTTTTTTTTAAATCTAAGTTTTATATCAAGGTTAGCAATTTGTAACTAACTCAAAAAACAAATGAAATAAATATGACTCTAGGCTTACTTTGTCTTAAAGAATTTTTTTTTTTTTTTTTAAGTGTATATGATATAACGTTAATGATTTTTTTTTTCATATAGCGGGTAATTTGTTTGTGTTTTTAAGACATTTCAATGGGTAATATAATATTTTTGTCTTGGTTTGTGTCAAATTGTAATTTATAGGTCTTAATTTTATGTTTTCAATTAGGCTATAGTTGTTGCTTTGCAGATAGCTTTTGTTTGCAGCATATATTTTTTGAAATTCATACATATATTTTTTGTTTTGGTTGGAATCACTTAGGTTTTTCAAGTTAGAATGAATTTTGAAAATGACAAGGATGTGCAAACTCAACAGGCAATGTGGGAAGGACAACATGAACTTTCATTTGTTGTTGTTTTTTTGTAGTGTCTGGATTTTTGCTGCCTAGAATGTTACTTTTATGTTGATGAAATATCTTAAAGTGCATACTGGGTTTTCATTATTTTGTTTCGACTATACTCTTGATTAGAGTCAGTTATTGTTGAAATTTTTATTTGACTATGTTTTGGAGGTATTATGGTATTTTATTATTGTTGAAATTATAGGTAGTTCTTTGATCATATTATATGCAGGGAATGGTTGCAACAATAATGCATGATGTGTGTTTGATAAAATGTCTCAAAAATCTGCATTGCACACTGTTTCATAAAAATATACACTGCAGTACACTATTTTATAAAGTCTGCACTATTTTGAATAACTTTTTGCAATTTTTTTTTTTTTAAATAACTTTCTATAAATCAATTTTCTGTTTTGTATGTTGGTATTTGCTGTTTCATATTTTGCAACAGAGTGAAAAGAAATCAAGTTAATGCTTCTATGTCATGTAAGGTTTTGAACATTCGAAGTTGTAATTTTGTTGTTTGTTACCTTTTCATAATTTATTATACGTTAGTATTTCTTAAATTGTACTGGCATAAATTGTTTTATTTTTTTGTTTGTAATCTTTACATCTATGAATTCAAACTACAATTTAGACTCTTGTGACCCCCACAGTAAATGTTTTTTTTTTTTTTCACTGTTAAAATTTATGGATTTGGTTATATACTTATATTTGGTTGGATTGATATCAATTTAGTTCTTTGGTTTAAATTTGATTTTGATTAAGGAATTTGGTCAAGAATGCTTTACGTTTGGGGTATATCGAGTTAAATTAGGGATTGGTTTTTTATTTTTTTCTCTTCTTTCTTAAATCTAAACATGGGATGTGGAGTTTTTTTTTTTTGGTTGGGGTGGGAGTGTTTCTTTTAATCTAGACATGGGAGTGTATTTCCATGGCACTGGAGTGTTTTTTAATCTAAACGTGGGAGTGTAGAATTGTGGCAGTGTGGAAGTGCTTTTTTTTAAATTAAAAAAAAAAATCTAAATGTGGTAGTGTTTTTGGTTTTAGGTTGGCATTTACATTGTCTAAGGATTCTGCCTCTCAAGCCATTTATTAGCATCTGGTTGATGATACATTGTGTTGACTTTTGTTTTCAATTTTTCTATCACTCTTGCTCTGCCTCAGCGTGTCGTTTGGTTTCATTGGGGTTGCTCTACATTGTTTTTCTGTTTAGTCGTGTTGCTTTTTCTTTTTTGCCATTTAGTCTCCATAATTCTCACATTAACCCATGTGTGGGTTTGCTCCCTTTTGTTTTGTATTCTCCCCTAATCATAACATAAGAATATGCATTATTTAAAATTGATGGAGGACTCGAGTTCTAGCATATTTGGTAGTTTGATTGGTGGTGCATTATACAGTTAGGATACTCATTTTAATTACTTTGAATATCCATTAGTTGAGAAAATGCAGTGATAGTTAGAGTGGTCATGGTGAGAGAGATACTATTTATTTATAATTATTATATTAATATTAGTTTGTCACTGTACAATGGTTTTTGATTTGTGGCTTAGCTAATTTTATAGAAATTATTGTATTAGTGGCTTAGCCAATTTTATATAATTAAATTGTTGTATTACTTTACTCAAACATATAAATTCCAGCTGCTGCATAAAAAAATAAATAATTAAAGAAAATTCACAACTCCAAGAAAAACTCAATGATGACAAAATTTTTGCTCTAAGAAAATTGAGTCCAATGAAAATTCTACTACTCTACTATTTGAGAATGCTGAAATCAATCAAAACTACTGAAGTAAAAAATAAAAAGAAGAGACAAAAAAGGAAAAAAAAAAAAAATCCAACTGCTTATCTTTTTATAGATTACAAAAATTATTAAAAAAGATTCACCTTAAAGAGTTCAAAACAGAAATCTTAATGACATCTTTTAGATCAAATAAGCTTTCTTTTAAAATTTATTTTTGGTTGTGTTATGCATCTTTAATTATTGGTTTTTTGTTTCTGTAATGGACTCTGTGTTGAGGCTTCAGTACAAAGTGTTGTACTCAATTAATTTGGAATGTGTTGCGGTTTTCTTAATTAATTTGGATTGTGTTGCGGTTTTCTTAAAATTGTATATTTCTCACAAAAGTCACTATTTCATTAATATCCAGTTTCCATGAAGAAGAAGAAGGAGATACAAGTGGTGAAAGCAGGGTTGGTGTTGCCAATCCACCTTTGTTTCAAGCAAATCCAAAGGCAAGCACTAGAAACATCTATAGCAAATCATTCAGGTCGAGAATTAGAAGAATTACCCTTAAGAACCACCTGTAAGTTCTTTGAATGAAAGAAAATATGTGGAATCTTTTTTTTCATTGACTTTCCTTCATTTTCAGAAAAGCATATATATTAATTACTAGAGAGAATGACGAGAATGCACTTTGTATTACTCTTGGCAAAAAGTTGTACTTGCTAAACGAACTGACCATGGCTTTATATATTATATTATATAGTTCTGGATTTATATTTAAATGATTTTATTTGATTGTGGAAGTTGTCTACAAATTCAAGGACTCAAATTCTTTATTTTTACCAATGTAAATTAGAGAAAACAGAATTGATGGGATGAACAATTGCGACAATGTTGTTTTGATTTTTTTTTTTTTAATATGTTTTTAGTATGTATTGAACAATTGAATTTTTTAAATTCCTAACCTACATGTCACATTTTATTGTCATTTTGGAAGTGGTATTGTGTTTTGTGGTGTAGAGTTTGAGGAGATCCTTATTCATATTTGTGTTTGGCCTCTTTGTACTTTGTAGTCTAACGAATTTGAAGTAATTATACTTTAATTGTATAAATAAGATCTACTCAGGGAAAGGGTATTTCTAAATTAAAGTTAAGCATATGGATATGGTATCTAATGTAGAAAAAATTTCATATTAATAAATTCTTTGAATAATTTACAAAACCATTTATTAAGGCTTAGAAGTCATAATTGGATGAAAATTGCAGAAGATTTTCATTATTTTAAATTTTGTTAGTCATGAGAGGATGAAAAAATGAAAGACCATATTACTTAATGCAAAAAAGACCATGTGGACACAAAAGCTCTTACGGTTTTGTATATGTTAGCATATGGGACACCGACAATGGTTTTGGATACCACAATATTGATTGTAAATTTGTGAATATCAAGACTTGATTTTACACAAATCTTTGAGTTTTTCCTATTGGGTGATTTCACAAATGTTAGAGTTGATTTATCATGTTCATTGTGTGTGCATTATATTGTGATTGCATTAATATATTGTTCTAAGTTATCGTACAATCCAGGATTTGTTAGCACTTAGCACAATTAGGCAATATAAGGAGTTCCTGTATAATATTTCATTTTTTAAATCATCATTTGTGAAATTATGCTTAGTTTATGAGAATGTTGTGGGCTAAAGTTTTCCAATGCTTTTTGTAATACCCAAAAGAGAAAAGGGGAGGAATGGGGTTAAAAGTGGTGATAAATCGGGTTTAACCTACAGAAACAATAAGAAAGACTTCTTTTATTTTAACTTTTTATATGCTCCTTCATTCCCTCACACAAATTATGATACATACCTCAAAGGCTTTAACTAATATTGTCATATAAATTTTAGTTTGGTGTGATTCATTGTGGTTCCTAGGAATAGCAGATATGGTGTTTGAAATTGTCATGTAAGAGATTTCAAATCTTCATCCCATAAAATTTGAATCATCTACATTTTCTAATAAAGTTTGCTAAATTATAAATTAGAACCATCATTTCTAACTAAAAATCCCTTCTACATCTAATCTACCAAACAATACTTGCTAAATAATAAAGCACAATCTTTCTTGTCCAAAGCATATTTTATGTCACTGTGATGACAGTGAACCGTACTCATGTGGAAGCACACAATATAATAAAATAAAAGTAAACCATCCATTGATGATACATCACATAGCTCCCACAAATAAATTATACAAATTCAATCAAACTATACTCATCTAAGCTAAAAGATAGACAATACAACCAACATTTCCTATACGCCCAACGCACAATTCACCTATGCACACAAACCACTCTTATGCCAATTATTTATAAGCACTTACAAGTAAAGCCCCAATTGATAAGCCATATCATATAAGGTTTGCTAGCCTGCTCGACTGAAATTGTGCTTAATTATCATCTCCTCTTCCCCTCCTCCTTTCATCTGCTCTATCTTACCCCACCACTCATTCTCATCAACATATATATATATATACTGCTAAGTTTTTTTAATGAGATTTTCTGGTTAATAATATGAATTTAGACTTAACTGAGTCTTTTAAACTCATGATTAATAATATCTACATACTAGTTTAGTGTAAAACCAATAACATATATGACATCAGTAAAATGAAATCCGGAAAATCTAGATGGGTTTGAAATGGACAGATCTAACATGTTAACATGTTTATACATTTTTTTTTTTTTTAAATTGATGGCAAGATGTTTGGACTTTAGAAAGATTTTTCTCACTCGTTACCGTTACTATTTTTCCAAATAGGAAAACAGTAAACTGTTCATGTTTTAAAATTAAACGTTTAATATTGACTCCCCATGATGGATTCAACGGAGTGAATTATGGCTGTTGCGATGTGAACAGAACTCACGAAACCTATGGTCCACCGTGGAGTCTAAACAAAATATCTGGCATCAAGGGGTCTGTTTGGTATACATGTTTTTAGTTTTTAAACAACTTTATACGTATTTTCACATACTTTTTCACTCACATATATTTCCAAAAAACTGAAAACAGTTGTTTGAACACACGTATCAAACAGGCCTAAATGTTTTTTTTTCTCAGTTGAGACTCGCACCTTAAACAAAAGCCAAGGCAAAAGGCTTTATGACAATTTTTGGTTGTATAATTTATGAGTTAATTAGCTACTACATCTACCGGACCATCACATCATGGTCCTTATAACTAATTGTGATGGGCAGAAATTGTTGGGAATAATATATATATATATATATATATATATGAATTCTCATATATGTAAGATGCAAAAGACAGAAGAAAAATAACATAAAAATAAATGCAATAATACAACACAAGAAATTATGTGATTCAGTAATTTACCTATATCCACAGAGTTGTAGTGATTTTACTAATTTTAGGGAAATTATGTAAGATTTGGCTATATAATTTTTATCTCTAAAACAACACATCAAACCCCTAATTTGAAGCAATGATATTTATATTCTACACAACGAATTCATAGAGAAACTCTCTTTGTGGCCTTGAGTTTTGTGGACAAAAGACACCCTTGTTAAAAATTTGTATAAATGAGTAGAAATATTTTTTAGGGTAAATTCTATTTACGTACTCTAAGGTTTGGACTAATGCCAACCAAGACCAAAACTTTTCAAAATAAACAATTTTTTTTTTCCAAAACCCAACTTAGTCCCTAAACATTGTTAGGCCTATTAGACAATTTTATTAACTGTGTTAGAGCAATTGCATCAGTAGGTGTAAGTAACTTTGTATAAGTAAAATAGACCCACATTAAGAGCATTCACATCTGCTCGGCTAAAGTCTTCTAAAATAAAACTACAATGCAAATTTTACACATTTTGAGCAAAAAAACACCCACATCAGTGGGTGTAAAACTGTGTAAAATCGTGTATATATTTCCATGAGCTACAGTACCCGTGTATATTTACATGGGTATTGTAGCTCGTGTATACATTAAAATAATATTATCATTGTACAGTATAACCACCCAACGTGCCAGAATAACCACCAAACCTAGCGCTACAAGCACAAAGTATTAACCAAAATCAACTGAAAATTAACCCAAAATCAACACAGAGATACACTTGATTAGAGAAAAAAAAACAACCGAGATACACAAACACGCCTACACACAAACAAACCCAAACGGACAAACAACAAAGAGAGATCGGCACTTATCAGAACGATTGGTGCTTAACTGGAACGATTGGAGCTCATGGGTCTTGCTTAATTGAAGCTCGTGGGTATGGGTCTTGCCTGATCTGGTCGTGCTTGATCTGGTCGTGGGTATGGGTCTTGCTTATGGGTTGACAGAGATCGGCGTTGATGGAGGCTTGGTGGATTGGAGAGGCATTGTGGTGCTTGTGATGGCTGTGGTGTTGATGGAATTCTTGCTCTAGTGCTTCTGGGTTTTGACCGTAAGAGAAAGAAGAAGAAAGAAGAGGAAGAAAAGAAAGGGGAAACGGTAGAGATAAGGAAAAAGAAAGAAAGAAGAAAGAAAAGGAGGTGTTGGAAAAAGAAACGGGTAGGTAAAATAATATTAAAAAAAGAACATAAAAATATTATTTATATAAAATGTAGTGTATAATAGATAAACTGATGTGGGGTTTTGTAAAAATGAATGTGTAAAATACAAAAAGTAGCTTTTTCCATGTAAAATAAACGATAAATTTACACGAGCTGATGTGGATGCCCTAATACTTACATAAGTAACTTTGTATAAATCCACACTTACTACAATAACCGTGCATATATGCACGGTTATTGTAGCAAATGTGGATATATACAAAGCACGGTTATTATAGCTTTGCAAGTCTTATTTTAATATTATCTTACATGTACCATCCTTCGATTTGGGCAGACAATACAATTCTCAGCGAGTGCTGCATTTGTTGTCTGTAGTTTTACTTTTAATTTGCCCAAGAAATTCAGATTCTCGAAGGAAGTATTCAGAAAGCTGAAAGCAATTCATAACATAATCTAGAGTTCCACTTCCTACACTCTTATACACTTAAATTTAATTGTTATAACCCTTCTCTTTTGCTGAAAACCCTAAAAAAATTGTGTAAAGGATATTTCCCAAAAAAATTTGTTATTATGATATATGGCTACTGAAAAGGAATGCAATTTGAAAATTTTATTCTATATTAAACTTAGCAAATTTCAAATTACAATGAAAGCCCACATTAAATATAAGTTTCCATTAAAAAAGTATGACAATTAGAAAAAATAAAAAATAAAAATTAATGAAGAATGAATATTTTATTGAAATATCTTCTAAAATAGATAAATTGATGTGGGTGTTTTGGAAAAGTAGCTATGTAAAATAGAAAAGTAGATTCTTATCCTAAAATAGACAGAATATTTTACATAGACTAGTGCGATTGCTCTAAGTTGGCTTTAGGGACTAAATTGGTCAAATTTAAAAAATTTGAATCTAGTTGCCATTAGCCCAAATCTTACACAATGTTGATGGAATAACCCTATTTTTTTAAAATGAAATATTTTGAAAAAATAGTCATTATATGAAAGGATATATACTTATTTTTTGTATTAATTTATACAAACTCAAAAAGAGTCATTTTTGTTAGGTTCTAAAGATTTAGGATTTTGTGTATTTAGAAATCTAATTTGTATTATTGGCAAACCATGATCAAAATAGGTTGTTTAGTCTTGTTTAGGCTTGCTCAAATTTGAGTCTTTCATGTAAAGTTGGAATCGAGTGGCTGCAGATGCATTGGTGCATTTCGGCTTGGCTCGATCGATCGAAAGAAAGACTCGATCGATTGAATCTCGGGCAGAATGTTTTTCTGCAGAATATTCCAGCTCAGCCCTGACTCATTAAACGTTTTGGGTTTTCTGTTTTTACCCTAGGTATATAAAGAAAAACCCTAGCCACGTTTTTAGAGTTGCTCCAGTTGAGTTGTTGCTCATACTTTGCTGTTTTTTGTAAATCTCTTGTGAAATCTAGAGGAGTTTTCCTTTACACAAAGCTTAGAGTTTTCAAGATAGAGATTACTTCAACATCTTGATGATCAACTCGGTTGCTACCATAGAAGATTAAAGATTATCAAGTGTGGGTACTTGTAGCTAATTGGAGAATCCAAGAAAGAAGGAGTCCGTGGATTCGGAGCTTGCATGTGGTCGTGTCAATAAGTTCTACTGATGGGTAGCATTAGGAAGTCGAGTGGGGAGCTTGTAAGTCCTTTTGTATGAACTTCAATTCTTTCGAATAGTGGATTCAGGTTTACCTTGAGGATAGTTAGGTCAAATCCTCCCCAGGTTTTTATCGTGTAGTTTCCTAGGTCATCATATCATTGTATCTTTTTATATTTTCGCTGCTTTACACTTTTAATATGATTGTTTGTTTGTGATAACCTAGAATTGCTGAAATTGACTAAGTTATTTACTTGGCTAATTAACTAGATTAATCTGGTTGTTTTAAGGGGTCTAAATTTCTATCAAGTGGTATCAGAGCAGGTAGCTCTTTTCTTTGAGATTTTTTGATCTCATAGCTGATCCTTGACCCCTGTTGTCATGGAGCATGGACATTCTCTTGTTGTTCCTCATCACTTTAATGAGAATAACTATGCTTATTGGAAAGTAAGGATGAAAGCATTCCTGAAATGTATTGATGAGAGGGTATGGAATTCCGTTGAATACGGATGGCAGAAGCCCACTACTCCTATGAGTAAGTGGCAAACTTCTGAAAAAGAAGTAGCAGGCTTCAATAGCAAAACTATGAATGTCATCTTCAATGTTGTTTCTATGGAGGAATTTAAGAGAATCTCTAATATTGAGGTTGCTCACATTGCTTGGAAAATCCTCCAAACTGGGCATGAAGGTACAAAGGCAGTAAAGATTAATAAACTGTAGAATTGACTTCTAGATTTGAAAGCATTAGAATGTCTAATGATGAATCTTTTGATGAATTCTATGCTAAATTAAATGATATTGTTAATTTTGCTTTTAATTTGGGTGAAATCTATGATCAACCTAAAATTGTTAGCAAGATTCTTAGATCTTTAACTGAAGACTTTAGATCCAAAGTGACTGCCATTACTGAGAGCAAAGATGTGGACACCATCCCTGTTGATGAGCTTGTAGGATCTCTTCAGTCCTATGAGTCTAACCTACCCAAAGTGAACAAATTCAAATCAATGGCTCTTAAGTCAGTTAATGATGTTAATGCTGGTGGATTTGATGATGAGCTCTCTGCTACAGAGATTGCGTATCTTGCCAATAACTTTAGAAACTTTTTTAGGAATAACAATAGAAAGGAAAGATGTACAAATACTGTTGAACCTAGAAACTTTAGGAAGAATGATCCCACTAAGGTTAATAACTTTGATAAACCTAGAGAAAAAGTTGGTTAATCTTCAAACAATCCTTTGGTTGCTCAGTGTTTTGGCTGTCAAGGGTATGGTTATATGAAATCTGAATGTCCTACATTCTTGAGATCTAAGAGTAAAGTTATGGCTGTAACCCTTAGTGATAATGAGGTTTCTGATGATGAGTCTGGATGTGACGAGGATGAAAACTTCATTGCCGTCACTACTACTACTGTAGTAAATGAAAGCATATCTGTTGAAGAGAACCCTTCTAATGGGGAATTCTTTGAGGATACAGATCTTCAAGAGGCCTACAATAAACTTTGCAAAATTGCTGCAAAGGATGCTATGAATGTTGAACTTGGTCTGAAGAAAATTGAATCTCTTGAGCTTGAAAAGAAGAATTTGCTTGTTAACTTGTTTGATACTAATGATCTTTTGAACAATGTTAAATCTGAGAACATGCTTTTGCTTGATAAAGTTAAAACTTTGAAACATGATTTATCTGTTGCTAGATCTGCTAGTTCTAAACTTGATCACATGTTGAATGTTCAAAAGTATCATTCTGATAAATCTGGTTTAGAATATGTTGAAAGCATCTTTGATTCTACACCACATTCCACAAACTTTGTTCTTCCATCTTCTTCTGATCCTTCTGTGAGTGAGGTTGTGAGTGAAACTGTTAAGGCCCCTGTGAGTGAGATTGTTAAACCCATAGAAGTTTCACCACCTAGGAAGATTAGGGTTGATCTAGGAGAGTCTAAACCTAAGGATTCTACCCATTCTAAGGACAAGATACATGATAAACCTGCTTGGGTTTGTCACTATTGTGGAAAGTCTGGACACATTTGTCCTAAATGTTACAAGCTTCAAGCTGCTAAGAGAGCAAACAAATCAAAGGTGCATGTGCCTCAAGCACAAGATCCTATGGCACTCATTGGTGAATTGGTAAAGGCGTTGAACCTTTATTCCAATCTTGGAGTTGGAAATCATGTTAATGTGAATAAGAACTCCAATGCTCATGGTGCATCTAAAAGGTTTTAGAGGCAAAAGACTTGACCTAATTGAGTCTTTCTGACATGGTCCTTGTGCTTCATTACTCATTCCTTTGTGACCATTGTTATTTGGTTTTTTGTGTTTTTCTTTGTTCTAGGACTTGCATTACATTACATTCATACATTTCATTCTAGGATTTATTTGTTTTCTCTTATAATAAAAATAAAATAAAATAAAAAAGAGAAAAGCAAAATATGTTAAGCACTATGTTTCTTGGTTTTTGAAAACAAGGTTGGTCAATTTATTTACACATAACATGTCTTGTGTACCTTGTTTAGCATTGATGAGCTTATTTATTGCACTTAACTAGTTGAAATTTTGTAGTGCATGTTGTGTGGGAAAGATATTTATGGTTTTTGATCACTTTGTCTTGATCTTGAAGTCACATGTTATTTGACTGTCGGACTTAATCCTTTTGAGAAATGCATAAATAACCATCTCACCACTGTTCACTAGCCAATCATGAACACCTTAGTGCATATCATAAGATTCTGTGCTTGAGAAAGTGTTGCACATGCACAAAAAGAACATAAGGTGATGCCTCAGCTTAATTGCTTAATGCTTAAAATTGATGTGTACTATTAGGCTTGATGCCATCTTACATAATTAAAATTGGTGTGTATTATTAGGCTTGATGCCATCTCACATAATTATGAGGCAAAAATACAAGAAACTTGCAAGATTGCAAACTTTTGTTCTAGGAGATGTGGGAGTTATAGGATGTAACTCTTTAGATGATAGTCTCTTTTAAATTCTGTGTGATGAATTTTGTAGACTTTGTGATTGATTTCTATTCTCATATCACCTCATATTTATCTCAAGTTTTTGGTATTTTGCACACACTATACAAGTTATTCTTTGCTAAACACTGTACATGTTATTGTGTGTGTTTTTGGTCTGACCAACCAAGTTTGAAAAATACCTTGAGTTTATGCAAAATATTTTTTTTGCTTGTGAATTTAAAGGAAGAACTGGCTGAAACTTTATCTTGGAGAATCTGGGATTACAAATTTGGTTTTTTTTTTTTTTAAAAAAAAGCATTCCATTTCATCTCATACTCATGCATTGTGTTTCATTGTTTTTAATGATTTGAAGAATTATTTTTCAAAAATTGGGTTAAGTTTTTCAAAACTGAAATTTTTCTCAAAATACTGTGGTCCACTGCCTGTTTCGATTGATCCATTCTGTTTTTCGATTGATCGAAAATATTTTAAAATCCTTTTTAAAACTTTTGGAGTGATTCGATCGATCGAATGTAATTTTCGATTAATCGAAAGTCGTGAATCAAGTTTTTAAAACAGTACTCTTTGATTGATTCCACTACTTTTTCAAACATTTTTTTCAAACTTTCTTTTCTCTCTCCGAGTAGGCAAGGATCTACAGCGATTTTTTGTTGTTTTCCTCCAAAATTTTTGCAAGAATTCTCTTTCCTCAAGTCGGTAAGTCTTTTTTGCCCCTCATTTTTCATGCATTTTATCTCATATTTTCGGACCTCTTTCTTTTTGGGATTTTTGATATTTCATGCCCAATTTTGTGAAATTAATCAATGGGTTTTTATGGGGATAAGCTATAAACATGTTCTTGATAGTTTAATTTAATCAATTTTGGGTTTTGTGGAAAATTGAAAATTCTAGGGTTTATAATTGTTCCGAATTGGGGATTTTGTTCAATTAGGTTGAATTTGATAAATTGGCTTGTTGATTGGATGTAATTAGGCATTATCATCTATGGATTGTATTTTGTAATGCTTAATTCATCAATGTGCTTCAAAATTTTACAAGTGGTTTTCAAATTTTTGGGGTTTTTGGTTAGAAACTCTATGCTCGAGCCAATTTTGTGAAATTGAACTTAAAATTGAACATTGTTTACTGCATTAGTATATGCATCATGACATTTTAACTGTTCATGCATCATATAGTTTTTTATTCTTTTTGGTGCTAACTTGCAGTTTGCTCTTGGTTTTTATTTGTTTCTCTTTTGGGTTTTCTCTTGTGCCTCTGTCCTTTCCTTAGCATCATGCCTAGGAAAACTAGGGCTCGTAGGTCTGTCCCTTCACCTACTCCTTCCCCCCGTCCTTTGACCGTGAGAAATTTCCGAGTGAGAAAAATCAGGAGATCTTTGAGAAGCTGAACCTTAAGCGTAAGATATGGTCTGAGCGTTCTGTCATTCTAGATAAGTTGGATCCTACCATTAGGGCAAACTTAGAGCGTAGGGGTTGGCTACCCTTGGTAGATATTTCGGATCCTCCTCCACCTGCTACCTTGATTCGAGAGTTCTACTCGAACATCTCGATCTGCGTCTATGATTCCAACACTTTAGTAAAGAGTTGGATACGAGGCGTAGAGTATACCATTACTCCTACAATAGTGGCTGATGCTCTAGGAGTACCTTTGGTCCAACACCCTGTCTACCCTTATGATGAGTCTCCCGTTTTGAGTGATGTCATGTCTTACATCACTAAGTCATCTATCTAGTGGGGTTCTGATCCTAGGATCACCACTACTGAGTTTTCTGAGCTACACTATCTTTTCTTTCGGATAGCGTGTCACTACTTTTGGCCTATCTCTCATCTGCACACCATTCCTCTTGAGAGGTGTGTATTTTTGTACGCTCTAGTTACTAAGGCTCCTATCAATTTTCCCCATTTGTTCCTTCGTTCTTTGATTGAAGTGTATAGGAGTTCATCTTCTTCTCATGCCCTTGTTCATCCTATTTTTATTCATAGGATTCTTCTTTATCTTGATCTTAGTGGTTTCCCCTCCTCTGAGCCTGTGCAAGTCATTGGTCCTATAGGTGCGTCTTTTCTTAGACAGAGGGCTGCTCACCTTCGAGCTGGCTCTAAACACACTAGGTCTACACCTTCTGGGTTTGCACCTCCTCCCTTTTCTTCTACAGGTCCTTCTGGTGAGGCTGTTCCTGATCCTGATGCTGCTGCTGTTCCTCCACCTCCATTGGATAACTTTGATATCCGTCATACTTTGGAGACTATCATGATCGTTCAGGCGGCTTATGGTCAGATTTTAGTGGACTTGCTTGATGAGATCCGTGCGTTGCGAACTGATCTGGCACATCTTCAGTCTCCCTCACAATCTCTTTTTAATGATGGATTGTGATTGCCCTTTAGCATTCCGTTACAAAAAATGGGAGTAGTGTTTGTAGGGGAGTTTTTAGGGAGAGTTTTTGTTGTTTTGAGGAGCTTGTAGAGCTGTTAGATTGTATTTAGGCACTTCACCTTGTATATCTTTGTTGAGGCTCATTTTTTTTTTTTATAAAACCCAGCAAGATCAAGGCCCAGAGTTACGGACAAACTAAAAGAAAAAGCAAAAAAAAAAAAAAAGAGAAGGCATGTAAATGGTTTAAGGGTCCATGAGATGGGTCCAGAAGAAGCAAATGGGCTTGGATAAGCCTGGAAAGAAAAAAGAAACAAATCCGTGGAAAGGATAAGGGAAAAGGAAGAATGGGCCCAACAGGCCCACTGTAATAAGAAAAAAAAAGAGTAATAGGCAAATGGGGAACCCATAAGCCTAAAGGAATAAAAGTTTATAGAGAAAATCGGGCCAAGAAAGCCCAAAGTGAGTTAGCAAAATCCATGTGTGAAACAAAATCAACGGGCCAGGGATGCCCATAAGAAAAACAAGGGACATTGGAGCCCGCAAGAAATGGAAAAGAAGCCCAGCAAGCATACTAGGCTATTGAGAAGAAAAATACACGGCAGGTTCGAAAGGGCCCATCAGGATTGAGTTGAGCAGCAGGAATAGCAAACCTGGTACGGCAAGAGGTGCAAAGCCACAAAGCAAAATGCCCAAACTAAAGGAAAGCCCGCTACAGAGCTCAACCCTCCAAAGAAAGAGACAACACATGGACGTTGGCCTGCCGGGAAAACAATCCACATCAGAAAATGCCAAAAAGCGCACGGTAGGATATGCACACCCATTTTCAGACCTCGGCAAATGAATGAAACACCAATAAGGTAACGCATGCGAACGACCCAGGCATCATCAGCCTATACCCAGCCACTATGGGAAAGGGTGACATCATGGGTGAGGGAATGGTCTGGCGGTGGGGAGAGGAGCAGGGACCCATTCTGCGTTTCTTGCCTAGACTCTTTCGGTGGGCACAATCCTACTGGGATGACATGCCACCCAAAAGAGGCAAGGGTAGGTTAGGACTGCTGGGTGCATGCCATGAGAGACCGAGAGAGAGAGGACACACTGGATGAAGTAGAAAAGAAAGTTTCATTGTCTAAAAGCCACAGGTCAATGGTGGATCAGAACCATTTGACTTGGAAAGTGAATGGCAAAATGCTACGATAGCAGAATAGGGCCATAGAAAGGCTAGAACAGTAAAATCGGCCACGGCAAGCCTTATATAAGGGACCCGTGGCTGTGTGCAAAAGGGGCAACAGGAGGGGATCAGAGAAACAGGGTGAAAAGAATAGAAAGAGAGAAAACAGAGAGGAAAAGAATTGAAAGAAAGAAAACAGAGAGAATGGAATTCTAAGAAAGAAAAAACAGAGCGTTTATGGCAGGCATGCATCTAAATGGGTTAACCTCCCCCCTTCTCTCCCTCAATAGCCTTGTCCTCAAAAGTCAATACAAAACCTATACTTGGGCATATACCATTTGGGGCTGTCCTCTCAAGGCAATTAATTTTACCAAATGAAATTACTTGCGTTGAGGGAGTAGTTTTCCCTTCCGTGGTTGGAATCCTGCGGTAATAATAAATATGGCAAACTCGTAATTTTACTTCACTAATTTTGCTCTAATATTTTGTTTAAGCATTTTTATTTAAAAGCAAGGCCTCTAAATCATTTATCTTGTTCGTTGCGGAAGAAACAGTAAATGCATTTTTTTTACGTTGTCTATTTTATGTCTGCCTGCCATAACTTGTCAATAATAACTATGCCTGCTGTGAGCTGCTAAATGGACTTTGGTAGACGTGACAAAGATTGTGCATAAGCTGGGCCAAGGTATGCTCCAATTGGGCCGGTCCCAACTCTTCACCCAGAAACTACCCGGGCCTAGTACGGCAAGAGCTTGCATAATATCTTAAGCCAGGCCCACCCCCTTACAATTGGCGACTCCACTGGGGAGTTGGGAAAGAAGTTAGGGACAAAATACAAGATCCCTCGCAAATAATGCCACCAAAGTCTAGAGCGATGCGAAACATAAGCGCTGTGCCATCATAAGCAGAGTCCAGGCCAACCACACCTGGCCAACAGCAAGTTAACCAAGCAGAAGGCGCTAATGGAATGGGGGCTGGTCCACAGCCACCACCAAGGGATCCCGCTGACAACACCAATACTTTCATTGAGATGTTACAGTCGCTACAACATTCTCAGCAACAAATGATGGAGAAAATCTGTCAGTTAAAGGCAGAGAGGACAAAAGAGAAAGGGAGCCAGCATGTTCCAGACCATGCGACAGACAAGGAGGAAACAACAGTCCCTCAGAACACAGAGCAATGCTTCATCACCATGGCAGAGGTGGCAACTCTCCTCGAGCAAGAGAGGGCTAGAGTGCCTAAAGAAAGGTTCTATGCACGCAGACCCCCTTATCCATTGAAGGTGCTCGACAAGCCATATCCTGAAAGGTTCGAGCCACGGACTTTTGCCCAGTATGATGGCAGGAGAGGAAGTGCTGTTGAGCACATAAGCAAGTTCATAAATACTCTTGGCCCCTACGCGGCAGACGAGGATTTTTTTCTACGGGAATTTTCTAAATCATTATGCGACCGAGCGTATACCTGGTACATTGGCCTAAAACCAGGATCCATCCCGACTTGGGATGACATGGTGGATGTGTTTTGTACTAAGTACTTTCATGGAGATGAAACAGTAACGCTTGCAACCTTGCAAGCAACCAAGCAAAGGAACGGTGAAGATTTGATGGAATACATAAAAAGATTCAGGGACATAGCACTTGACTGCTATGACCACTGTGAAGAAAGGACCTTGGTAGAAATGTGCATGACTAACATGATACGAGAGTACAGAGCAGTCTTGGAGAATCTAGACATCTCATAGTTCGCACAGTTGTTACAAAAGGCCAGAAGGACAGCCCAGTCAGTAAAGCCGAGCACTGACAAAAGAAATGCTCCACAAGCAATGACGGTGACTACCGGCGAGCGAAGAAGGAAGACAGAGGGGAAGGAATACGATACTCCCCTACCCATACCATGCACTCCAAAGGAACTAGACGTGCTGCTGGATAAATGGATAGCAGACGGGGTCTTTAAGCCCAATCAGGTCTCGAAAGAGCCCACGGAGGAAGAACAAAAGGACCTACGCTTATGCCACTTGCACAACTATGTACAACATACTACCGCAGAATATTGGGCACTCCGCAGACTAATACACCGCAGGATCAAAGAAGGGACATTGGAGTTGTCCAAGTCAGAAGTCTAAACAAACCCACTCCCAAACCATAAAGGGAAAGGTGTGGCAGCGGTTGTAATCTGTGCGGACCCAGGAGGGGATGAAGAAGAGAATCTAGCTCTACCTACCACGGCTATCACCACTCTACAACAGAGTACCAGGTTCAAAAATTTGTTTGACCAATTAGGGTTCACTATGGGAGAACGAAGGGTAGCCACAGAGGCTTTGGTAAGTATCGCCTCCGGAGCAGGGGTAGAATGTTTAACTACAGAAAGCACAGGGGACATGGCCCTCTTACAAGAATCAAGTGAAATCACCTTCAGCAATGAGGACATAGGAGTGGAATATCCAGATCACAGAAGGCCGCTTTATTTAGCGGCATCTATAAATCAAGTCCCTATAAAGAGAGCCTTGGTGGACACAGGTGCTTCTGTGAATCTCATTCCATTGAACACTTTGCAAGCAACGGGAATTTCGGAAAGAAAAATCCAGGGGTGCCCAATGGAAGTAACAGGCTTCGGCAGAAGGGGAGAGTATACCACAGGATACATTCAGCTATGGTTAAAAGTAGGCCCTATAACTTCTCTGGCTTGATTCAATGTAATAAAGATAGAGGTTTTATACCATGTGCTGCTAGGGAGACCTTGGCTGCACAAGCACCGATTGGTTCCATCCACCTATCACTAGTGCGTGAAAGGAAGGTTAAATGGTAAGATGATACGCATAACGGCAAACCAATCACCGTTTGAGCGAGCAGAAGCCCATCTTGTGGAAGCTATGTTCTATGATCAATGGGCACCATCCGGAGAAAGTTCATTAGCAAGGCTGCTTGGTACCTTTGTACCTAGGTGGGGAGACGTTCAGAGTGATCCAGAGCCTAATTTGAGGGAGTTGTTAGCACGAAAGAAGAAAAGAAAAATAGCACCTGTCGCAGGAACAGAAGGTGCACCACAATGCATCAGAGTCCGAGGTCCTGATGGCAGGATCATTTACAAGTTATAAAGGCGTGCGGGGCCCACGAGTGAGACACGAGCGGGCCCTGGGCAAGAGTGGCAGCACAAGAGTCCGGTGTGTTGCGCAATTCAAGATAGTTCAGAAGAAAAAGGTAGCGAAAAAAGTCACGAAGAAGCTATGGCAGAAAAGGATCCTCAGGTTATGGCAGAAGAAGAATTAGAGGAAGTTAACCTGGGGTCTGACTCACAGGAAACAAGACCTATTTCAGTTAGTTCGAGATTGACGGAGAAGGAAAAGTCAGAGTTGGTACAATTGTTAAAAGAATTCAAGGATGTTTTCGCGTGGGACTATAGTGAAATGCCAGGACTTGATCCAGGGCTAGTTGTGCACATACTGAACGTTGATCCAAGAGCTAAGCCAGTAACCCAGCCTGCTAGGGTATTCCACACGGAGATAGAAGGGCAAATAGTCAAGGAGGTACAGAAATTGTTAGCCGCAGGATTTATTAAACTCATCCAACACCCGCGATGGCTATCCAATATAGTGCCAGTAAAGAAGAAGAATGGGCAGATAAGATGCTGTGTGGACTTCAGAAATCTCAACAGAGCCTGCCTGAAGGATGAGTTCCCATTGCCAAATATGAACTTGCTGATAGACTCTGTGGCAGGAAGTGCTATGTTTTCATTCATGGATGGATTCAGCGGGTATAATCAAATCAGGATGGCACCAAGGGACGCAGAGAAAACTGCCTTCAGGACACCCATAGGCAATTTTTACTATACAGTAATGCCATTCAGATTGAAAAATGCGGGTGCAACTTACCAACAGACAATGACAGCCATATTTCATGACATGATGCATAAGGAATTGGAGGACTATGTGGATGACATAGTAGTGAAGTCAAAGAAAAGAGAGGAACACTTTTACGCGTTAAGGCAGGTGTTTGAAAGATGCAGAACCTTCAAATTGAGAATGAATCCCATTAAATGTGCATTTGGGGTGTTCTCAGGAAAAATTTTGGGCTTCTTGGTCCATAGCAGGGGAATAAATGTGGATCCTGCCAAAGCCACAACCATAGCAACTATGAAGCCGCCAACCACAGTGAAAGAATTGAAGAGTTTCTTAGGAAAAGTCTCATATATTCGGAGATTTATCCCTAGGTTGGCGTCAATCACTTCCGCTTTCGCCAGACTACTCAAGAAAAGGGTAAGCTTTGACTGGGGAAAAGCACAGCAGGCAGCCTTCAAAAGGCTACATCAGATTATGATGAACCTCCCCACTGTGCAAGCCCCAGTCCGCAAGAAACCATTGCTGCTCTACCTAGCCACCAGTTCACACGCCGTAGGGGCGTTGATCGCTCAGGAAAACGAAAATAACGTAGCACAACCAATATACTACATCAGTCGCGCCCTAAAAAATGCGGAAACTCGCTATCCAAGAGCAGAAAGAGCGTGTCTGGCCGTTGTAATTGCCTCCCAAAGATTGCGCCATTACTTCTTAGCCTATGAGGTATGGCTGATAACCAAATCCCACGCTATCAAAGCTTTGTTGCAACAGCCAATCCTCTTTGGTAGGTTATCCCAATGGTTGTTGTAGTTATCACAGTACGACTTAAGAATGGGGACACCCAGGGTAGTAAGAAGTCAAGCAATAGCGGATTTATTGGCACAGTTTCCAGGAGAAGAAGAATTCCTGCTGGATGATGAAGTCCCAGGAGAAGTAGCCATGGCAGAAGAAAGGAGGGAATAATGGATAATGAAATTTGATGGGTCCTCCACTACCTAGTCCGGAGGGGTGGGGGTAGTCTTGTATCATGAGGAAGACAAGGCGGTGGCACTCTCATTTAAACTAGAATTCCCTTGTTCAAACAATACAGCCGAATATGAGGCCTATTTAACTGGGCTAGCTACAGCTCTTGAAGTTAGGGTCAAACATTTGAGGGTACTAGGTGATTCGAACCTAGTGGTCTGCCAGGCCAAGGGAAGTTTCTCTCTAAAGGAACCCATCTTAGCTCCGTGCAGAGCGATGGCCCAGAAGATGGAGGAAAAGTTCTCTACCTTTGAAATAGAACATGCCTCAAGGAATGAAAATCGATTTGCAGATGCATTGGCAGCGTTGGGCTCGCAGATAACCTTTGAGGGAGATAGTGCCATGGTAGAAGTCAGTAAAAGAAGAGAATCCATCATCGAAACCTTGAAGGAAAAGTTCCAGGAGAAACAGGACGAGAAAGACTGGCGGTTCCCCATAAGAGAAGCTTTAATGAAAGACGAAGGTGTCGCAGAATTAAAAGTATTAAAAGACTACGCTTTGGTAAGAGGAGAATTGCACTGCAGGGTGCGTGGGGCAGGAACAAGCCCAGAGAAAGTTAAAGGAAGTACACGAAAGGACCTGTGGATCTTGCGGAGAAATTAGTCTCTACCGCAGGCTCCAAAGAATGGGCTGTTATTGGCCAAGCATGGGCAAAGTTGCAGACTAGATTCAAACTCAATGTGGGACCTGTCAGCTCGCGGCAGACAAAGGAGAAAGTTATACTGTATTGACTAGTGAAGACTGGAGAAGCCCATTCAAACTATACCTAACAAAAGGCATCCTGCCAAAAAAGCATTCTGAAAGTTATAAACTCAAGAGATTGGCAACACATTATTTCTTGCATGAGGAAGTTCTTTTCAAGATAGGATATGGTGGGGACCCATTAAGATGTTTGGGCCCCGAAGAAGCAAAGGGAATAATGCGAGAAGCGCATTCAGAGGAATGTGGGGAGCACCAAGGGAAGAAGAAGCTATACAGGTGTCTGCTATAAATGGGGTATTACTGGCCTACCATGAAGAAGGATGCGGCAAAATTCGTAAAAAAATGCCACAGCTGCCAAGTACAGGCTAATCACATTCATACCCACCCACAAAAATTGCATAGTATGGTTACTCCATTGCCCTTCCACACTTGGGGGCTGGACTTGGTAGGACCAATCAATCCTCCGTCTCGTGGATATATCTGGATTTTGGTAGCCACTAAATACTTCACCAAATGGGCAAAGGCAATACCACTTCGCAAGGCCACAGAAGGAGCAGTGGCAAACTTTATCAAGGAAAATATAATTGTAAGGTTTGGGGTGCCCCACAGAATCATCAGTGATAACGGTTCGTCTCCATATTATCCCCAAGGAAATGGGCAAGCAGAGGCAACTAACAAAGTTCTTATAAAGATCATCAGTAAGATGAGTCAAGAGTATACGGGAGGATGGGCGATGCACTTGCCAGATGCCCTTTGGCCTTACCGAAAATCACCAAAGTCTGCCACAGGATTTTCACCTTTTTCCCTAGTATAAGGAACAGAAGTTGTGAGTCCTGCAGAAATAATAATCCCATCACTAAGAGTCATGCAGATATAGGGGAAGGAAGAAGAAGAAATATTTATAGCAGAAAGATGTGAAGATTTGGAAGGACTGGATGAAAAAAGGGAAGAAGCCCAGGAATATGGCCGCAAATATAGGCAAAAAATGGCAAAAGCCTATGGCAAGATCACTAAAGAAAGAGTATTTGCGGAAGGGCAAATCGTGTTGAGAGTAACGGACCATGTCAAAAGGGGTATGGCAGGACCGTCCAAGTTTGCACCAAAATTGGAAGGACCCCTCGTGGTAAGAGAAACCTACCCAAATGGATACTACCGACTAATTCAAATGGATGGCAAAAACCTGGTGGATCCCATCAATGGGAAGTGGCTGAAGTGCTACTATGCTTAAAATTGAGAACAAGTCATTACACTCCTTCTATGCTGTGTCTCACAAATTCCAAGATTAGTTTGTTCCCTTTCTTGCTTTGCTATTTGCTTTCCTGCAAGTGCCCATGTCACAAGACAAGTCTATAATATGTCTTCATGAGTTATGCAATGAAAATATATATATATATATATATGCTAAGTATTATAAAAACTTTCCATGATATAAATGGTAGCAAAATGTGATTAAGTGTAGCACATCAAGTTACAAACCCCAGATTATATAAGTCTTACCCAAAAAAAAAAAAAAAGAGTTAAGAAAGTATTCTAGAAAACCATAATAAAGTGTGCTGGCCAAAAAAAAAAAAAAATACATAATATAAAGGGAGCTTGCCATCATCAATAAAGTCCTAAGAGCAAAGACTAGTCTCCAAAACGGTCATGCCCACCAACACTGGCAATCAAGCGCTCACGACGGCCCTCTACATCTGCTATCTCTTTCTTCAAAGCTTCAATCCTTGCATCCATGGCCTCCACAGCAGGTTGAACCTTCCTCATGAAGAAAGCCCGAGCAATCTCACTGAGATGGTCCAAAAGGAACTCCACAGCAAAACCCACACTAACTAGCTCCTGTATTGCAGCTCTCCACTGCAGGATCCTCTCAGAAGAAACAGAGTCAATAAAGTTGTGCTCAATATCGTTTAGCACGCTCCCCAGCATCTTCAGAAAGTGTTCCCTAGCAGAGCGATCTAAACGGAACCCCTGCATGAAGTCACCACGGCTGCTGTAAACTCCCTTTAAGTGAGAAACGCACTCACTGGGAACTCAGAAGCCATGAAAATCTGCATAAGGAAAACCTGCTCCCCAGAAATCTGCCGGGTTAAGATCATTAGTCTCAAGCTGATCAAAGCGGAAAAAGAAAGTTGCGGCTTCGCTCACAGGGTCTGAAACTGCGGTAGAACTCCCTCCTACCTCAAACTGAGAAAAGGTGGTGGGAGGCAAGCCTAATAAGAAGTAGGAAAGGCAATATGAGTATCTACGGTGAGAAAATAATAAGTTTGCAAGAAAGCAGTAAAGGTGAAAGGACTTACTAGAGACTGTAAAGATAGGAGTGACAGGGTTTGCGACTGAAACAGAGATTGGTGCCATAGCTGAAGTAGAAATAGGGATGGCAGAAACAGGCACGGAAAAAGCAGCAGGGAGAGTGGATGACTGTAGCTCCGCAGTTACTGCAGCCTCTGGTTCCTCGAAAGCCTCTGCAATTAAGGGTGTGAATGCATCGAATGAAGGAAAGCAGCATAAAAAAAATATAAAACCAGGAAGGAGGAAAGAGGCACATACCTGCTAACTCAGCCTCGCTCTCCTCCTCCTCCTCCTCCTATAACTCCTCAGAAGACAAGTCTACTTCAGGCTCGCGGATGGCAGAATTGGGGGTGGAAGAGAGGGTAACGACCAAGGAAGAACCCTCCTTCGCAACTTGAGAAAGGGCTGCAAAAGGATCACTGGTGGAAAGAATAAAAGGGGCGGCAGGAGAAGCAATCCTAGTTGGAACAGCAGGAGGAGTGGCCCCTTTTAGAGAGGTGGGTGTATCAACAGGAGTGGGGGTACCCTCCCTAATCCCCTCAGTATGGGTGCCCTCCATGGGCACCAGCTTAGTTGAGGAGACTGGGGCCTCAGCAGAAGCCCCTTCAACCATGGAACGGTATACGGAAAAGGGCTCAGGCTGCTCCTGCAACAAAAAAAAAAAAAAAAAAAAAAAAAAAAAAAGAAAAAAAAAAGAGAAGAGAAGAGAAAGTAAGGATGACTAAGAAAACCGCAGTAATACAGAAAGAAGGAGAGAGCACAACTGAAGGCATATATATATAATATATATATATATATATATACCGCCAGTTCTGGTTCGTCAAGAAGTATAGGATGAGCAGCAGATGCATCTTCTCTGTGCTTAGACTGCAAGGAATATGAGGTCAACATGCATAAGTGTTAGTTGCAGGAAAACCCAGAAACAAGTAAAGAAAAGACTAGAGAAAATTAGAGACAACATACTCTCCGTTCAATGACAGGGGCACGAGGGGGATATGTCTTCCTTTTGCTACTTCGCGTCCTGCTAGAAGGAGGAGCATCTGTGGATGGCTGCGAAATGGAATGCTTTGGCTTGCCGGCGATAGAACGAGTGCTAGGAGGAGTACGGGCTTTAGAAGGAGGAGAGCCCTGTAGAACTATATGACCCATGGGAGGCAGATCACTCCCAGAAGACACTGCCTTACCTCTTTTCTTAGCGGACTTGGGTTTGACAGAACCTTCCTTGCCCGATGTAGGAGGATTCAGGACCTTCACCTTCCTATCCCAACCAGGAGGGTAGTCGCCCGCAAGCCAATTCCAACCTTTAGCCCCCTCATCCTATCTAAGAAAAGAAGATCGACCCTGTTTAGTAACATATGCTAACACAGACCTGGAAGGAAGCACTAGTCAGGGGTTGGCAGAAACAACCATGCCAAGGCCATCAAGAGGAATCAAAGAAAAGCCACGGCTGCCCATTAAAGCTTGCTTAAAAGATGTCATTACAGCCCGCCAATATTCATGCATGGGAAGAGTGCAAATACCTTCCCTTGAAGAACTAGGGACAGTGACTACGGTAAACTGCCGCCTCCAGAAGTCAAAAGCAACAGGCCGCAGGAATGGCCTGGCAGAAGTGGGAGACTCCACGAGAAAAGAAAGATCATTGGGAATATCTTAGTCCAACCTAAACTGCCTTTTTACTCGATTAGCAGGATAATACACAAATCGAACCCCCTCATCAGCCAAATAAGGCAGCCACCCAGCATTAGTGGCCACCAAGTAGGTGATCCCCCTCTCTTCAAAATCAACCAAGGGATGAGTAGTACCAACAGTGTCCGCAAACTGATCCATAACAGAATCCCCACGAGTGTAACTTGCACCCAAATGTCTATATGCTCGCCAAGGAAACCCAACACTCTTATCAAAGAACTCAACAATAGGATGGTAAATAGGCTTCAAACTAGACCAACGGAAAGCCAAAGGAAACTCAGATTCAAACCTGCCACAAAAATTGGTAATCACCCTCGGACAAGAAACATACTTCTCTTTCACAAAACGGACGGGTCTGCACTTAGTTAAGTGTTTTGCGCAGCGTTCATGCAATAGATGCTGCAGGATAGTGCTGTGAACCGAAGAGGTAACTATATGGCAGGACCCTGCCTGGTCTTCATTAGTCCGCAGAATGTCCAACTGTACATACAAGTGCCCCAAAAACATGGGGGCTAATGGCAAACTTATCCCAGCAGCAATTTTAATAGCCAAACGAAAAAAAACAGAGGTTTAACTGTGTAATAAGGACGTGCACCAAACACAAACTTACAGAGCCAAAAGGAGATGAAAGCCGCGTGGCAAGCGGCACCAGAAAACTTGGAAGAAGAACTGACCCAATGAGATAGCGTTCTTAGTCATTCTTGTCCTCAACTCGGCCTTCACAGCCACTTCCTTGGGAGAAAGTTCCAAGGTACTCGGGTCCACATCACCAAGAATAGGCAAAAGGAGTTGGTTTGCCACATCCTCCAATGTCAGAGTGATCTCACCACAGGAGAGAAAGAAAGTGTGGGTGGCAGTGCACCATCGACGGACCAAGTGGCGAAGATTGAAAAGGTCCCTGTAGTTTGACAAGCAACGAGATAAAACAATGGCCTGCAACACACCGGCCTGCCGTAGCAGACCCATGAAGTCAACATCTGACAACTCTCGGTCCACCCATTCTTTCCAACCCAAGGCTTGGCCTGACCCATACTCAAAGTGAATGAGGACAGGGAGCGAAATACCCTAGCGGATGACAATATCAGGAATCGAAGAGGGTAACAGAGCCCAATGAGCCTCGGTGCTACGGCGACAGAGAGCAAGCCACACTCGACCCGGGGCCAACGAAATATAATCGCCAGGAACCTTTAGGAAGTGGGTATAGACGTCATACCATGGATCTATCAGCGGAGCAACCTCGTCATCAGAAGGGCGGCGTGTCCTCCTCGTCGGAGGAACCAGATTCGGAATACTCAACCTCCTCGCCCTCGTCGTGAGTGGAGGGAGGATCAGAGGTGACCTCCTTTCCTTTACGGCGTGAGGAAGCTTGGCTCTTCACCGGCGACATCACGGATCAAAGTGGGTTAAGTGAAGTGTTTGGGAGAAAGAGCACGGCAGAAAAGAAGAAAGAAAAAAGGGGAAGAAGTGCTTGTATGAAAAAAAAAAAAAAAAAAAAAAAAAGGAGAAGAAGTAGTTGGGAAAAGGAAGGAGACTCCTTAAATGCCACCAGCACTAAAATCAAAGTGAAGGGAGATGATGGGTCAGCCGCCAGATAGGGAATGGAATTAATGAAGCAACGCTACTCTTCAAAATAATTGCCGAACTAGGAAATTCGAAGAAGCAACTCTATTCGTAGCAAAAAAAGAGAAAATATATATATATATATATATATATATATATATATATATATATATAAGTAGAATAATATACATGTGAAATGAAAATTACTGTTTGAAAAAGCCCGCGAAGGAAAAGAAGAAGAAAAAAGACAAGAATAGTCTTTATTCGCATATAAACCGCTGGAGCATTTCATATGCTTAGGGGGCTAATTGTTGAGGCTCATTTTTTTTATAAAACCCAGTAGGATCAAGGCCCAGAGTTGTGGACAAACTGAAAGAAAAAGCAAAAAAAAAAAAGAGAAGGCATGTGAATGGTTTAAGGGTCCATGAGATGGGTCCAGAAGAAGCAAATGGGCTTGGATAAGCCTAAAAAGAAAAAAGAAATAAATCTGTGGAAAGGATAAGGGAAAAGGAAGAATGGGCCACAACAGGCCCACTGTAATAAGAAAAAAAGAGAGTAACATGGGAATAGGGAACCCATAAGCCTAAAGGAATAAAAGTTTATAGAGAAAATTGGGCCAAGAAATCCCGAAGTGAGTTAGCAAAATCCATGTGTGAAACAAAATCAACAGGCCAGGGATGCCCATAAGAAAAACAAGGGACATTGGAGCCCACAAGAAATGGAAAAGAAGCCCAATAAGCATACTGGGCTATTGAGAAGAAAAATACACGGCAGGTTCAAAAGGGCCCAGCAGGATTGAGTTGAGCAACAGGAATAGCAAACCTGGTACGGCAGGAGGTGCAAAACCACAAAGCAAAACGCCCAAACTAAAGGAAAGCCCACTGCAGAGCTCAACCCTCCAAAGAAAGAGACAACACATGGACGTTGGCCTGCCGAGAAAACAATCCACATCAGAAAATGCCAAAAAACGCACGATAGGATATGCGCGCCCATTTTCAAACCTCGGCAAATGAATGAAACACTAATAAGGTAACACATGCGAACGACCCAGGCATCATCAGCCTATACCCAGCCACTATGGGAAAGGGTGACGTCATGGGTGAGGGCATGGTTTGGCGGTGGGGAGAGGAACGGGGACCCATTCTGTGTTTCTTGCCCAGACTCTTTCGGTGGGCACAGTCCTGCTGGGATGACATGCCACTCAAAAGAGGTAAGGGTGGGTAAGGACCGCTGGGTGCATGCCATGAGAGACCGAGAAAGAGAGGACACACTGGACGAAGTAGAAAAGGAAGGTTCGTTATCTGAAAGCCACGGGTCAACAGTGGATCAGAACCATTTGACTTGGTAAGTGAATGGCAAAAGGCTACGATAGCAGAATAGGGCCATAGAAAGGCTAGAACAGTAAAATCGGCCACGGCAGGCCCTATATAAGGGTCATGGCTGTGTGCAAAAGGGGCAACAGGAGGGGATCAGAGAAATAGGGTAAAAAGAATAGAAAGAGAGAAAACAGAGAGGAAAAGAATTGAAAGAAAGAAAACAAAGAGAAGGGAATTTTAAGAAAGAAAAAACAGAGTGCTTATGGCAGGCATGCACCTAAATGGGTTAACCCCCCCCCCCCCCTCAATAGCCTTGTCCTCAAAAGTCAATACAAAACCTATACTTGGGCATATACCATTTGGGGCTGTCCTCTCAAAGCAATTAATTTCACCAAATGAAATTACTTGCGTTGAGGGAGTAGTTTTCCCTTCCGTGGTTGGAATCCTGCGGCAATACTAAATATGGCAAACTCATTATTTTACTTCACTAATTAAAAGCAAGGCCTCTAAATCATTTATCTTGTTCATTGCGGAAGAAACAGTGAATGCATTTTTTTTACGTTGTCTATTTTATGCCTGCCTGCCATAACTTGTCAATAATGACTATGCCTGCTGTGAGCTGCTAAATGGACTTTGGCAGACGTGGCAAAGATTGTGCATAAGCCGGGCCAAGGTGTGCTCCAATTGGGCCGGTCCTAACTCCTCACCCAGAAACTACTCGGGCCTAGTACGGCAAGAGCTTGCATAATACCCCGAGCCAGGCCCACCCCCTTACAATCTTCTTTTTTGGGATATTCATGTTAGGGGGAGTAACATTGATTGATATACATGTTTTCTTTGTGATTCTTGTTGCTTTGGATTCACTGTTTATTGATTTATATTCTATGAGTTATTCATTTGATATGTCTTTATTGTGTGTTGTGTGAATCATACAAGAATGTTATACCTGTTTATATACTATTTTCTGTCACACATGCATTTATGGGTTTGTTGAGTATTCAGGAATAAACAGGTTGATTCAATTAAGCTGCTATCTACACTTGCAACTGATGGATAGTAGTTAGGATTGAATTTTGGTTTATGAGCATTATTTTGTAAAGGGCTTTTTAAATTGTAAACTTTGAGCTTAGTATGTGTGTTTTGTCACGGATTGCCAAAGGGGCAGTTTGTTAGGTTCTAAAGATTTAGGATTTTATGTATTTAGAACTCTAATTTGTATTGTTGGCAAACCATGATCAAAACAGGTTGTTTAGTTTTGTTTAGGCTTGCTCAAAGTTGGGTCTTTCATGTAAAGTTGGAATCGAGTGGCTGCAGATGCATTAGTGCATTTCGGCCTGGCTCGATCGATCAAAAGAAAGACTCGATCGATCGAATCTCGGGCAGAATGTTTTTCTGCAAAATATTCCAGTTCAGCCCTAACTCATTAAACGTTTTGAGTTTTCTGTTTTTACCCTAGGTATATAAAGAAAAACCCTAGCCACATTTTTAGAGTTGTTCCAGTTGAGTTGTTACTCATACTTTACTGTTTTGTGTAAATCTCTTGTGAGATCTAGAGGAGCTTTCCTTTACACAAAGCTTAGGGTTTTCAAGATAGAGATTACTTCAACATCTTGATGATCAACTCGGTTGCTACCATAGAAGATTAAAGATTATCAAGTGTGGGTACTTGTAGCTGATTGGAGAATCCAAGAAAGAAAGAGTTCATGGATTCAGAGCTTACACGTGGTCGTGTCAGTAAGTTCTACTAGTAGGTAGTATTAGGAAGTCGAGCGAGGAGCTTGTAAGTCCTTTTGTATGAACTTCGATTCTTTCGCATAGTGGATTCAGGTTTACCTTGAGGATAGCTAAGTTAAATCCTCCCCAAGTTTTTACCGTGTGGTTTCCTGGGTCATCATATCATTGTGTCTTTTATATTTCCACTGCTTTACACTTTTGATATGATTCTTTGTTTATGATAACCTAGAATTGCTGAAATTGACTAAGTTATTCACTTGGCTAATTAACTAGGTTAATCTGGTTGTTTTAAAGGGTTTAAATTTCTATCAATTTTGTTAATAGTTTTGGGAGGAATGTCATTTGTGAAGCATAAGAGAGAGGTTGGTATAGTTTATTTTTATTTTTATTTTTATTTGAGGTAATTACATTAAAAAGAACTCACAATATTTTACCTCTTCAAATAAAAATATTAAATTTCAATTGCATCAATCTCAATCCTTTGGCATTAAAACTGTTACAATCTAAGCCTTCTTTAAAAATAAATAAAAAATAAAAAAAAATTCATTAGCATGTGATATATTTGGCATTAATATATATAATTTTCCAGATTACTAAAAAAAAAATTTACCTCTTCAAATTAAAATATTAAATTTCAATTGCATCAATCTCAACCCTTTGGCATTAAAACTGTTACAATCTAAGCCTTCTTTAAAAAAATTTAAAAAAAAAAAATTCATTAGCATGTGATATATTTGGCATTAATATATATAATTTTCCAGATTACTAAAAAAAATAAAAATACACTCTAATAGATAAACACAATTTTAATGAAGAAACAATCATTTTGCAATTTTTTTAAATAATTTTTTATACTAAGGGCATAAAGTGATTATAGTGTAATAGGAATAAAGTATTGAAAAGAATACAATAAATTAGAACAGAATATTCTTTTTATTTGTTTGGTGACAACACATGATAAGACTGTAGAATGCCATCATATTTTAGTAAAATTTTCTAAAATATATATATTTTAAAAGTTTTATATATATATATATATATATATATATAATTTTGCATATTTTACACTTTTTGAGAACATTTCTTAACATTCTTTCAAGTATAATTTTTTTTTTTTAAATTATATAATTAATATTATTGTTTCACTGGAGTAACATATTTTCATTTTATAAATATTAATCTAAAATTGTAATAAACTATAATATATCATGGTGGCGTCCATCGCCATGTTCTTACCAAAGGACCATGTAGCAGACCCTTTATTGGGCGCAGGGACGAACCCCGCGCGGCGCCAAGGGGGCCTGGGCCTCCTCTAGGTCCCTTTTTCTTTTTTTTTTTTGTATTTATTTTAGCTATAAAAAAAACTATTTTACCACAAAAGAATCAAAAAGTCATGTGTTATAAGAAAAGGTAAAGCTAAATTTTTTGCAACTACAGTAAACTGGTAAAAATATCACTTGACTGTAGTAAGTTGTTAAAAATAAAATAAAATATTTTATTAAGATTATATTCCTTCCTTCAATTAAAAAACTTAAATTCTCTTGTTTCATTTATTATTTTAATGAACTATTTGTATTATTTTAAATGAAGTTATACAAAAAATAGAACATTTAATATTGGGTGGATCATAAAATAAGGTGGTAAAATAAATAAAGTAACTTTTTGAAGTGCTAAAAATTAAAATTTTTAGCACCACTAATGTGAATGCTCTTCAATAATAATAATAATAATAATCCTAGCCAGCCTAGTATTAAAAAAAGACATTATTTTGTTTTTGTTTGTCTTTGTTGGTAAATGATTATATCTTAATGTATTTAGAAATAATGATTTTGAGTATTTATAATTTTTTAATATTATATAGATACATATTTGGAGTATTTTTTTTCTTTATACTTTGGCCTTGCTAACTTAAAATTTTGCGTTCGTCCCTAATTAGGGGTGATGTTGTACCCATGTCGAACACATGATATACCTAAGATACTTCTGCATGTGTCTTGGCTATGTCCTTTAAAAAAAAATAATTGCAGGACATGGCTAGGACGCGGGAGCAAGAGGAATCGAATACTATTTCATAAAACAAAGAGAACATTCATACTCTAATAGTAAAAATGCATTTGAAAATTAATAAATATTCTTATTCTGGATTTGTATTGTAATTTCCAAACATTATTTAATAGTCATGAATTCACTTTATTATCCATTATTGCTTTTAAATTGATATATATTTAACATTATACTAAAATAAATACTTAGTAATATTTAGAAAATATAAATAAAATATATTTAATAAATGTGTCTCGTTATTTATGTCTTTTTTTTTCAAAAAATGTTGAGAGAAAGTTTTTCAAAAAATGTTGAGTCCGAATATGCCATATTCGTATTTCGTAGCCATGTGTGTGTTCATACTTCCCAACCAAAGAGATGTACGGTGCTTGAAAATAAAAGAAGTAAAGAAGATATAAAAAGTATAGAGGAGAATTAATTAAAACTAAAAAGTAAAAACTCATCCATTTGTGCGTGTAGGTAGAACTAGGAAGTTGTCTTTCACATGAAAATATATATATATATATATATATACATATATATATATGTGTATGTATATCTCACCTGTTGATCATGTGACAGATCTCTTAAGTCTTAGCCCCAATATAAGTTTCAAGTACAGTTTACTTGAACTTTGATAAATTTATTTTAATAGTGAATAATTAAGGAGGCGAATTGAAACAATTAATTAAAAAGTTTAGAATTTTATTTAAATATTTTAAAAATAAAAAATTCAATTTAAAACTACCCTCACATTATGGAGAGATTATATAATTGTTCTTATTGTTAAGAGGCTTGTAAATAATAATAATAATAATAATAATAATAATAATGAAGAGAATAATTGTAATGTGTATAACTGAGAGAAAAATCAACAAATGATTTTCAAGATTCAAAGTCAAGATTGAAACTTTTTAATCAAACCAAGGTTTAAAATGATATCAATAATTGTCAGTACACAAAACTCTTATGCTATGTTTGGAAGTTTGGAGGGAGAGGAGAGTAGAGAGGAGTAGAAGAGAGAAGAATAATATGGAGGAGAGTAGATGAGAATGGTTATCCTACACCATGTTCGATATTTTTAAAATTAAATAAGGGAGAGAGAATAATTAACATTTTCATAGTTTGTAATTTTGTTAATATGGTAAGAGTAAATTTGGTTAAGCATTTTTATACTCTACTCTCCCTCTAAATCTCTTCAATTTGGGGAAAATAAAAATGAAGGGTTAAAAGTAGTTAAAACCCCTCCAAGCCCCTCTCCCTCTTCCCTTAAAAAAATTAAAACAAGATAATTTAACTTAAACTCCCTTCCTCTACTCTACTTCCCTCTACTCCCCCTCCATCCAAACAATCTATTAGTCAATTGAAATGGAACAATAATTACTATCAACTTGAATTAGTTAGGGCAGAAGGGAAGAATTTTACATGGAACTTTTTATTCTTATTATTATATATAAATATCAATTAAATAAATTTATTTAATGTTAACTAAATCAAGAATAATTTGATGATTTAATACTAATTAAATTAAGTAATTTTATACAGAGACTCCAATATCATAGTTTAAGTATAAAATTTAACCCAAAAAAAAAAGGTTTATTATTATTATTGTGGGGCCAAAAGATTGGGCAGCCCTGGCCCATTCCAAGCCAAGCCCAAACGGCCCACCCCAAGGAAGGATGACTATCCGAGGCCAATTTAGGGGGAAACCCTTCTTTGGATCCATGCCGAGGACCCTTTCGTCCTCGGCGTACTGAGGATAATTGTAAGGGGGGGGGGGGGACAAACCCAGAGCAAGTTGTCACCTCTACATTTAATACCTCACCTAACCCTTATGACCACATTAATGAGGATGCAACCCCTGGGCAGGGCTACATCGATTAGGGTGAACCACTTGAGCACGGATACGACCTCTGATGGGACAGGCAGCTAGAGGAGAGGCCAATGGATGATCAACAGAAGGAGGAAGAGAGTAATATATAAGGGATACGAGCAAAGTGTAAAGGGAGGGGGAAGAAAAAGGGAAAAGAAACAGAGAGGCCTGGGAAATAAGCCTCCTCGGCCATTGGCCGAAGAGTATCCCTTAGTTGTAAATTGGTCTAAATGTTCTTTTAATAAGATATAAAGTAGTTTCGACCCAGTGAAGGTCGGCCAGTGCCTAAACCTTCGATCCACTCTCTACAAATTCATTGTTTCGGGTTCGTTGGGCCTTTAACCCATATCTTTTGGGCTTGGACTACGAAAACCGACCCTACAATTGGCGCCGTCTGTGGGAAGGATTAGTGCGCTGGCCGGCGCAACCGGCGGTCGTTCTAAGGGATCACTTTGCAGAAAGTTGGCGGCGTATCAGGAAAAAAAAAATATATCACAGAAAAGTAGAAGATTTAACAGCAAAAAAGAAATTTTGATATTATTTCATAAGAAGAAAAGTACAAAATACAATCAGAGGCTCAGGCAGGCGTGCTTTACAAACAAATTCACAAGCTAATCCTACAATCAGAGGTCCAAGCGGACCGATTCTAGAATTAGCTAGAAGGAAGTGTCAACCCGTACCTTTGTTGGCGTCAAGAGAATGGGAGAACTTGACAGTAAGGGGCGGGAAGGGGGCTAAGGCTGGCTCGCTTCAAGGCCACCAACAACTCTTGGTCCGGTGCGGCGGAGCTTGAACAAAGTAAGGAGCAGATGCAGGCACACCAGGACACCCTCCCTCATGATGTTCCCTTGATTCTCTCCAGCCCTCACGAGCGTTGGCCATTGGAGATGGCAACGCTCGGGCACCAGCCATGACGTGAATTCGCACATCTCCTCCGTCGGGGGTGCGCTCCGAGGAGAGACATTAGGTACTCCAACGACATCCCTCCAGGCCACCATGCACGGCACCATCGAGGTGACGCCTAAACTCTGCCACGCCGGAAACATAGTAGGGGCTGCGGTCACGACGGCCCTTGATTCGGATGTCCTCACACCCGCCCAAAGCCGTCACATGTCCTCCTACTCCGACCACAATCCTGACGGGGTTATTGAAGGGGCTAAGGAAATTGAGGGGACACGTTTCTAATTGCGTTTGGGAATTCATGGAGTGTGAAGAAACCTTCCCCCCGAAGAGTCTTATATAGGGGATAAATGTTGGTGGGAATTAATTCACGCAGAATTCGAAAAGAAAGTTGTCAACAGTGCAAATCACGGAGCCATCAAATTCTGAGGGGCCGCAGACCGCTGGATGTGTGCTAATTCACGAGGACATTAATGAGGGCGCGTCTCGCGCACCGAAATGTCAAGCGCAGAAAACGAATCGCCAAAGGACGCTTCGTAAATGAAAAAGGTGGGACTCGAACTGGAGGCAAGACAGAATGCCACGTGTAAGGTCATAATCTAACCCGAAGAGGAATTATCTCCAATGAAGCAGTCCGAAGACAAACCCCTACTTACAGAAAAATAGAAGTGATAGACAGATTAAGGCATTGCATGGTCCTCGGACTCAAGCCTATGGGAAAACTAATCACACCATTATATCTGGGTACTAGACAGAACCAAGGTATTGCATAGTCCTCGGACTCAAACCTATGGGAAAATTAGATACTTACAGAAAAATAGAAGTGATAGATAGAACCAAGGCATTGCATGGTCCTCAGACTCAAACCTATGGGAAAACTAATCACACCATTATATCTGGGTACTAGACAGAACCAAGGTATTGCATGGTCCTCGGACTTAAACGTATGGGGAAACTAGATACTTACAGAAAAGTAGAAGTGATAGACAGAACCAAGGCATTGCATGGTCCTCGGATTCAAGCCGATGGGAAAACTAATCACACCATTATATCTGGGTACTAAACAGAACCAAGGTATTGCATGGTCCTCGGACTCAAACCTATGGGGAAACTAGATACTTACAGAAAAATAGAAGTGATAGACAGAACCAAGGCATTGCATGGTCCTCGGACTTAAGCCTATGGGAAAACTAATCACACCATTATATCTGGGTACTAGATAGAACCAATGTATTGCATGGTTCTCGGACTCAAACCTATCGGGAAGTTAGATACTTACAGAAAAATAAAAGTGATAGACAGAACTAAGGCATTACATGGTCCTCAGACTCAAGCCTATGGGAAAACTAATCACACTATTATATCTGGGTACTAGACAGAACCAAGGTATTGCATGGTCCTCAGACTCAAACCTATGGGGAAACTAGATACTTACAGAAAAATAGAAGTGATAGACAGAACCAAGGCATTGCATAGTCCTCGGACTCAAACCTATCGGGAAACTAGATACTTACAGAAAAATAGAAGCGTTAGACAAAACCAAGGCATTGCATGGTCTTCGGACTCAAGCCTATGGGGAAACTAACCGCTCGGCTACACCTGGGGGCTAAGCAGGGCAAGATCCCTTCTTGATCCTCCAATTCAAGCCCACGGGGAGACTTAACCATAACATATCCTAAGTTAGGAAATGATCAAGTCCCACCTAACCCTTGAGACACGAGAGCTGCCCATGCATCCGTACTCTATACATCTCATCATTGCTGCCACAATCGGCTGACATACAACTCAAGCTAAAATCGTGCCAATCAAAGGAATAACGGGAAAGAGAACTCAGAGAAGGATAGAGCAACTTACTGAAGAGAGGAGGAGCTCCTCAGACAGGCTTTTTGTGCTGAAGATGTAAGTGTGGCTGGACTCAAAAAGGACGCACGAAAGCTCTTGATTACGAATGAGGAACAGGGAGAAGCAGTTCTTATGGGTATTTATACCCCGAGTCGAGGAACAATGTGGGCTTTCCCACCCATAAATGCGAGACGAACCCCCACCGTTGGATAGATAACGCCTCACTAGACGTCGGGAGCACAGAGCCGCCTAACTTTAATAATGGGCACGTTACGTGCTCCGAAACGTCAGCAATGTGCCTTGGGCAAGTGAATTGACCCCAGTCCTAACAGGAGTAAGGCCGAGGATGTCAAAATCCTACTCCCCGCCCGAGGATGCGTGCAGCAAGATTTTGAGAGGTTATTGTGGGGCCAAAAGACTGGGCAGCCCTGGCCCACTCCAAGCCAAGCCCAAACGGCCCACCCCGAGGAAGGATGACTATCCGAGGCCAATTTAGGGGGAAACCCTTCTTTGGATCCACGCCGAGGACCCTTTCGTCCTCGGCGTACTGAGGATAATTGTAAAAGGGAGGGGACAAACCCAGAGCAAGTTGTCACCTCCACATTTAATACGCTCACCTAACCCTTCTGGCCACATTAATGGGGATGTAACCCACGGGCAAGGCTACATCGATCAGGGCGAACCACTTGAGCATGGATACTACCTCTGATGGTACAGACAGTCAGAGGAGAGGCCAATGGATGATCAACAGAAGGAGGAAAAGAGTAATATATAAGGGATACGAGCAAAGTGTAAAGGGAGGGGAAGAAAAAGGGAAAAGAAACAGAGAGGCCTGGGAAACAAGCCTCCTCGGCCATTGGCCGAGGAGCATCCCTCAGTTGTAAATTGGTCTAAGTGTTCTTTCAATAAGATATAAAGTAGTTCCGACCCGATGAAGGCCAGCCAGTGCCTAAACCTTCGATCCACTCTCTACAAATTCATTGTTTCGAGTTCGTTGGGCCTTTAACCCATATCTTTTGGGCTTGGGCTATGAAAACCGACCCTACAATTATTATTTTTAAAGAAGGTCTATTTTATCTTGGATGAGGTGGTACATGATTAAGTAAAGTTGTAATCTAAATTTTTAATAATGATTTCGGTGTTGAGAGACAGAGATAGAGATTGTTTGGTGTGTGATCATGTGAGTAATTAGGTGGCTAACGTTAGCAATTTACCATGTAGGACATTGTTTAATAAAATTAAAGCTAAAATATTACTAGAATTTATTCATTATTAATGATTCGACATTTATAAAACTTTTTGTTTTGTCAAATATTTTAGTTTTTAATAAAGTTTGGTTTTATATTTGTCTCATATTTTGGAGGTCTTCTGGAAGATGAAAAAAAATACCAAAAAAACCCTCTAATTTTTATTTTTTAAACATGTATTTTTGTAATGGGAGTGTGGCTTTTGAGGCTTAGGCCTAGAGCCGGATATGCCAATGTGTGCTCAATGAAACTCTAAAAAAGCAATGTTAGGAAACATGACATTTTTTCATAATTTTTTTTTTTTTGATAAATCAATAGTTGGTGATGTGGAAATTTGAACTCTAAATCTCTATATTATAAACACCAAGAAGTGTCAAGTTCTTAACAACTTATTAAATTAACAAGTTGTTATTAGAGTGGTACATTTCACATAAATCCACTACCAACTTGATTTTAATTATGCACTAAAGTTGTAAGATTTTTGTATCTCTAAACTTTTTTTCTTCAAGAAAAAATGTATCACTACACTTATTAATGATAATAAGAATAATAATAATGAAAAAGTCCCAAAAAAAGAGAGAAGAAAATAATCATATTAATTATGGAAAATCAAACCAAATACCTTATTTACAGGTATGACTCTCACGTGCTACCAATCAAGGCATTACATCCTCTACAAAAATCATGTATGATTTCATAACTTCTTTGAAATTGTTTTTAACAATCTTTTGACTTAAGATTTAAGAATGTGTCTTTTTTCTTCTTTTGATTCCATACCCAATTAACATCCTTCTATCCAGTTTATTACTTTTTCCCCCTTATTTTTGAAATTGGAGATGAGGACTACTCAAAAGTAACTGCTGATTGAATAATGACTGGTTGAGTATATTGTACTGAGGGATGTCGGATTGATTGGTGCTGTTACTGAAACTGCAAGAACTCATGAATTTTTTTGATGGGTATAACATATCCTCATGATCTAAGTTGGAATGCTGGCGTTTGAGCTGGTTTTCCATGTTTGGAGCCAAAGAGTTCAGTTGAGGTAGTTTTTGAAACATATAGTTTTCACTGCTGCTACCAGATGCTATGGAATTATTGAAGAAAGGCTGGTCTAGATTCCCATTGTTGAATGTTGATTCGAATCCAGTTGTGTTCCAGCAATGGTTGTCTGATAATAAACTACTTAGTAAGGAGTAGTCCATGGCATCCAATAAGTTTGAGAAAGAAGATGATTTCTGGGGCATGAGAGTACTGTTGGGACCAACAGGAATTTTCAAGCTTGGTAAAATGGTATCTTGGATAACATGTTCTTGTTCATCTTCTTCTTGATCTTGATCACTTGCTGCTGCTGTTATTGGAGGTAAAGCATTGGACTTCCTGTAGATCCGGCAAAGGACCCAATCGTCTAACTGCAAAAGGCCTCAAATGAAACAGTTTTATTAGTTGCAGTACAAACTTTAATAGCTACAACTACTTAGTAAAACCTCACAATTATGCACTCCATTACAATTAATTAGGCCTTAGGGTCCCATTCAAGTTAGAACTACTTGCATGTAGTCAATGGTCCCGTATTCATTCAAACTGGTTGGTGGTGAGACCACACGCTTTAATCAGATTGGGTGCATTTGTAGCCTCACACCTGGGCTAGCTAGCTAGGCCTATATATAGAACTAGCCAACAAGAAATATTAGAACGAACACCGAGTTCATATTTGGAAGGATTGGAAAGGATGTAACTATTTCTAAACTCAACAGGACAAACCTAACAAAATAGTAAAAAATTTCCATATAGAATGATGTAGAATCTGCTCTTTTAAACTTACTTTTTCTTTAGCATCGACCATTCCCTCAAGACTCAAAAAAAAAAAAAAAAAAAAAAAAAAAAAAACTACTTTGTCTGCACGCTATATATGATATATCACATCATTAGTAAGATCCTCTTGTTTGCGTTAGTTTCATATTTTCTCTGTTATTCTTTTTGGGTTTTTTACACACGACTTTAATATAAATAATTATGAAATCACCAAAAAAATAAAAAAATCTTATATTGTAAAGTTTATCGCCACCTTTGCTTATGTGTATTATCAATATTTTTAAAGTTAAGGATAGAGATAAAACTTTGTGGCTGGGGTGCTTTGTCCCATGTGTAGATGACTTTGCTTAACTACAGCGTGACGAATCAAGATAACATGCAGAATCTTTTTTAAATAGATGGAACATCCTGAAATACCCCAAAACTGGCTTGAATGATTATAGAGAATAAAGATATATATAAATTTAATATAATAATTTAGTAGGGTAGCTCACCCTCATGGATGTATCTTTGAGTTTGATAGGTTTGTTGGAAGTGTGGTTGGGGAGTTCAGCAAGGCGATATTCATGCATGATCCAGTTAGTCTTGATTCCCTTGGGTGGTCTTCCTTTGTAGAACACAAGGGCCTTCTTCACACCAATGTTTTGCAGGTTCCCTCCTCCTCCTCCTCCTCCTCTTGCAGCTGTTGCTGTTGATGTTAATATGGTTTTATCTGTACCAGTAGCTTTCCAATACCCAGAAGCGGCTGCCCTGTTTGGCCTGGCACCATTTGGGTACTTGCGGTCTCTTGGACTAAAGAAGTACCACTCTTTGTCACCAAACGCAGCTTTTTCTGATTAAAAAAAAAACACATAAACAAGACCCTAATTCTATGTTAGTGTGTATATATATATTAAGATTATCACTTTGACATGAGGATGAAGAATTTAAACTCTAAACTTCTTCGTTTTGTTGAAAATATTAGAAGATGTCAGTTGATGTATTTTACAACATGAATTTAAGGAAAAGGGTGAATATAATTAATATATAAGACAAAAACCTGGCAACTCCCATGGATCAAACTTGTAGATATCAACCTCAGCGATGATGGAGACTGGCAAGGGTGTGGAAGCCACTCTTTTTCTTAGGTAATGAAGAATGAGCTCTTCATCTGTTGGGTGGAACCTAAAGCCTGGTGGCAGAGGTGTTTGTGGGTTCTTCATGGTTCTGTTTAGGCCAAATGGGACCTTAATTTGAATGCTATGGCCTATGGACTATGGTGATATTAAAAACTCAAACAATTAAATAGAAACAAAAAAAGAGGTACTCAAAAACAGGCCAAAAGGTAGGCAAGTAAGTAAGTTAACAATTGAGTATGCCTATGCCTTTGTATGTAGGCAAAACTCCAAAGAAGGGAAAGAGAGGAGAATTGAAATTTTTGGGAGGTGAAGATGGGGAGGGGTTTTATGGTTGTGGGAATTTGTCGGTATGTGGAAAAGAGATTAGGCCAAGGGGGGATGTAGTCAGTCGTGTTAGGAATATGGATCAGTTGCATTTTCGGAATGGGCCCCACTTCTTTATAAGCAACCTGGGCCCCCGCCTTTGTTTGTTTTTGTATGCCTTTAAATTTGCCAGCTGGAGACTCTAAGGCTAGGGTACCACTGCACTAAACACATCTTTTTAGTCGTGTGTAACTATTGATTAACAACATTTTAATCAGTTTATATAAAGCGAAAAAAATAATAATAATAATTTAATGTGAGTATTTTTGAAAAGTAGTTGCGTAAATTTAAAAAAAAAAAATTGTCTTATACTAAAATAATCATGAATTTTTGTATAAATTGATGCCTTAATAACAAGTTTGAATAAAGGAGAAAGATAAATGCAAACGCCTCATTAACGAGTTTGAACGGAGGAGAAAGGAAGAAGAGTAAGGAAGAGTTTAGTCCGCTGGCTAATGCTAAGCCATTGGTTTAAATTCTGTCCCACTCTTTTGTCGTTTATTTTGCATTATTATTTATTGTTCACGTTCACGTATAGGAGTAGTAGATTAGTATGGAAAGGAAAGATATGGCGGCTGAGGTGAGAAGCTACACAACACAAAAAGTTGGTTGATGATGAGATGAGGGTTAATTTATTCATCTTCTTCGTATGAAAACATGACACCTACTCTGGGCCCCCCACAAACATAGTTTTTAGCAAAGCGCATGCGTGCTACTGTGCTACTGTTCCAGTCCTCGTCCTCATCATCATGTCCTCAGTTTATGTTTGACAACCGTTAGTGATTTTTTTATTTACTTTACTTGTGACAACGTCAGTTCAGTTTGATGCATCATGCATGTTCACAAAAAAAAGTCTTAAGTCTCTTAAATCAACAAAAAAAAGTCTAAAGTCTTAGAAGATGACATCTTTATTGTGTGATGAAACCTAGAGGTTTAATATAGGAGCAGTAGAGTCTAAGGTTAGATCTATATGGTTTTAAGTAACACTATTTGAGCCTTGGGATATTATACAACTATTTTATTTTCTATTTTAACATAAGATCGAGTTTATTATTTTTATTTTACATACTTATTTTTCAAAAAACTCCATATCAAATTATCTATTTTATATAATATTTTATTAAAACATAAGATAAGATTTTTTGAATACAACAATAAGTCTAGAGACACATTAAAATTGACAATTGTAAGGGCTTTTTTTTTGTGTTGTGGGTTGGGCTGATCTGCCTCCTGTAGTGATGGGCTCGAGTATTCTGAATAGGAGAGTTGAGATTGGCGCAACTGTAACTCACTTTGGACCAGCTTGTGCGTAGACTAGGCCTTATCTGCCAAGAGTGTTCTTACGACAGGCAGAGCTGTTTCGAATGATTTACGACAGACAGATAAAACAATAGCAGAAGAACAAAAAATATAGCGACATTTTCTTAATGAAAAATAACCAAGTAATATCTATTTTATACCAATCACAGTAATGATAACGGTAGTTACAACAATAGTTTTACAAAAGAGATAGAGGATTAAGTGATGATATGAGTTAATCGAAAATAAATGTCAAGTCAAGTTTGGGTCCGTAGGAGCGAAAACCAAGGAGGAAGAACACCTCCTCTCAATGCAACTAATCCATCAGGAAAAAGATCCTACTGTGGGGATTAATGACTTTGAGGGAATCGGACCTAAATAGTTGGTGTCCAAAGGAATCTCTTTTGTTTACTTATCTCAAAGATAGTAGGATTTCAAGGGGAAGAGAAGAAAATCGACCTATTGGTGCATGCCCATTGTATTATCTTCCTCTGTTTACTGTTCTCCTTCTTATCTTTTTTTTCTTTCCTTTCCTTTTCTTTTGTTTTTCTCTTTCTTAGTAATACTCTGTTTTTCGATATCCCTTACAGGGCACGGTCTTTTATAGGGCCAGCCGTGACTAGATTTTATCATCTTATCCCTTAATCGTCTTTGTCTAGTCTGGGCGCACTTGCCAACCACCAAGGAGTTCGTCTATATACTTACCCTTGCCAAACGGAGGCAGGTTTGTTTTGTTTTTTTAACCTACTATGGCATTCTTTTCTGCCACGGTGTAAATGCTTTTCTCTTTCATTCCCTTATGGCATGCACCTAACGGTCCTTCATTAACCTTGCCTCTTTTGGATGGTCTGTCATCCCAGCAGAACGTACCTTCTAAAATAGCTTAGGCAGGAGCCGTGGAGTAAGTCTTTTTTGCTCTCCCCACCACCAAATCACACCCTCCTTACCTCTTACCTCTGACCCATGGCTCCACCACGTCCCATATTAACTGGTTACAGGCTGGTGGTGCTTGGGCCTTGCGCATGCTTTCCTGTCATGTATGTTTAAAATCTACATGCTGCTCATGCGTTTGCCGTGATCTTTGTTCTTTTATGTGGGTCTTTGCATAGTTCACTGTTCCCTTCTGGGGCTAGGCTTCATTTGATACTGGGTTTTACATTTTTCTTAGCCCATTTCTTGGTTCCCCTCATGTCCTACTATATTATTCTGTCATTCCTGCCGTAATGACTTGGTCTTGCTGGTCTTCTTTTAGACCTATCGTTTTACTCTCTTCCCCAAATGGCCTTGCATGACCATGAGCTTTCTTTCTTAGGGGCTCCTCTGTCCCCTTGGGCATTCTCGACCCATTTACTTGTTTTGGGCTTCCTTGGCCCATTTACTTGCTTTGGGCTTCCTCAGCCCTTTTCTTAGTTTTGTGTTCCCATGGGCTTTTACTTACTTCATTGGGATTCCCCGGCCCAATTACTTCATACTTATCCTTGGGGTTTGTGGGCCTGCCAACAATCGCCTACTCTCTTTGCTTACATTACTTTGAGCCTACCGCGGCTCATTTTTACCTTTTTTTCACATCATACACTGCCCATGGGTTTATTATTCTCTCTTTCCGGACCTTTCGAACCCACTTGCTTCCTCAAGGCCCATTTATTTATTTTATGGACCTGTGACCCATTATTCCTGCCGCTTGGGTTTAATAGTTTTATTCTATGCTTGCCACTTCTACTTGCTGCCTGCGTTGCTGAGTTAGGCCTCCTTGTTTTACAAAAATGACCCTTAACAACAATAAATTTCACACCCCTGTAAGGTGGCTAGTAGTTATACAGTGATAGTAATAGTAATAGTTAATATAATAGTGTCAATGATAGGTTAATATGAGAATTAATAATAAACGGTTAATTTAGGATTTCTGAAATTTATGGTTAAAACCCTCTTCAAAATTCAATCTTAAACCCCACTTTCTTTGCTAAAAAAAAAAAGGAAAAAAAAAAAAACTCCTTTAAAATTTATAAAGTACAAATCCACAATCTTTGTCTTTGTCCTTAATAATTTGAGAAATGCCCAATTTTCTTGTTAAGTATACCATAGACAAAATATTTTACTACCTTTCGGCAATGAGCTCATGACTATAATAGTTATAGCATTTGCGTCACTTATGCGGACACTGAAGAGAAGCAACAACAAGGAGAAAGAGAAACCCCAAAAAATAAAATAAAAGGAGAAACAGAAACCCAGCAAAAAAATGATTAAAAAAAGAAGAAGAAGAAAGAAAGAGAAAGAGAAACAGACAATTGTGTATTCTGGAGTTGGTGGATCAAGAAAGGATGGTGATTACGATTGGATGGAAAATCACAGAAGACACCAAGGATGGTGTAACTAAACCGGATTAGAGTGCGTCAGAAGCTGTATGGTAATGGGCCCAACTTTCTCCAAGGAACAAGGTTTAGTGAGTGTACTGTCATAATTTTTGCGCCAGTTATTATGTGATATATTATATTATATGTAATAAATTATAATTAATTGTTTATCCTTTTTACATAAACATGATATATATATATATATATATATATATTTTAATAAACCTAGTATTATAACAATTTTTACAGTTTTGTCACAATTGGTCTACATGGTAACTTATAAATAGTAGGATTATAAATCTATCATTTTTTTCACCACTTATAACTTAACACAGGTAAATTGTAACCAAAATTATAAAATTATTATGGTAGTAGACTTACTTTTTTTTTTTTTTTTTTTTTTTTTTCATGACTCACAATTTTGCTATTTTAATGGTTGTGACAAAATTTGTGGATTAAGTCGTGATCTTAGAAATTTTGAGACTTAGTGAGTTGAGATCATCATTCAACTCACTTCATTCATGATTTGGAATATTCCAATCCACGTGGGGGTCCTAACGGCATATTGCTTTTAAAAATTAAAACAAGTTATCTATGTGAAAACTTTAAATGATCTTTTGTGTATTTAAATATCACTTAAATAATATTTAATTTATTAATCATCAATTTAGTTAATTATGTGTACTATAATTAAAAAAAAAAAATTTTAAATCTACTCTTCTTACATTTTTTATAGGACTAATTCACTTGAACAATGCTAGAGATTCTAAAAATTTTATCACAAGTCTTACAAATCGAAGTATCACCAATTAGACAAAAATTTGATTCAAACATTGATTTATTATGTTGTTTAAGTGGCACTGGTCTATTATTGCCACATCAATTTGTAAGTATATTGTAGTGAAATTTATAGTAGTTAAGCTTTTTTTTTTTTTGGTTGAGAAACGTAGTTAAGCATTTTTCATTTACTTAAATTGTGATTTGGTTGGATTTCTATTAATTTTTGGGAAATACTAAGCTACTTCAAATTTTACTACAAAAATTTTACAAAATGAAGTGGAAAAGAATGTTGTTGGTCATTAGTAACACTTCAACAAGATAATAAATGATTATTGTGGGGCCAAATAATTTGGCGACCCTAGCCCATTTCTTAATGAGCTCAAGGCCCACGCCGAGAAGGAAGGAATGTCCGAGAACGAACAAAGAAAGCATAAAGTGCTGATGAGCATAGTTGAGAATAATCCTGTCCTCGGTCAACCAAGATCATCGAAGAGAAGAGCGGCACACCATCAAAGGCAGCCTCCCAGAGCATTCCAAAAAGAAGGACGAGTACGATGGACCAGCTATGTGGCATGGTGGAGGAGCAATTCAAGGAGAAATTGTCACTTCTGCATTAAATGCTCACAACTAACATTTTGGCCGCATTAATGTGAAAATGACCCCTGAACAGTGCTACCTTGGTTGCTGCAACTCACAGAAGGTTTAGGAAGACGGCTGATAGGACAAGCACTCGAGTAGTGATCTACATTGTCAACAAATGGAGGGTCAAGATCAACTGAAAGGGAGTATATAATGGAAGAAATCCTCCAAGAAGGGGGAAAAAAAAAAAAAAAAAAAAAAAAAAAAAAAAAACTTAGCAACCATTTGTATGGTCGTTGTAACCCTTGTAACCCAATACCGAAAAAGTAATAAGAACAGCAAACTCCCTCGATAAGGGTCAATGATAAGATTTCATATTTCAACCTGTGTTCTTGTTACTCAAATAAACTCACTATCATGTATAGTGATTGTATCGCTCACTAAAACCTAGTTCTTAAACCCGTTATCTATAAATTTATTGTACTGGGCTAGTTGGGCTTGGGTTCACTCATCCAGAAATAGAAGTGTCCAAATCCAAACCCTACAATTATTTAAATTACTTCTTAGTGACACAACAATTCGTAAAACATATAATAAAATTTGTAATATTTCTAGGATCACTCAATTCTTTGAGCCTCTTAAAAAGTGGAGGAAAAAAATAGTTTTATGGCTCATATTAAACAAAAAAAAAAAAAAAAAGAACTCTTATTGGCCCCCACATTTTGGGGCCTATCTCTAGTAAGAAGCCTAAGCCATGGCCTAGGGTTGACCTTGCTTACCTTAATACGTGGTTTATTAGTTCTCATTTAAGTACACCACTAATATTAATTTATCATTTATTATTAACAATTTACCACTGCCTCGACGGTTGTAAAATGTTTTATGAAAATTATTTTTTATTTTTATACAAAATAGAAATTATAATCTAGTATAACTTAAGTGTATATGTATGTGAACCTTCTTACTGGAAACTTAAACTCCCGCACTTGGCCCCCACACCTCACAAGAACTTATACTTATAGAGTGACCATCACGCTAAGGGTGCGCAGTGATGTGAAAATTGTTGATATTATAGAGTTATTGTATGAACCCTATCATTGGGAAAAAAGCAATAAAACACGAGATGCTCCAGTAGAAGAGTTGAGATTGATTAGCCATCTTGTAGGACACAAAAAAGAGTCGTCTTTAATACATACTTTGAACTTGAAAATAAACGAGAAGGCAATACTTGGTGTTTCCGCTACATGTAGCATCAACACTCACATTAGGTGGATGGCATATAATATGAGTTTGATTTTGCATATAGAGGAAACATAGTATGTTTTTTTCCAGTGGGAGAGATTCGTGCACCAATCCAAACTTTTGTATGGAAAGGATACTACCAAGTTCTAATTGCCAAACCATACTGTCCAAAAAAAAAAAAAAAATTGGCATGGCTGGTACTTATTAATAATAATAATAATAACAATGTTCCTTCCCGTGTTACCGACTCAATTATGTCATGCTACTTTTGATTAAGCCCACAAAATAAAAGTCCTTTTCTTGTTGGAATATCAATGTAATAAAACGAGATGTTAATATAATAGTGCTACTCACAATTTAGTCCCATATACTTTGGGACGAGCCTATGATCTTCTTGCTGAGGTGTTAATGACTCAATGTTATGGAGATGGGTTAATTTTAAAAACAAACAAAACAAAAAAACACAAACTCAATGAAGTCATGTGGGACCCACTCAAACATGAAATTTTATCCCGAAGTTCTTCATAACCAATAGATTCACGTAGAGGCTGCTTTTTGGAATTAAGTGGATATTTTTCTTTGGTTTTGGTGCACTAATACGAAATCAAAGCTATAATTTGCCAGCTTAGCTTTCACACCGAAAAGCTTAATTAGTGATTGAAGCGTGGCAGGTATTATCTTGTTGCAACTTTGACCAAAATATTCCAAGCACGCACGAATAATATCTTCTTTACATTAATTTAATTTAATCAGTACTAATATATGATCTGCTTTGTAAACTAACATCCATCGGATGGATCTTGTAGGAAGAAAACACGACAAAGTACAACAATAGTAAATCCTCGGATTAATTTTACGTTAACAAACACACACGTGGTATGTGGAGGAGCAGCAGCAAAGTGCACTTCGTCATTTCCGATTTGGTCATCATAGTAACAGACAACAAACAAAGAATGGTTCTCACAAAGACAAGTTTTAAACCTATAAACCACAAATTAATATATATACACACATTAGTCACATCCCTCACCAGATCTTGCTGCAAATAATCAATAAATTATGAGGCTTTATTCTAAACCACGGTGTTAATATCTTAGTGCACAGCGTTTTGTCCCAACATCTCAAACCAAAAGACCAAGCAGTAATGCATATTTGCCTCCCTACCATGATGCAATCTTTGGGTTTTGACCAATAATTATATATATTTTATTATATTTTTTTGATAAAGGGTTTTGACAATTTCAAACAACAGCCAATGGCGTAGTTTGTGGATTGTCAAAAATAACTTGGTTGAAGTTTTAGCAGCATTAATATTAAAGCATAAATGGTTTTAACTAATAGCCAAGAAGACACTGGAATATATATATATATATATATATATATATAAAAGATGGAAGTATCCGTCAACTTTTCTTCTCTTGTTGGCAGTCATTTTGAGCACGGCATGGTTTCCCCAAATAATTAACAACAAAAAAATTTGCTAAACTTGCACGATGAAAATAAAGTAGCTCAGCAATGGGTGAAATCTTGGATTAGGACAAAAGATAGAAAAGACAAAATGGATGTAAAGATAATGAGGTCTTGGAAGCATAAGAATAAGACCAAAAGCTGATGATTATCCCAAACTCCTCCTTTAAGACTTCAAAAGAATTTGGATATTTTATTATACTTCGAATCACTTTGTTTGGTCTACTCTGACCACAATGGCCTTCAGTTTTAACTTTCATGCACAAAATATAGGTTGAATTAAAGCGTGAGTGAAACGTCATATGTGACGCAAAACAAAGCATTTGTGACATGCAAAGCAAAGGTTCTTCCATCCACCTCCTTTGCTTTCCCACATATACTCGCTCTCTCGGGTTAACTTGTTCATCTGAAATTCAAATACCCACATGTCGAAATTTGAATAATCAAATATCTTATTATACTAATGCCCCATGACCAAGTACTACATCACCCTTCTGTTTCATTTCCACTCCAGTTAAGAGCTAATAAGAAAAAGCTTGTTATATCAATCGTGAGAGAAATCGGGTGTAATGTTGTCCATGTGTTGAGCTGACAATAAAAGGGTCAAAAGCTAGCATATCTCCACTTAGGCATGTGAGGCCTTGACTTTTCATTTTCATAATTGGAGATGCTTTATAGACTAACAACAAGGTAGAAGAGAAAATCAACACCCCAAAGCATCTTTATGAATTATGATCTCTCTTATTCTTCTTCTTTTTTCTTAAAATTAATGTTATTGAAACCACACAGAAAATATAGCCTGCTTGGCAGGGAAACACAAGAACTAGCATTATCTGCTAAAACTAACCAACCAACCAGTCTACCTACACAAAGTATCTCTATAATCATTCAGCTACTCCATGTTATATTTTTCACTTCATTTTCTTTTGTGTTTTTTTGGGTACAAGTTCAGAGCTTTGATAGATATTACCTCACATCTGATCTCATTTTTCACCCCAACATCACAAGGGCAATGTGGACTCCCAGCCTAAACCAAGATGACATTGGTGTCACATTCAATTTGTTAGGAAAATTTGACTAAGCATGGGAAAAAGATAAAAGCACAAACATATTAGACTAGTCAAAAGGCATGACTAACATAGAAGAACACGCATTATTATCTAATATCCAACTGCAAAATGCTCTTGATTGTGACCCCCCGTAGTTTTCCACGTGTAGTTCACCTAACCTAAGTACTTATCCAGTTTCAAATGCAAAATGCATCAGTTTTCCCATTTGGGACATTAGAAAGTGAGCTACGCCTAACCTGAATCTATTCCAAAGTCACGGGCTACTTTCTTTTCTATTACGACAAAATACTTGAGGAATAGAAGAACAGAATCTTTTTCAATGACATCAAAGGGCCTTGGAATAAACCCTAATTTGTTTATCTAAGTTACTTTTCATCTGCCACTAAGCTTTAGCTAAAATGCCCTTTCTTTGATAAGAATGAGAGAAATGTGAGATCATAGGTTCTAAACGCACTAGGTGCATGCGTGTGTTATTTACCATTAAAAAAAGAGAGAGGGTAAATTATAGGTCACCATCCCTTGAGCTTTATCGAAATGACTATCCCCTACACACCCCCTTGAGGTTTCAATAAATGCAACAATTAAGTCCATGCATGATTTTTTTTAACATAATATTTCATTTTAAAAAACAAAAAAATCCTACCCAAACTATAGACGAAATGACATATTTCTATCTTAAGGTTTGAATAAATGATATTCCACTATTGGGGTTTGACAAATGAGTAAGAATCTTTTCTTAAAAAATAGAATATTCTAATAAAGAAGTAACAGCGTGAGAGATTGAGAAAGAACTAATCCATTGCACCTATAGAAACCTCAAAGGGGAGTATCATACATTTGGAGGGAAGTCACTCCAATGAATCTCAAGGAATGTTAGTGTAATACACACACACGCCAGTTTATGTTCATTGTATATAATACCGTACTAATGCTTATCTAAAATGTTTATACCTTTAAGACAAAAATCCAAAATTATTATGAAACAAATACTCAATAGTATAACAAGGAAAAAAAAAGGGATATATTAGAAGATAACAATACACAGACTCAAGAAAAAAGGTGTACTTCTTTTGAGAATAATTATTAGTAAAAGCAGCCACAAAAGCTTGAATGGGTCTGCATGTCTTAATATATATATATATATATATATATATATATGTGCGTGCATGTGTGTGTGTCCTTTGTAACTGTTATTTCAGTTTCTAAACATCTCCGAAATGTTCTGAAATTTAATACCTTGACCTAAGTGCAGCAGAGAGTATTGCTAAGCATGGAACCTTTCAACAGACATCTAGTGACAGAATGTACTCAAAAGCAACAGGATCATCAATAATAAAATTTAGGAGACTAATGGTAATGGCAGCTCACCAGATAATTGACTAAAAAAAATTATGTTAGAATAACAGTTAAATGATTAAACTTTTGGGATATATGGTATTTTATTATGATATCAAAGCAAGTAGTTTTGAGTTTGAACCATGTCTCTGCTCTACCTCCCTTTAAAACGTTAAAAATTCACTGAGAGCCTTGTAGCTTAATGGCACAGCCTATTCTCCTTTATTGGGACAACCTAGGGTTCAAATACCCCCTCCCCATCATTGTAACTATAGAAATATCAAAACAAAACCAAAAAAAAAGAGTTAAAATTCCATGTGTTGGATGTCACTTATTGAGCAGAGTTTGAACCCTCCATGAGTGAGAGCATTAGAATAATGACTAAGTGATTTAAAGTCACCAATTCTAATCAGCTTAAGTTGTGCAAAAAGTAAATAGTTTAAGGAAAATGAAGATTAAGTACCAAAAAATTCAAGATTTGTGGCATAGTTTTGAAGTGACACTTTCTTGGCACCTTTCACAGGCTACTTTAGTTATTTTTGATTTTTAGAATTAAGTTTCTTTAGGCTTTAAAGTTGTTGATTTAGTTTTAATAAAATATTTACAAAAATAGGAGTAGCTTGGTAATTTCCAGATTTCTTGGAATGAGTTATAATAGGCTGCACTAGAGGCCCAAGAGTCTTATTTTATGTTTTGAATCATTTTTCTATTTAGTGTAGAAGTTCTAAATTACTTTTCTTTATTATTAGGAGTCCTAGTTTTTCCAGAAAAAGATTAATTTAAGAGTGCTAGTCCATCTAGGAAGACTATATAAATGTTTTATTATAGTCAATAACATTCGAGATTGAATCCTTTCCCTTGGAAAATCATATGGAGATCAAAGGCCCCTCTGAGAGTAGCCTTTTTTGAATGGACTGCCTTAAAGAGTAACCCTTTTTGAAAGGACTGCAACTTTGGGTAAATTTTTGACAATTGACAATTTAAGGAAAAGAAAGGTAAGGATTACAAATTGGTGTTGTGTGCAAATGTAATGGTGAATCTGTTGATCACCTTTTACTACATTGCCCTATTGCTTCAGACTTATGGTCCATGATTTTGGGTTTGTTTGGAGTTTATTGGGTGATGCCAAGATTTGATGTTGAGCTTTTAGCTTGGTGGCAAGGTCAGTTTGGTCGTCATCGGAATGGTCATATTTGGATGGTTATCCCCCATTGTTTGATGTGGTGCATTTGGAGGAAAAGGAATGTAAGGATTTTTGAAGATATCGAAAGTTCTATGCCTGATCTCAAGTTGTTCTTTTTCAAAACTTTTTTGGACTAGCTGTCAGCCTTGAGGAACCTTTCTTTGTTTTCTATTGTTGAGTTATTAGATTTATGCAATTTTTGTAACTAATTATTTGCCCCAGTATACTTCCTTGGGTGATTCATTTTTCTGATTTATATATTTTTATTACTTTAAAAAAAATCGTGATTAAATTTAATAAAATTCGAGCAGCTATTTTAAGTTTTTAGGGTGGATTGCCTTCTCTTCCCTATTCAATAACTTTTCATGATTCCATAAAGAACCCTAATTTAGTGTAGAATTCCAAAAAGATCCTACATCAAAATCTGTATCAAAGCCCATTAAGGCTTTTGTTCTACGTCATTGTTTATTAAAAGAGAACTGATACAAGGGGATCCACTCTCCCCTCCAATTGTTTATCTTGGTTATAAAAATATTGACTCGGATGATTTATAAAGTAGACAGTGGTTTCATTGTTGGGTTCAAGATTGGAAGAGAATATAGAGAGGTTTTAGAGATTTCCCATCTTCTCTTCGCTGAAAACCCAATGTTTGTGATGCCTCCCAAGAGAAATTTAGTGATCTTTGGTTTGTTCTTTGTTTTGAGACAATGTCAGGTTGAAAAGTTAATATAAATAAATGCGAGCTGGGTCTAGTAAGCGATGTGATTAGGCTTTTTCTTTCAAGGCTTAAGTTGTGTGGAATATAATTATTTATAGGGTGGAGAGAAGGCTCTCGGAATAAAGAAGTTGTACCCATGTAAAGGGGGGAAGAATCACACTAGTTAAGAGTACATTATCTTCTATTTACAAATATTTTACGTCTATTTACAATGCCCAATGCCCAATCTTGTTGCTAATAGATTTAAAAGGTCTAACTGGATTTTATGTGGGACAAAACATGGGAGATGACGTAGGATAGAAGCCTTTGATGTAGGACCTTTAGGAATTCAACTCTAAATTAGATTTCATGATGAGATCTTGAAGGATTCTTGAAGAAGGTTGATGTTTAAGATATTAGGTAATGACAAGGTTGGATCTTGAATATGCTTGATGAATGTTTGGTCTTAAAAAAGTGAATAGAATGAGAAATAATGAAAGATAAACACTGGGAAATCTCATGAAGGTGATAAATTAATTTAAGTTGTAATCATCAAATCGGCTTAACTTAATCAATTGATGATTAATCTGCACAATTAAGAAAGGAGTCTAAAAGAATTTTTCACTAATAACAAAGGAGAAGTACTCAAGGACTTCAAAACCAAATAGGAAAAGTGCTCAAAATAAAAAAATAAGACTCATAGGCCTTTAATTTAGCCAACGACAACCCATTCTAGATTTCAAGAAATTACCATATTGCCTTATTCTTGAAAAACTTTTTTGTTATGGGTAAATTTTTTTTTTATTGAAATGAGTGAAAATAGACATACAGTTAACTATAGAATTATCAATTGGAAAAATATCTACTTAATTTATAGACTTTATGAAGGAATAAATAAAGTTGCTATCAGTGAGACCTGATACAAATGACCATCCCATAAAGAGAACTAATGAGGGATGCTTGAATTCGAGCTTTCATGCACTCCGCATCTTCAAATGTATGCTAATTTCTCTCTCTCCATATTGTCCACATCAAACATAAAGGAATAAAATTCTAGATATTTGAAATAGGTCCCCTAATCCCACTCATATAACAAATCAAGAACCTTCTCCTATAATACCCACTAAACCCCCAAACATCCTAAATATCATACTCCAAAATTCGAAGGCCACACTACAATGAATCAAGAGGTGGTCCACGATCTCCCTGCTACAACGGCACATACAACACCAACTCACCATTGTGTAAACCCTCTTGATGAGTGTCTCACAAGTAAGAATAAAATAAGACTTAATTAAAGCAAATCCAACAACAAATAAAGAATAAAATAAGACTCAATTGAACTTAGACATACTAAGCAACGTCCCAAGAGAGCTCTTCATCAGAAACATCCCAAATTAATGCTTGAGCACCAGCTGTCACTTACCTTCTTTAAGTCTTCAGAGAGCTACCAGTTTCGTTCCCCATCATCAAGAGGCCACCAATTTTCATTTATTGTGGAATGGGGGATGGAATTTCCCTACTGAAAGAGGGTGGCTTGGGTAATCATAAACTAAGTTCCTTTAACAAGCTCTTCTAGGAAAATGGTTTTGGAGATTTGGACTTGAGAGGGAGCAGCTTTGCAGATGTATTATTTAAGCAAAATATGGAGAAGATGGAGAGGTAGACAATTGGGAGGATTAGGGATTACATTGGGTGAGTTTATGGAAGAGTATTATGGGATGGTGGGAACCTTTCTCTAATCAGCTTCAATTCATCACTAGAGATGGTACATCTTAAGTTAGATTTTGGTCAGACTTATGGAGTGCAGATCATTATCTGAAAGATCATTTCCTTTATTGGTTTCGTTTCTTGGTGGACAAGAACTCTTCAGTTGCTTCTTATCAAGGCAACCCATTGACTAGTGAATGCAATACTGGAATCCTTAAATTCAGTAGGCCTTTTAAAGATTGTGAATTAGAATCAAAGGGAAGTCTTTTTGATTTAGCTATATTCTAATTTCCCTTCTAATCAAGGAAAGAATCGAGGTCTTGGAGGGCAACCAAAAATGGAAGATTTGAAGTTTGTTCATATTACAATGTTTTGATGGACACCACAAGAACTTCATTGCCTTGGTGGAGCATTGTGGGAGTAAAGGAACAAGAAAGGCTGCATTTTTGGCATGGACAACAACATTGGGGAGGATATTGACCATCGATAATCTCAAAAAATAAAATATCATGATTATTGATTGGTGTTGCATGTGCCTGACTTGAGGGGAATTGGTTGATCACTTACTACTCTGTTGTCTAGTGGCTACAAATGTCTAGTCTTTTGTGTTTGTGTTGTTTGAGATATTCTGACATTGAAGACTATAATTGAGATGTTCGAGTGCTGGCAAGGAAGATTTCATCATCATAGAAATTCAAAATTTCGAAGGTTCCTTTGTGTGTAATGTGGAAGATTTGGAAAAATTTGATGAAATTGAGTGCCTTAATCATGTTATCAAACCTTCTTTGTTGAGGTCCTTGTATAATTTGATGTTTGCTTCTGGCTGCATTCCCCCAATGTCTTTTTTCTTGATCTTTTAGAGCTTTGGAATATGAAACCCTAATTCTTAGGAATGTTTTGGTATGCATCTTGTGCACGTGAACCATTTCCTCTTTTGGATATATTATTTTTTACTAATAAGAAATAAGATTTTAGTAGTTAAAGTTACCACATTTGGAGTCCTAGCCCTATTAAAGTTGGAAGTTACCAATAACCTCTATACATTGTGAAGTCATTGTTAAATGCAGCCATGAAATACCTATTGTTGTGGAAGCAGTTTCTAGCAATGTTGTTTTGTAATGTGTGGATTCATGTTGAAGAATTAGTACTTTTGAGGTGAAAATAGCCAAATACTACGTTTTGGCAAAATTTATGGCAAACTAGCATTGTTTCAGAAATATTTAGCAATGTACCATTTTTTTAGTACTCGAGTTTTACAAAATTGAGTACTAAATAGTACTCGAGTTCATTTTTTTTTTTTTTTTTTTTTTTTTTTTTTTTTTTTTTTTCCGTACAAAACTTTTAAAAGTACAGAAAGTGGTGTAGCCTCAAATACTGAATTTGAAAGTTTTGTTTTGGGCCTAAACAACTGGCGTTTATGTCTATTCCCACAACTTATCCATCAATTTAGACACTCCTATTCCAACTTCCAAAGCACCATAAACCAAAAAAAGTACTCTAATAAAAAAAAAAAAAAACAAAATACCTAAACAACTGGCGTTTATGTCCATTCCCACAATTTATCCATCATTTCAAACACTCATATTCCAACTTCCAAAGCACCATAAACCAAAAACAGTACTCTAATAATAATAATAATAAAAAAAAAAAAAAAAAGGTTACACTTTATCAACTGGCATTTATGTCCATTCCCACAACTTATCCATCAATTCAAACACTCAAATTCCAACTTCCAAAGCACCATAAACCAAAAACAGTACTCTAATTTATTTTTTTTTTAAAAGTTATACTTTATTAGCTTAAAGTAACATAGTCATGGTTTTTTGTTTTTTAATTAGAGTACTATTTTTGGTTTATGGTGCTTTGGAAGTTGGAATAGGAGTGTCTAAATTGATGGATAAGTTGTGGGAATGGACATAAACGCCAGTTGTTTAGGCCCAAAACAAAACTTTCAGATTCAGTATTTGAGGCCGCACCACTTTTTGTACTTTTAAAAGTTTTGTCGAAACAAAAAAGAAGAAAAAGGAAAAAAAGAAAAAGAAAAAAGAAAAGAAAAACAAGATACTCAATTTCCGTAATATTGAGTACCACATTACTTTTTTAATTACACAGATTTCAAGTTAGCAGTGCCACGCTGGCGACTCACTTAGGAACTCGAGTTCACTGAACTCGAGTATTATGTAGAACTCGATTTTGTGAAACTCGAGTACTAAAAAAGTGATAAATAGCTAAATATTTTTGAAACAGTGCTAATTTGCCATAAATTTTGCCAAAACGTCGTATTTGACTATTTTCGCTGTACTTTTAACGTAAGTATGGGAATTGGAGCATTGTGCATAGCAAGAACATCCAAGAAGCATGGGCATGAACACTAACACTACATGACACAAGACATCGTGACATGGCAATATTTGAAAAACTAGGACAAACACATCAAGGACACGAATATAAATTAATTAATATATATCTTTAGGTATATTTTATGTTTATTTTAGATTTTAAAAATAAGTAATAGCCATCAATAAATTTAGGAATAATTACAGTTTACTCACCTGTGGTTTGCTTCTAATTTAATTTGTCTACCCGTTGTTTAAATTTTGACACTTTACCCACTTGTTATTCTCCCCGTTACTGTACCGTAACCCACCTCTTCTTCAGCCGTTACTCTAACACATAATATGTCAAAAACAAAAGCCCAAACAGATCAAAAAGTTAGGGTTTCTGCCTTCAGTCATTACATTAAAAAAATAAAATGGGTATTTGTCTTTTTGTTTCCTTTGAATTTATCAATCAAATGGGTATCTGTCGAATTTTTTCTCTCGTTTAATTTAATTAAAATTTTATAATTAAAAAACATTTCTTAATGTTCTTCAACTTGTTCTTCATTTTACAACTGGTTCTTCAAATTCTTCATGTTCTTCTCCAAATTCTAACACAATTAACACCAAATTCTCAGCAAATCAAACCCATAAACCTAATAAACAAACCAATCTAGATCAAACCCAAATCAAGAAACCAATCACAACAAACCCAGAAAAACACAATCAAACCCAAAATCAAACCCAGATCTCACCACCAATGACCAACACAATCAAACCACCACCATCCCACCACCCCGCCAACCAAACCAAAGATCCACCCCACCGATCAGTCACCAAACCCACCGAAATTAAGGGGGCACGTCTTTTACGTGGTAATTTTATGCCATCACTATCGATGATAGCGTTTCCTTCGACCCCACCCTCCAATTCTCCATGATCGAGCTAAGGGTGGCCACCAAAGACTTCTCCGCAGACTTTATCATCGGCAATGGCAGGTTTGGCTTTGTCTAAGAGGCCTGGATCTCTAACGGTGTCACCATGGCCATCAAGACACTAGACCCAGACGCTTTCAAAGGCTCTCGAGAGTTTGCACGTATTACATGATGTTGTGGTCGTCAATGTCCTCAACTCCACCATCGGAGAGAGAGAGAGAGAGCAAAGAGATGAGAGAGAGAATGTTGTAGAAGAATAGGTGAGAGGAAAGAGACACCTAGAGAAGGAAAATATGATATTTATAGTGGTTGACTTAGGTTTGATTTTTCTAGGCATATGTTCTCATAGAAATTCTTAAGCAATCAAAAACCCTAACTTTTTTATCTATTTGGGCTTTTGTTTTTAACATATTATGTGTTAAGAGTAACGGCTGAAGGAGAGGTGGGTTACAGCACAGTAACGGTAAGAATCACAGGTGGGTAAAATGTCAAAATTTAAAGCACGGGTAGGCAAATTAAATTAGAGGCAAACTACAGGTGAGTAATGTATAATTATCCCATAAATTTAAAAACTTTTTTTTTTTGATAGGTAATAAAACTTCTATTCAAAAATATTGAGCATCATGTTCATGATGGTGAACATTTTGATTCGGAGCAAATATAGTAGGTTCAAAAACTTAATCTAATAGAGTGTAAGAAATCAAAAATAGAAATACAATTCGTAAAACCCCAAACATGCGCCCATTGAAACAAAGTACCAAAGAGAAGAGCTTTTAAAAGATCTAAGGTTTCTTTCATTGTCTTCAAAGATGCATGTATTACGTTCTGTCCAAACTAGCCACATTAAACATGCCGAGACCATATTCCATATGGTTAACAGATGCTTTCCAAACCAATTTCTCCAAGCAAAGAGGAGAGCTAACTGTCTTCGGCATTACCCAATGGATCCCAAAAACCTCAAAAATTGCACTCCATAATGCATGAGAAAACTTACAATGAAGAAGAAGATGATCTACAATTTCCTCGTCACAAAAACACAAACAACACCAGTTAACCAAGAACTAACCTCTCTTAACTAGATTATCAATAGTGAGTATCCCATCCCTAGCTGCTGTCCATAAGAAGAAAGACACCCATTTAGGAACCTTTGCACACCAAATACACTCCTAAGGAAAAACCTCATTGTAGGGACCAAACAACAACTTATAGTAAGAGCGCGCATCAAACACCCCCTTCTTAGTCAACTTCCAAGTCAAAGTGTCATCCCCCCCTTCACCCCTCAGCATATGGGAATATAGCAACTCAATGAAAGAACAAACATTTTCCTGCTCCCAATCCTCTGGAGCTTGACAAAGATGAAAATCCCAACTCCTACTTCCCCCTTTTGAGGCAAATACAATGAGGTCAGAAATCCAAGCCTCTTTAAATTGAGAACGGGTAAACAGATCAAGAAAAGGTCCTTTAAAGGATTACTCCCACACCAAGGATCATGCCAGAAACTAATATGGTCACCCTCCCCCGCATTATACACTACCTGTCCAAAGAACTTCTCTGCTCCTTCTCTAATGCTCTTCCACATCCCACACCCATGAGTACCTCTTACCATTCTAGTGCACCAACCCCCTCTAGCGTCACCATACTTGGCTGCTATAACTTTACGCCATAACTTGTTACCTTCCTTCCCAAAATGCCATAACCACTTACTAAGAAAAGCTTGGTTAAACAACCCAACCCTTCAAATCCCCAATCTAACATCCTCCACCAACAAACAAACCTTCTCCCAAGCAACCAACGATTATTTAAAAACATCCTCAAAGGCTCCCCAAAGGAAATTCCTCTTAATCCTTTCTAGTCTAGCTGCCACCGCTTGGGGAATAGTAAACAAGGATAAAAAATAGGTGGGAAGACTAGAGAGGGTACTCTTTAATAAAGTAAGCCCACCAACTTTCGATAAATATAGACATTTCCAGCCAGAGAGCCGCCTCTCCATCTTTTCTATAATAGGGTTCCATATCGATGAGTCCTTATAATGAGCCCCAAGTGGCATTCTCAAATAAGTCATGGGCAAGCTACCCACCCTAACATAAAACACGGGCCAAGACATTCAAATTCTCAACACCACCCATAGCACAATCTCACTCTTACCACCGTTAACTCTCAAGCCCGTAATAGCTTCAAAAAAAATCAATACCATCCAAATGTATAGTAACTATTCTCTCGAGGCATCGCAAAACAAAATGACGTCATCGGCAAAAAGAATGTGAGAAATTTTCAAACCTCCTTGTCTATGAGACCCTGCTTGAAAACCACAAAGAAAACCACCATCTTCTGTTCTCTTCAACAACCTACTCAACACCTCCATAATCAAGAGAAATAACAATGGAGACAGGGGGTCCCCTTGGCAGATACCACGAGAACTACTAAAAAAAACCCTTAGGAGACCCGTTCACCAGAACTGAGAGTCTAACTGTGGAAATACAGGCCCTAATCCATCTCCCCCACCTCTCCCCAAAACCCATCCTCTCCATAAGATAAAATAAGTCATTCCCATTTACATGGTCATATGCCTTCTCAATGTCCAGCTTGACAATGACCTTAGGGATTCCACTCTTCTATCTACTATCCAAGCATTCATTGGCAGTTAGAACCGAATCTAGGGTTTGCCTCCCCCAACAAAAGAATTCAGAGAAGCAGATATCAACTTATCTAAAACCCCGCGAAGTCTATGTGCCAACACCTTAGCCAAAAGTTTATACAGGCTACCCACAAGACTTATAGGATGAAAGTCTTTAATATTGATTGCATCGACTTTCTTAGGGATCAAACATAGAAAAGTGGCATTGAGAGACTTCTCAAAAATACACTGACTATGAAAACCCGCGAAAAAAGCCATAACATAGTACACTCCATCATTTTTGGAAGAATGCCATAGTAAAACCATCTGGCCCAGGTGCCTTATCACCTTCCGCTTCCATAATAGCTCCTAGAATCTCCTCCTTCTCAAACTCCCTCTCCAAAGAGTACCTCTCATCTTTGTCTAAACATGCAAAGTCTAAACCATCAATAGTAGGCCTCCAAGATTCCGACTCCTGATATAATTTCTTATAAAAATCCACTACCTGATTCGTAATTTCAGACTCATCCTCATAGAGAACCCCTTAACCTCCATCCCTCTAATCTGATTGGTTCGCCTATGAGAGTTGGTGAGTTTATGAAAAAAGTGAGCGTTATTATCACCTTCTTTAATAAACAGCACCTTAGATTTTTGCCTCCAGGAAATCTCTTCCAAAGAAGCCAAATGATCGATACCAGATTTAACCTCCACTCTTTTGTCTCTATCCACTTGGGTTAGAACTTGCATCTCCTCTTTCATATCAATGTCTAAGAGTTCAGTCATCAAGCATTTTTTTCCTAAAAGAAACATCCCCAAAAACATGCTTGTTCCAGTGTTTCAAGTCCCCTTTGAGAGCCTTTAGTTTACATGCTAGAATATAACTAGGAGGTCCCAAAAAATGATAACTACTCCACCTTTGATGCACCATATCCACAAAGCCCTCTACCTTTAATCACATATTTTCAAATTTGAAGGAACTCCTCCCACTAGACATCCCTCCTGCCTCCAAGAGTAGAGGTCAGTGATTAGACACCACCCTAGGAAGAATTCTTTGGTCACATCTAAGAAATGATCCTCCCAATCCGTAGACACCCGCAATCTATCAATTCTGGACATAGAGGGTCTATCAGAGTCGCAAAATCACATGAACTCCCCTCCTTCCAAAGGCAAATCAACCAAATAGTGTTTTGAAATAAAATCCAAGAATTTAAACATAGCTGGACTGAACGAAGAATATCCAAGTCTCTCAGACGGATATCTAATAATATTGAAATCACCAAACAAACACCAAGTCAAGAGCCACCGTGATCTCACAATGCCTAAAGTCAACTTGCTCAAATACCCTCTTATCCCACATCAAAAGTATACCTCCGGCTGTATTGATGGCCTCTAAAGCCACCCAGTCTACAAAAGGACTGCCTAGAGACTTTTTACCATGTTAGAGCTGGTATTGTCTAGTTAGTTTTTTGAAGGCAAACTCTATCACATTTCCGCTCCTTTAGAAGACTTGTCACAACTAGTCTTTTATGAGGATTATTCAATCCCCTCACATTCCAAGACAGAAGCTTCAAATTCATGGATAAAAAGACAAACCCAACCCCAAAGGCTTTCAATCTGCCTCTGGTATTTCTACGAGACTGCCCCTTATAATTAACAGTGGCAATCAAATTTTTTAACTCCCTCATACCTTTTTGGCTCAAGACACTTGCCCGACGAGTGTTGACAACAGTAGCTTGTTTCTCCCACACTTTCTTCAAATTTTTAAAGAAATCAATACATTGCCTCTCACAACAAGCAATCGGGAATCCCACAAAACTATCAAAACCTTTATGGTCCGTTTGGATTGAGGGGAAAGAAAAGGGAATACAGGAGAGTAAAGTAGATTTAACAAAAAATTAACTTAACTTTAGCCAACTTTACTCTACACTCCTCCGCTCCCCCCTCCTTCCCCCTTCATCCAAACAAGCCATTAATCATCGTACTCACCCATTCTGAAGGCTCCAGCTCATCTTCTAAAAAAGATTCATCTGTTTCGCAATCCTTGGTGGCAAGGTTGAGTCCACCATTAGGATCCCACAATGCTAGAGGAGTAACATCCATCAAATTACCTTTACCCGAGGCCAAAGAAACATCCCATATCATTATCAACTTAGGAGTCACACTCTCGTTTATATCAAGACCCATCTTGGATAAAGGGGAAAAATGGTTATAGCCCAGCAAATAGTGCTGCCGAAACACCTCTTCAGAGAGTGAAAAAGCTAAAGGAGTACCTTCCCCTGGTGGAACGACCTCCGAGACAGTATCGGTAAGGTCACCGACTCGTACAAAAGCATCGGAAGAGTGACCCATACATACCATCATCAGGGTTCGGCGGCAGCACCACATCAGCAGCACTCTGCACCAGGTGGATCAACCTTCAAAACTCCAACATGATGGTTATCACCGGAGGAGTGAGCCTTGCCATTGTCGGAGCCCAAATTCTCCTTCGCTTCTTCCTTCTCCAATCTCCCACGAACTTGTCCTGATCTCCATATCCAAACGATCTCCAGACGCTTTGGGTTGAACGAGAGTAGTGGACTCAGTCTTAGGAGTTGAGTTTTAATAAGAGCAGGCCCACTCTTGTTGGGCTGGCCCACACGATGACCCGCTTGCCTTAATCCACAGAGGTTTTGAAGGAAAAATGGGCTTGGGTCCACTTCACAGTACAATAGTTGAGCGCATCGGCCTGCCATTCTTTAAAGTAGAAGTGGAATTTGACTTTTGTTTTTTTAAATCAAATCCCTCAAAAGTCTCAGTCTGATTAGTTTTTTCCAAACTTGAGTTGAGACCTTTGATTGCAGATTGATCTTGATTCCAACAATGCCCAACCACCCATGACCCAACTTAACTCCCTTCGGAACCCATACACAGCCAAGCCACGACGTGCACCGTTGTGGTACTCGAGATTTCCACAAACAAACCACCTTAATTTGTTCGATCTGCTGGTAATCTCTACTCACATAGCCGTTTGAAGAAGTGTCGTTTGCTAAAATTCCAACGTTTTTAAATCCGCTAAACAAGTAATGATCCAATCTAAACCCACCCGGATAAAGCCATGGAACTTACCCTGAATAGCATAAGAATCTGCTCTACTCTTCCACCCTCAAAAACCAAAGAAAAAGCTTTTGAATCGATACGAAAGAAAGCTGCATTCCTTTCTACCCCCCATGACTGAGGTCTAGGCTTGGGCTGTGGTGTGGGTTTGGTTGTTTGTGTATCTTGTAAAGGAGACTGGTTTTGTGGAGGTATTGGAGCTTGTGGGGGAGGCTTATTTTGTGTAGGTATTGGGACTTTGGGTGACACTGGAAAAAGGTTGTTGGACCTGAAACTGATTCGGCCAGTAGAGATGTGGTAGAAAAGCATGATGAAGGTCAGAGGGGTTTGGTAGGGGTGAAAAGGTGGTGATGGTGAAGTTTGTGGATAAGGAAATGAATATGGAGGCGGAGGTGGCCGAGGTTGTGATGGCGTTTGTAGTGGTGGGGGAAGAATAAAAATAAACTACAATAAACATCATGACTAAGGAAAAAGAATGCTAATAGTATAATATTCACAATTTGACATATTCGGGCTATAAAACCATAAGCAAGTAAAAGAAAAAAAGCTTCAACTATTCAGCACTTATCAGATCTTGACGTATTCATTATTTAGCAAGTGCTCAGAGACTTTGACAATAAAATCAGAAGCTTAGTAAAAGAAAATAAATAAACAAAAAGAGAATGAGAGATCAATGATCGGTGACATGAGATCGCGCCGTCCTATCAAAGAGAACACATTGGTGAGCCAAGATCACGCTGATAAGGGTTTTTAGAGTTAAGATTGAGTGCTAGAGTCACCGATCAAAGCGAGACACACACACACACACACCACAAGGACGTGTAGACAGATTTCTCAATTGGTCGTATATTGTTATTCCTGATGATCAGGCTAGGCAAGCTAATCTGCAACTCAAGAGTCTGTGGCAGCTTGTCTTGGGTGAGTTCAAAGTGAGGGTTTATAAAATTGAATGATACAATTATAACCCTAGGAGTGAAGCCGAAGGGAAGCATATTCAACACCTAAGATGTTATCTTTTGACTTCTCTTCTAGTTTTCCTTGAAACTAACAATCTGCCAAACTATAATTGCCTTTTAATGCACAATCAGCCGTCACTTCCATACTATTTGAACCTAAACTCTAATTTTCCTATACCAATCGCTATTCTACCCTAAGCCTTCAGCTAAACAACCATATCCTGGGAAATATATATTGTCCTAAAAATCCTCTAACAGCGTTCTCAATTTCCTACAATTTTTGCACCACTCATGCTCCAGCCTCATTTAATTTTTATTAGTCAACTAAGCCTAGTAACTCCTTTTCGCCTATCCAAGCACAAAAGGCACAATTTAACCACAAACTGAGCTCACAATTTAACAGAAAAATTCAATTTATCAGTTCTTTCCTCATCATACATCAACTATAAAACGGAAATCCAATGGCAGTTATGTAAATCATACATAACTTGATCCTTCATTGAATAATCATAACTTGCTGTTGGCCAAAAAAAAAAAAAGTTCAAAAATGACTGAATGAGTTAACCAGAGTCTGATGGTACAAGAAAATGCACATTGATCTAGCTCAAATGGTACTTCATTGTAAGAGCAAGGCAGAGGGTAAGGTCATAGGTTCAAGACCCACTGAGTGCATGTAACTCGCCAATCAAAAAACGATACAAGAAAACATAGCATTTCCACTTATAAAAAATTAAAGTAGCACTTATCCTTCAGTGCAAGCGTCCTTTGTAATAATTTTTTTTTTTTAAGATATGATAAATTTTCAACTTGTGGTGTCTATTTCATGAAGATTGCTTTTTATCATCAAGCCAAAACAACAATTAGTTTTTAGTGTAAATGTATGTGTTTATATTTTCAATTCTCTTTTCAAAATTTTTAACCTTTAACAACCATAACTTTTGTCAATTAGGTACATTAGGATGTTCATTGAAAATTGTAAGGCTCCATCATATATATTATGTATAACAAAGCATTGCCAGGAATGTATCAATCGTCCATTAACAATGACACCATTTATGCACCCATTTTCTATATAAACCCAAATGGTAATTTAATTTTTAAGGCATGCACAGGTTAGGTTAATTTACCAAGCACCAAAATTTTGGGTATTTACTAAGATTTGAAGCAACAAAATCAAATAGTAAGAATGCATCTTATATAGACGACGAGAATAAGAAAAATTCTGTGCACCTGTATGAAATCCATGCGCAACTTGGTGCTGAAGGTTGACAGGTACCCAGTCAAGACCTGAGATCCTATTGCTCCCATAAAGAAAAGCCCCGCTCTCTGACAACTCTTCTAGTTTCAGGTTGGCGTCGAAAATCTCTTGTTTGATCAAATCTCCTGGTTATAACCCTTGCATTCTTGCCTGACTGACTACAATCTAATCGATTGCGTTCTAAATCTTTCATCTGACACTCTGATATATGCTTACTAGACAACCAAGCCTGAAGCATCTCATCTGTCTTTGGTTCTGGTATTAAGTGTTTCTCTTTCATCTCTATGTAATATTTGTGGGCCTCCTCCAACTTACCGTTCAAAAATAGGCCATGTATTAGCACAATATATGAGCTCCGATCAGGGTCAACTCCATTCTGAATCATCTCACTCCACAACTTGAAGACATTATCAAGTTGGCGCCACCGGCAAAATTTCCTAATCAACATTATGTAGGTATCAGTATTTGGGTGGCAGCCCATCTTTCTCATCTTTTCCAAGAGCACAAACACTTCATCCCCTGTCCTTAAAATCCGGAAGAAGGCATGGTAAGTCCGAATGGTAGGGGAGAGGCCACGGCATAACATATCATCAAAGACTTCTCTAGCTTCTTCAATTTTACGGGCCCTGCAGAGAGGCTTGATCAATGAGTTATAAGAGACAATATTTGGAGCAATACCCTTATCTTCCATTGTTTTCATGAGATTGATAGCTTCTTTCACAAGCCTACCTTTTGCAAGAGCATGAATGACAGCATTGTAAACTTTCCTATCTGGAACAATCTCCATTTCCTTCATCCTGTTGAAGAGCTTGAGCACCTTATTCAGATTACATGCTTTTGAATAGCAAGATATGAGGCATCCATACGAGACAACATCATGTTGAATACCTCTCTTGCTCATTTCCCTCCAAATTCTCTCTCCCTCCCGGGGACTAACAATCACATTGCACCATCCATTGAGGATAATGTTAAAGCTCTTGGTATTAAATGGGAAGACATTCTTGTTGCAGAAGAGCATGTGCTCAGCGTCTGGCACGTTCTTGTACCTGCAAAGGGCAGAGAGAAGGCCTTGGAATTCATCAATGCCAACTTCAAACTTAAACCGCTTGTAGGCATAAAAAGTATTTATAGCCCTCCCCACGTCATGTACAGCACAATATCTCCTAATCATGATTAAGAGAGTCTGAGGAGTCACAAGAGATGGACTAGTCGGACTAGAACTCAGACCACCTTTCATTCTCATCTCATCAATCAAGGCCCATGCCGTGTCGAACTTTCTCATTTTCCCAAGAATAGAGATCATGGAATGGTATTCTCGCACGGAATGAGCGTAACCCGGCTGCTTGGCAGCCCATAGAAAGAAGGTGAATGCAGCTTCCCAGTTGCTGCGAAAATGTGAGAGCACCCCTACAACCAATTCTGATGAGGCAGTAATCCCGCAACGCTCAAGCTCGTTTTTCGTTCCAGATGGATTGCTTCCCAGTTCACCTAATATACCAACAATAGTCCTTATGTCTCGGGTGAGACTCTCATCTCCTGAACTCAAAGGTCTGAAGTGTGTCTCATCATCTTCATAGTCTTCATCATTATCATCATCATCACTAATAGAAGCATCTTCTTTTGGTTCTATAATCAAAGGTACATTTGAGGCTGCATATGTTGAGTTTGGGGAAGTAGTAGAAGACGAGAAAAATTGCAGGTGGGGTTTCATAGCCATAGCAGAAAAAGTATTACAAGGGTTCAAGTTAAAAAGACTAGCAGGACTGATGGGCTTTACAACAACATAAGAGTAATAGAAACAGGTGGATTTGACATGGGTTTGAAGCAGAATTGAGAATACGGAGAGGTTAGAAGATCTTATTCTCATCATGTTCCGCATTTATACCCTACTGGATTGAAAGAAAGATCAACAAAAAAGCCTATAAACACAAGTGCGCACCAAGTGTTTGTGAAATTAACTAAACGAACTTAGCACAAAAACGAAGCACTGTTAATTGAAAACTCCTTTCTTCAACAAAACATCTCTACGTACAGTTTACAGTTGTGGATTTCGCCGGGCAACGATTTCGCCGGAATAGGAAGATTGGCAAATAGAGCGGTTCAAGAAGCAAGCGTTAAATGTTATATTTTGTGTGTGAAAGTCTAAACTTGAAGTAAAACAAGTGCGCCTTCCTTCACAGTCACAATAGAACATATAACGGCACAAATAACAATCGCTATTCGCACCACTTTGTTGCAGCGCATGTACGGTCTGATCCAATGGACAGGTCATGTCACAACATTTCAATTGTAGCTGATATTTATCTTCTTTTTTTGCCCTTTTGGCTCAGCACAGTAATGTTTATCATGGTGAAGATTATTTAGCCAAGTCATGCCACTCGGGTTTTTTTTTTTTTTTTTGTCCTAGTTTTGCTAACATTTTTGTTACAAACATATTAGTTATCTTCAACAACTTTACTTAATTTCATTTCTTTATGATTATTTCATTCCCTTATGAACTCTCAAATGAAGCTTAAGACTCTAGTTTTAAGAGGTGGCAAAACTAATGTTAAAAAAATTCACATTCAACTAGAGTTTCCTCAAAAGAAAACCAAAAGAAAAAAATTAAAACAAATTTGAACGATAATTTTTTCTTCTCTCTCTAAACCTCTCTTTTTCTCTCTACCTTTTTCTCTAGATCAAGCCCGAATCGGGCCTCCACCAAGGTGGTTCTCACTCACTCTATCTCATTTCCTCTCTCTCTTGGTCAAAACCATAGATCAAAAGTTATGGCATTGTCTTGATCAAGATGAGGTGGTGATGCGTTTGTTGGGATTGGGTTTGCAAGTTCCAATCAAGATGAGATGGTTGTGCATTTGTTGGGTTTGGGTTTGCAGGTTCCGATTAGGATAAGGTGATGGCGTGTTTGTTGGGTTTGGGTTTGGGTTTGCAGGTGAGAGGTTCACAAATTTGTTTTGTGTTGGGTTTGGGTTTGTAGGAGAGATGTTTATGTGAAGATTTGAAAGAGTTTGTGAATTTGGTCTTTAAGACTTGAGATCCACGTGAATAAGACTACTGAATAAAAATGTTAGCAAAAATAGGCCAAAAGGCAAAAAAATCCCATGCCACTCTCCTTATCTTCAACATGTATCTAGTTTTGACTTTTTTTGCTAGGAATGAGACTAAATGTTTCAAAATCAGCCAGGTGTGGTTGGTTTGAAGGTGAATAATTCTAGTAATGCATCATTTTTCACTTCTATTTAATGTGGTAGACTGTGATTAGGTTGCTTGTCAATTTTTTCTCTACTATTCACAATCCGCCACATCAGAGTTTAAGCACTCATAAAACTATAATTTCACATTTATTTTCACAACCATCTTATATGACAAACTATGACTGATTATTTGTCATTTTCACATACATTTATTACTTTTTTTTTTTACTGTTACAATTAACTACATAAGGTCATTGCAAAAATAGGTGTAGAATTGTTCTTGATCATAGGAATTTTTCAACAACAGGATATCGTTCTAGTTTTTTTTTTTATTTTTTATTTATTATTATTATTATTATTATTATTATTTTATTTATTTATTTATTTGCTTTGGAGATCCAACTTCCATCTATCACACAAATTTCTAGGGTGTCTTACGGAATAGGGTATGGAATGATGTGGCAAAAATCTAAATATATATTTAAAAAAAAAAATACAATTTGTAACCAATAATTAACCACTACCAGTTTTGACTACGAGTTTTTCCACGCCCACCATGTGCGCCTTGTGAGTTGTGACTTTCCAAGTTCCACTGCTCTTTCACAATGAATTTTTAGAATTAGGGAGGCAAAAGCTGTAAATTACGTTTTATGAATCAAGGAAAAGAATCTTGCTATTTTTTTTTTTTTCTTTGGTAAAATTTTTATCATGGTCGGTGTGACCCAGCTGCAAGCATTTCGTATGCATTTAGCATAAATTATTTTTGCCAATTTATTTTACTATTTAACTTATTTTTATTATTATTCATGAGTTTTACTGCACTTTTTGATACTATTTATGAGTTTTACTATATTATTTTAGTTAACTTTTTATTTTTATCTACAATATTTTCAATAAAAAATTTTTAATTTTAACAAAATAAACAAATTTCAATCGGACACTTCATCTTAAATCTTCCTCCAACCATTCTGTGAATCACTATTCGGGCTAACTTATAAATTTCTAATGAGAGATGCACGCATATAACTAGGGTGCACATTGAGAAATGGTCGAAATTTTAAAATTTTACCCACAAAGAAAAAAAAAAAAAAAAAGAAGGGAAATCCAAACAAGATAAAAGTAGAGTAAATTCAACTTCAAGTAAAAAAGAACAAGACAACAATGAATTGGCATGACCATTTTGTTTGTCCTGGGCAAACTAAATGAAATAATTGAATGGAGTCATTTTCTCAGAAGCTATAAATCAGAATATTTCGTATAAAAATAATTACAAATTAAGATAAATGAATCTATACTCTCCCATTATTCCCAAAAATATAGACCAAAATCCAATTTCCAATTCAACCTAATACTGACTTTCTGAGCTTCATCAACTGTGGATACTTCAGTTCGAAACCTACAATGCCGAAGAAACACATGCCTCCAAAATTCTCAATGGGTAAATTAGCTGATGATGTCAGTAGCAATTATTTCAACGATGACACAGCCTCTATGGCACTGCCCAGTGGCCAAGCCGCTTCAACCAGGGCATCTTGATATTTGACTTGCTTCACCAATGTAATCTCCTGCCATGGATCCAGACCTATGAAAAAGAAAAAGAAAAAGAAAAAAAAGCATGGAATGTTAAGTCTGTCTTGGATTTTTTGGATCATCATGAACTTGCACAAATAACAAAAATGTGACTGCAACCTACCAAATCCCTCTACAAGTAATGTATACTGGTACACAAGATCCATGCATAAAAATGGCAGGTTGGCCTCATCAACAAGTGGATATATGCGCTTCGCATCTGCAAGTTTAGTCTCACAAGCACGCTTAGCTGCTTCCTCAAAATTTGCAGGATGAACTTTTGCGATAGGAAGATTTGGATCAGCAAAGCCAGCCTGTATGTGTAGATAAGTTGTCAGCATGGCTATGCATAAGTAAAACAAATTAACTTTTTCATTGTTATATCTCAAGCATCAAAATCACGGGTGATTGCTTACCTCAGCTGCCCTGTCAAAGAAAAATGAAGCAACAAAGAGATTCTTCTGTCCATCTCCACCCCCACCATTCCATACCCCACCAAATGTGCATTTCATATGCTTGCATGTTGATTCATTAACTTTGAGAGCATTAGAAACTATCCTCCTGCACTCATCCATGTTTGAGCCAGAGGAAGCAAATGCTTTATACTCTGTTCCTCCATATTTGTAACTCCCTTGTAAAAAATAATAAATGACACTTTAAATTAAGAAAATACAAAGGCACACACACAGTTTCACTCTCTTCAATTGTTAATGCTAAATAAAGATACTTCAATCAGTCCAGATTCATGTGGCTGTAAAATTCTAAAAACAGTTACCCAATCCACAAAATTTTCTAAGTATCCACATTAGAACATTCAAAGGGAAAGGAAAAGTTGAGAGAGAGAGAGAGAGAGAGAGAGAGAGAGATCAACTATGACAGTCAACAGAAAAGTGGGTAGCTCATTGACTCAATTAACAATGATCATATGACTTTATTGACCATGCCTGAATACCTACTACACTCATATCAACAAAAGAAAAATAGGTAATTTAACAGTTCTTCTCCATGAATGTTCACATAGAGCCGCCTGATTACACATCTAAAGTCCTTGTCATATAACAATCAGCGCACTGGCCACAAGTCTAGAGTCAACAGTTATATTGAATTGTAGGTTGTGCCATATGTTCCATTTAGTTTTAAAAAAAATTTACTTTAATGTTTCATACATGATTTGTATCCTCTTATAAAATATTATATACAGAAGTAAATTATAAACACACCTTTACTCACTATGGTTGCAAAAATACACGGTTAAACAGAAGAGATGAAGATTAAAAAATCTGTCATGTCACAAAATCAGGCCTGGTGAAGGAGTTCAACCTACCATGATAGCCAACTAAGATGCACGGGTTGCTAGACCCTTCAGAAACCTTCAAAATCTCTGCTCGAGCTGCTAGTAAGCCATAATGCAAATAACTGTATACATGATGCAAAGCCCTTGTTACACCCCACATGGAGTTTTAGAAAAATTATAAACAGATGAAAGTAGATAAAAACGTTTTACTTTTACAAAAGATCAAGGTATCATTGAGAAGTCAATGGAATAATAAGATAAATTTCATAACAAAAATGAGAAGCTAATATGAAGTTACGTAACTTCATAACAATTCATCTATTATAAAATCATGAAATCATTTTAACTAAAAGAAAGAGGAAAACCTGTGAACATAGAGGTAATATTTTGTTCCCATCAGATGCATTTCCTTTACATATGTATCCTCTCCACCTGATATCTTTGGTGCATTTGCAGCATCTGTCTCTGAGATAGCATATGCCATTTGAACAGATCCACCTCCAAGGTCAACTACTCCAACTGTATTTGAATATTCCTTCCCCAAATTCCCCAGTAGATAGTTTATGGTCACCTGAAAGACAATCAGGCTATCAGCAACTTAAGACAAGATGGATAATCGTGTATACTATACTCCATTATAGTAGAATATAGAAGATGCTAATATTCCATTCATTTTTGTAAGAATCTGCAGTGGCAGCAACATTCTTTCTTGAATTTTTTTCATTCATGTTTCAGTCCTTGCATATGGACAATAACATTTTATTATTGATGCAAAAGTACTCAATGTTAATTAAAGCAACAGATACTCAGTAATTCCTTATTCCTTTTTTACTTTTTATGAATAAATTTTTCAGTCCCTGCATAAGGGTAAAATCGTAATTATATTTTTCACCAAAATTCTACTCCTTACTTCCTTTCAATTACAGTGTATCAAAATTTGTGGCCCAAAAGGAAAACACCTTCCTTCCCTACTTTCCTCCATTCAGTTTTCTTTTGTGTCAAATGGAAGAACTGAATAAGTATTTCTACCCCATTTTCTTTACCCTAATTCTTCATCATCCTAAAATATAAAGAAGCTTGTGCTCCATATTCCAAATTAAAAACTATATTCTTATGAGCTTAAGGCTTACACATCATAGATACACCAGCTATTTTTACGGTCCATTATTCAATAGACTCAAGATTCATAATTTTTAAATGGAACCCCACTGGATTAAAAACATGTGCCTTCATTAAATTACCCTAGAAATTGTAAAGAGTGCAGAAGATTCATAATTTTTAAATGGAACCCCACTGGATTAAAAACATGTGCCTTCATTAAATTACCCTAGAAATTGTAAAAAGTGCAGTAGTAACTTATGATTGCAATATAGTCCTAAGCTTAAAATATGTCATGAGGACAAAGCAATGAGCATGCTTCAACAATGTTTCTTTTGATAGGAATATAATTTTTGAAGAGCATGATAAAGGGTGCAACCTTAGTTAAGATTTTGCAAGAGAAACACCAAAAGAGAGAAAATAGAGAGAAAAAGAGAGGGATAATAAAAATGTGTCTAACATTACATTTAGAAGAATTAATAGTGCATTTATCATGTCAGTCCCAGGAAAGGGATTTCTAAAAAATTTTATTTATAAAACTAACATTGATCTTAGAAAATTACCAATGAAGATTTCTTATAGGCTAAGGTTGATGGTCAAACTAAAATCATTTCCAACAATCAACTTGGTATTGGGATGGGAAGGGAAGCTAACAGTGAAGTCTGATTGCCGACAGAAGTCTTAAAGATTATTAAATAACTGATTGTGAAACCAAACTTTGAAAAGCTTCACAGTACGGGCAGATTAAGTAACTGGATTAGTCCAAGAAAAATAGTTAAGGTTTAATTTAGAATAGTTCCTACATTAAAATGCAATTTTTTTTTTTTTTTTTAATGTGAAAGAAATTTAAAACAGGAATTTTATCATAAAACCCATATATAATGGAAATCAAATCAAGGTTTTAATGAAAATCTCCAAGGAGCAATGTTGAGATGGTATGGGAAGAAGACAAAAAGGGATCTCTACAGAAAGGAATAGGCAAATGCCATGAACTCAACTAGTACAGCAACCAGAGAGTAGGAGTTTCATTTTACTGATGACACTAAAATGTGGTGCTACAGAAACAGTTATCCTGCAATCTAAAATGCATGATGAACTATGCAAGTAACATACAGAGCTTTGTTAGAGCCAAGGTTGTTAAAATTAGGATCCTGCATAGGTTTGGTGGAGGGGCTTTGAGCATCAATCATAGGATAGGAAGATCCTAGTTCTCTTTAGAAAAAATAGACACAAAAGTCATTGGTAATGATTATGTATGTGAAATAATCACACAAAAAAAAAAAAAAAAAAAAAAAACTAGTCTATTTTTATACTTTATATGAATAAAACTCTATTAACCAAGGATTTTGCATTTTTTTCCCTTATTTACCTTAAGTTGATAACTAAAATAATTTAAATTAACTACATGCCTAATGTTTCCAAACAAAATCATATATTATATCATTAAAATTTGGACCTAAAAACCAAAATTATGTCAAGTGCCTCAACGATATGGGTCATTTGAACAAAGTGGGATCGTAGGATTGTACAACCCTACCATCCAAAACACGATTCTGATAACCTTGAGTGGAGCTATTTTGTCAACAAGAAGCTTTAAAAGTCCATTATATGACCTCTCAAATGGAAAGGACGGTCAGTCTCTCAAACTGGCAATTCTGCCAATAAGAAGAGCATTATGGCCAAATCAGATTGTGAATTTAAATTTAACCCCCCAAATACAATTCCTCATTTTAGGATCTCTCCAAAAGGGTAATGATTTGGATTTTGGTTAAACCCAACTTTGACTTTACGGCACAAAATCCCTTGATTTCAGATAGTATCAATCTATTAGAATCTAACAAGTCCACAGGGAATCAGTGCCTACATGGAACTTAGACAACTAAGGTGTAAAAAACAATGAGCTCAAAATGTGTAAACAGAGAATCGTAGACTTGGGAAAGTGGCATGACCATGTGAAAAGCTGCCATCATCAAAGTAATGCTTCATCACGGTTAGCTCCATAGCCACTGCTTCAACAACCTTGTTCTCTGTAACTTGGGTTTATTGCATTTCAAGAAAAAGGTTTTGTTTTCTTCCCTTCTTCTTTTGAGGTTATTTAAAAAGGGTATTCAAAGTTTTCAATCCATATCAATAAAGGCTATATGGGCCTGAATTAATCGATCTAATAGACTTAGGACACAAATATGTTTAAAAGGGGGTAATACAGGCCTATACCATGGACACTGGCAAGAAATATTTCTGTGGCTGATCGTTGTTAACTAAGTAGCATAAACTTCACAAAAACTCGGCTTAACTTCTAAATTGTTTGGTATCACATGTAATATATTTGAGCTGAGCTTGAGTTCTTTATTCATTAGTAATAAGATTGTTAGAGATGGAAAAGATGGTTAATTCCTATGTCCAATGACATAAAAGTCAAAAAATATTTTTATAGCTTATATTATTTTAGTCTTAGGCCATTTTTTAAATGAAATTCATTTTGAGCATGAGCCACATATATTTTTCTTTACTAATATTTGAAAACTCCTAGGTTAGCGAGAAAGAAGAAAGTTCAGATTCAATATCATAAACATTTCTAATATACAAACAAGAAATTTCAAATCCATATCCAAAAAAAAAAAAAAAAACATTTTTGAATTGACAAAATTTAAAGTTTAGGCATTCCAAGTACATTAATTTGACATTTAAATCCTAGTTCCCAAATGCAATGCAACTGTAGTGAATATAAGCATGAGTTCTACATCTGCTCATCATACTAAAGTCCTAGAAGAGAAGAAGGGAAGAGCCCCATATCCTAAATGTACAAGAAGTATAAATTCAAGCATTAGTTGAGGAATAAGCCAAGACAGTAGTGAAGTTTTAGACGGAAACATACCCACTGGTAAGAACCTTCTTGAGTTCCATCAATAACAGCAACTCCATTGGCCTCAGATTTCAGGCTGCTTCTATGTTTCAGAAGATCCCGAACCTTAAAAGATGCAAAATTTAACGCCATTTAATTACTCGAAAACTAACGAAAGAGCATGGAGGATCTAACCATCGATTAAACAAATTTAACAATACAAAACAAGAATTTGATTTACCGCTTGCAAAATTTGATTCGAAGCATCACCTTTCAAGGCCCTCAACCCTGCAGTTGCCTAACATTGGACATAAAAAAAAAAAAAATAAAATCCCAATTTCACTCAGACAAAAAAACAACTCATATAGAAATGAAAGCATAGTTATATCTAACAAAAGAAACACAACTAACCCCAACACGAACAGGCGTCTTGGGACGCAAATCTTTGGGAACAACAGCTTGTGCTTGATCCAATAAAGTCTGCAGAGAATTCGCAGCCTCCCGGGGATCATCGGCATATGCACTCAAACCCGGCTTTAACTATTAACAATCCAAACAATAAACTTGTTCAATTGTGAAATGAAATCCAATTGAAAGGAAATGGGAAATGTACCTGTTTGAACAACTCTAGATCTTTTCCAATGTGGACAAGTTGAAGATTGTGATCAAAACAAAAGACATGAACACGACTACCGGAACTCCCGGCGTCGAAAATAACAGCGTATGATCTCCGAGAATCGCGATCCGATGGGACCTTACGATTACGAAAGTCGGACAAGGAAGCTGAATTGTTGACCGGCATGATGAAGAGGACGAAGCTTATGAGGAGAAGAGGGACCGAAATGATCAACAACACGCCTCTGTAGCGGCGGATCTTGTCGCCAAAGGACTCGTGAGGGTAACGGAGACCTGGTCGCTTCAGCATTTTGTGGTTGTCGAATTCGAGATTTTGTTGCTCCGTTGGAGATGTCGATTGACCCTCTAGGAGCTCCGCCGACGATGGGGATCTGTAGCGGATCTGCCCGTTTGTGGTAGCGGCGGCGGCGGCGGGTGGAGCCTTTGAGGACTGCGGTTCCTGTACCGGCTCCAGCTCTCCCGATTTCGACACCCACACTTGTTATTTATTTATATACTAATATTTTTTGGTTGAAACAAAAGGCACAGCAAAATTATGGAAACCAAAAATTGAAAACGTTGATAATGTGGAAAAAAAAAATTGACAAGTCCAGGGGATTCGGCAAATTAGAATGCCTTTTTTTTTTTTTGGTGAGGCAGAGAAACTGTAGGTTGGGAGAGACAGTTTAAACTCAGAAACTCTCTGAATTGAGATTTAAGAACTGCGTAGCGTACTATTACAACTAACTACTAAAATAACTTGGCCTTTTACTCCGTCACTTTTGCGTTAACATCTTCTGCTTAACGTAAAACACAAGCTCACAACTTTTACCGCAGTTTGATCATATAGATTTACTATTTTTTTTTCTCTACCAAAATTATGGCCAAAATTGTATATTAAATAAGGAAAAAAAAAAAAAAAAGAAGGAAGTTTTTGCCCTTATTTTTTAAAATATTCAGTAAATTATCCATGTTTTAAAACTATTAAGTATTGTATCTTTATTTTGAACTCGATTTTAAAAAAAATTGAGTTTCCCATAGAACTCGATTTTATGATTATTGAGTTCGAAGTAAGTTTCTGCCACGCTAGAGGAGCACCCGTCAGATAATTGAAACTTACTTAGAACTTGATTTTCTAAAAATTGAGTTTCATTGAAACTCAATTAAGGGCAAAAGCCCATTTTCCCCTTTAAATAAGCCATATAACTTATTAAAAAATATTTGTAACTAAACATACATAAATGTTCTTTTTAATTCTATATATAATAAATTAAAATAAGACGATATTTTTTTTTTTTAAGAGAGAGTTTTAACCTATGACGCTCATGATGATAGTTTTTTATCATCAAATCGATACATTAATCAGTTTTTGGTGTAAGTGAAGATTGAATTTCAAATCTCTTATTCAACCATAAGAGACTTTACCAATTGAACTAGTTAGAACTTACAAAATAAACAAAATAGTTGTTTGGAATTAAACTTTTTTCATTTATTAATTCCGCACTTGCAACATTATTTTGAGGACACTTCTGTCTTCTCATTGTTTCATTTTATTTTTCTGACAATAGTGTATAACAAAAGAAATTAAAAAGAAATCTTTCTATTTTAGCTCAAAAGGGGAAAAACACTTTCTTTTCTATAAGGAGAAAAAAAAAAAAGGAAAATAAAAACTTTTTTTAAAACCCAAAAGAAAAAGGACTGTTTTAATATAAAAGAAATTCTTTAACGTAAATAGATTAACATTTGCACGCAACAAATTAACGTAACAAAAAGTTTCACAAATGCCGTTGATATGAATCTAGTGTGAAGATTACATAAGGTGCGTTTCTAGAAAGGGGGGTTTACAGTATTTAATTAATTAGAATCAAAAGTTGAAAGCTCAATTAGAGTGGAATCAGAGGAGATTAATCTGGTGTTGGTAAACTATTACAGAGAGCTCTTCTCTTCCTCAAGGCCGAATCCCCAATGGTCTCAATTAGAGCACATTCCTTTGATGATTACTGAAGAAATGAACTTAGCCCTTACTGGTACCTTTACAGTTTTGGAAGTTAAAGAAGCTTTGAAACAGATGGCACCTCTCAAAGCCCCAGGTCCTGATGGCATGCCTCCTTTGTTTTTCCAGCATTTTTGGGGGGTGGTAGATGCCGATGTCACTAATTCAGTCCTTTCTTGGCTTAATTCAGGTACCATCCCACATCCACTAAACCATACTTTTATCACCCTTATCCCAAAAATTCAAAATCCTGTTAGTGTGAGTGATTACCGCCCCATAATTTTATGTAATGTCTTGTATAAAATTTTCTTTAAAGTGTTGGCCAATAGACTAAAGAGAATTTTACCAAGTATTATATCTGAACATCAATCAGCCTTTACGAAAAATAGGTTGATATCGGATAATATCCTTGTTGCTTATGAGTCACTTCACTATATGAATAATATGAGAACAGGGAAAATAGGATATATGGCTGTAAAGTTATATATGAGCAAAGCCTATGACCGTGTAGAGTGGGTGTACCTGGAGAATGTCATGAGAAAATTGGGTTTTTGTGAGAGGTGGATTGGTTTGATTATGGTGTGCATAAAAACAGTGACATATTCTATCCTTGTCAACGGTGAACCACAAGGCCTCATTCAACCTACTAGGGGGATTAGACAAGGGGATCCACTGTCTCCCTTTCTCTTCTTGTTGTGCACGGAAGGCTTACATGGACTCATACAACATTCTGTGAGAATGGGGGAGCTAAAAGGGCTATCCATTAGCCAGAACGGCCCCAAACTAACACATTTATTGTTTGTAGACGACAGTCTCCTTTTTTGCAGGTCAACCATTGAGGAGTGCAGAAAAATTTTGGAGATTCTGGAGATTTATGAGGAGGGGTCAGGCCAAAAGGTGAACAAAAACAAAACTGCTATTTTCTTTAGTCAATCCACTCCGGAAGCAACTAAAGTTGAGATAAAGGAGGCTTTGGGCTTACAAGAGATTGTACAGTATGACAAATACCTCGGGCTGCCATCTCTAGTGGGGAGGAAGAAGAAGGAGAGTTTCAATTTTATCAAGGAAAAAGTTTGGAGAGAATTACAAGGCTAGGAAGGGAAGCTTTTATCTCAGGCGAGACGGGAGATCTTGATAAAAGCAGTCATTCAAGCAATTCCAACATATGCAATGGGGTGCTTTAAAATTCCGGTGAGACTTTGCCATGAGATCGAATCAATGGTTAGGAAATTTTGGTGGGGTCAGAGGGGAGATAAAAGGAAAATTCATTGGGTGAAATGGGGGGATTTGACAAAATCAAAGATGGAGGGGGGTATGGGTTTCAGAGACCTAGAAATTTTCAATGATTCCTTGTTGGCAAAACACACTTGGAGGCTCTTGCAAAATTTCGACTCACTTTTCTATAAATTTTTCAAAGCCCGTTTTTTCCCAAATTGCTCTATAATGGAGGCTAAGGAATCATCCACTGGTTCCTACGCATGGAGGAGTATTTTACATGGAAAAGACGTGCTACTTAGAGGTTGTAGGTGGAGGGTGGGGAATGGGAGGTCTGTGCATATATGGCAGAGTACATGGCTGCCAAGAAAACACCCAACCAAAGTTTTTTCTCCTATCATTGATTCCATGGTAGATGCAAGGGTGGAGATATTGATAGATGAAGAGACAGACGGCTGGAACCATTTTGTCATTGATGGCATATTTATTCCTGAAGAGGCTGAACTGATCAAGTCCATGCCATTGCCACAACAAGGAGTGGATGATAGACTCTTTTGGCCCTTCACTCAAACAGGGACTTATACCAGCAAATCGGGATATTGGTATTTGAAGTCGGAGGAGGAAGACTCTAGTAGTGCAGTCCGTTCAGAGGAAGATAGGGAGTTATGGCGTGGTATTTGGTCACTGAAGGTACCAAACAAAGTTAAAAATTTCATTTGGAGGGCTAGCTGAAACTCCCTGCCCACTAAGGAAAATTTGGTGCGTCGAACCGTCATTGAAAACCTGCTCTGTGATCGCTGTTTTGGTGCTCATGAATCTGCCCTCCATGCCGTGTGGTCATGTGGTGAATTAGACGTGGTTTGGGAGGACTTTACGTTATGGAGTTGCCGTGGTTCAATCACTTTCTTCACCTTCAAAGAGCTGCTGTCATGGCTGATCAAAAACCAGCACCATGTGGAGCTCTTTTTAGTCACGGCGTGGACCATCTGGAATCAACAGAATCAAGTCAGACTTAATAAACCCAGCTGTAGCTCACATCAAATCTCTCAACTCGCAAAGGAACGTTTGCAAGAATTCATGGCAGTTAATGCGCTCCCTCACTCAAGTCGGACTGGTCCTCCTACGGCGCAAAAATGGAAACCACCTGAGCATGGTCTGGTGAAGGTTAATTGCAATGGAGCCAGGTTCACGAAGGAAAATAGTGCTGGGGTTGGGGTGGTCATTCGGAATAGTGAAGGCTTGGTTTTAGGCTCACTATCGAAGATGGTTCCTCAGGCTTACAGCCCTTTGGAAATTGAGGCGACGGCTATTGCAACCGCCTTGGAGTTTGCTTTTGATCTGGGTTTTCAAAGGGCAATCATTGAGACTGACTCACTTGTGTTGGTGAAGGCTTTGCGGGAAGATACGAAGTTCCTTTCAGCCGTGGGCTTAGTTTTGGATGAGATTAGACGTAAGGTTAATTTTTTTAATGAATTACACTACTCTCATGTAAAGAGAGAGGGTAATATTGTTGCTCATAAATTAGCTCGTCATGCTATTTCTGTTTCGGATGTTGTAGTGCGGATGGAGGATGTTCCACCACTTTTATTTCCAGTTGTATTGGCTGACATAGCCGGTTTTTCTTAATTAGAATGAATTCCGTTCTTCCTCAAAAAAAAAAAAAACTTACTGATTTCTTCAGTTTGCCGTAAAGTACTATTTTCTAACTGAATTTATTTAGTTATTACTTGTTATAGGTTGGATATTCTTTCAGAAACCTAAATATAGACATTTTTCTTTTCTGAACTAAGAACAAATGTTACCAGTGGGTTCTAATTAGCTCAACTAGTAAAGTCTCTGATAGTTGTATAAGAGATCTGGGGTTCAATCCCCGCCTACACCAAAAACTGATTGGTGTCTTGGTCTTTCTCATCAGGAGCGGACGCCATAGGTTGAAACTCTCTCAAAAAAAAAAAAAAAGAACAAATGTTACCAAAAATATGATGCATAATTTTTCTTTTATGAAACGGTTATGATTACAAATGTAAAAAGTTGACCATCAAAAGAATGAAAAAAGTTTCATCTAGAAATCTAGAATTTGGGAACATTAAAAAAAAAAAAAAAAAAATTAAAAGCAAATAGTTGTAGTTGCCATTCTCTTTTTTTTTTACTGATTTTTTTTTTTAATGAAATTATTGTTGCAAGAATGGTTACATGCAATAGTGTAGATATCTTGCATAGAGAGCCTGAGACAAGCTTTGCTACCCAAAGAGTGCTAGTGAACTCAGTTTAAAAAAGGCAAAGAGCGTTAACAACGCATGGAAATTCTTATATCTAACTACAAGGTTAGATATCCGATTAGTCTCTTTTTCTGTATTGGTTAATGGTGAACCACATGGGCACTTTACTTGTTTCTCTATCACTTTACTTGTTTCTCTTATGTGCAGAAGGTTTACACTCACTTATCCAACAAGCAAAACTTGCAGTTTCAATAAAAAAAAGTCTCTCTTTGTAGTGCAGGTCCAAAGGTCTCTCATTTGTTCTTTACAGATGATAATTTGCTATTTTGTCTGGCAACCACACAAGAGTACAACACCATCCTTGATATTTTGCATCAATATGAAGAGCCTTCGGGGCAGAAGATTAATCAAGGAAAAACCCAACTTTTTTTCAGCCCTAACACCAATCATCATGTGCAGCAAGAAATTTAAAATCTGCTTGGGGTAGGGGCTACCATCAAGTATGAAAAATATCTCGAATTACCTTCCTTTGTGTGTAGAGCAAAAAAACAAAGTTTCAGCTATATTTGAGAAAGAATTTGGCACAAAATGCAAGAATGGAAAGAACGTCTTTTATCACAAGGGGGAAGGGAGGTACTCATCAAAGCAGTCCTCCAAGCGATGCCAACTTACACCATGGCATGTTTCAAACTCCTAAAGAGTTTATGTAAAGATATTGAATCTCTAATCAGGAAGTTTTGGTGGGGCTATAAAGGGGAAGTTTGGAAAACACATTGGGTGGCTTGAAAGAATTTGTGTAAGCCGAAGTGTCAAGGGGGTCTAGGATTTAAGGATATTGAAAATTTTAATTTAGCAATGTTGGGGAAACAAGTATGGCAATTGCTCCATAACATAGACTCTCTCTTTTATAAGGTCTTTAAATCAAAATACTTTCCCAATTGCTCTATCCTAGACGAGGGTGTGAAAGTGAAGGGATCTATGCTTGGAAAAGCATCCTCAAAGCTTGTAAGGTCATGTGGTTGGGGTCAAGATGGAGAATGGGGATGGAAAGTTAGTCTTAATCTGTGGAGACAAATGGTTGCCGGATTTGCACTTAAGTAGGGTGGTTTCACCCTAAAAAAATTTGCCTAATGATACTCGAGTGTGTGCTCTTATTGATGAGGAAAATGGCAAATGGATTGAAGACCGTATTCTAAATGAGTTTGTCCCTCATGAAGCTGTTGCAATTCTTGGCTTACCCTTGAGTTCCACCCATGCTGAAGATAGACTCATTTGGATAGCAATAAGGAATGGGTCTTACTCCACCAAATCATCTTATCAGCTCTTATCAAATGAAGAAGCAGTGAAAGCGCTAGGCCCATCAAACACTACAGCCAACAAGCAGTTTTAGTCGGACATTTGGTTATTAAACCTACCAAATAAAATCCGACACTTTCTTTGGCAAGCAACAAATGACTTTCTACCAACAAAATTGAACCTATTGAAGAGGAACATCATAGCAAACTCCCTTTGTGACCGCTGTTGTTGTGAAACAGAGGATACAATTCACGCTCTCTGGGATTGCATAGAGGTAAAAAGTGTCTGGTGGGAGCTTGAGCGGAGTTAACCATTTTTGACAAAAAAATGGGTATGTTTCTGTGATTTATGTCAAGGAATATTAGCTCAGAAAGTACCACATTTGGCAGAGATATTTGCATACATTGCTTGGGGTATTTGGCACAATAGGAATGCACAAAGAGTGGGAGCTACCACGGTGCCTTTGGGGAAGATTTACACTGACATCGTGGAACGCTTCCATGAATTCAAAACAGCCCAAGACATCCCATTGCAGCAGAGAATGCTGGACCATCCAACACGCTGGTTACCTCCGCCACTAACTCAGTACAAGGCCAACAGTGATGGAGCGATTTTTTAGGACACGGGCTCAGCAGGCATTGGAGTGGTGATATGAGACTTGGAAGGAATGGTGGTTGCAACTCTCTCGGAATGCATTTCACTTCCATCCACAGTGGAGGACGTGGAAGCTATGGCTTGTAGGAAAGCTATCTCTTTCTCCATTGAGCTCGGACTACAAGATGTAGTTTTTGAGGTAGACTCCGAGATCATCTACAAGCACCTGGTAACAGACTCAATTTGCATGATAGCTTTTGGTCACATCATTGAGGACTCACGCAGGATAACCACAAGTTTGAGAAGTGTGTCTTTCTCGCATGTTAGGTGTAATGGGAATAAAGTTGCTGATAAGCTAGCCAAGTTAGCAAAATTCTTGTATGAACCACAAATTTGGTTAGAGGACATCCATAGTGATGCGACAAATCTTGTAATTCTAGATAGAAGTTTTTTGCCTTAGTAATAAAAATTTCTAGTTTTGAATTTCAAAAAAAAAAAAAAAAAAAAACTACAAGGTTAGGCAAGATTGGCTTCATGCCAAGCCTCCCAAATCTGCCTCCCCTATTTGGAAAGAAATCAAGAAAGCCAAGACTATTATAGTTGAAGGTGCCTGCTTTTTAATTAGGGATAAAGCTGATGTTAATGTTTGGGAAGATCCATGGGTTCCAGGATACAATGATTTATTCCTACCCTAAGATTTGCGTCCTTATCACTCCTCCCCCTCAAGGTTGACCAACTTATTAACACAAATTTACGTTGCTGGAAGCCCAATCTCATCAACGAACTCTTTACCCCCTCTTCCACTCAAGCCACTCTCTTTATTCCAATTTCTTCCAGACCAACGGCAGACAAACTCATTTGGGTGCTCAATTTGTACGGTAACTTCACTATTAAATTAACTTACCAAGTTTCTCAAATCCCACCCACCACATTGCCCCCACCCCCCCCCCCCCCCCCCCCTAAAGTGAGTTGGAAAAAGCTTCGGAATCTCAAAGCACCTCAAAGGACTAAAATGCTCCTTTGAAGGTTAGGTATTAATACTCTTCCAACAAGGGATCAACTCATGCATCAAGAAATTATCGACGACCTTTGTTGTATTTTTTTCAATCAGGGATTTGAAACACCTTGTCACCTTTTCTTTGAATGTACAATCACTAAAGCTTTTTGATTCTCTATTTGCTAGGGGTCTCAAAGTGGATGAGCTTAATGTTACCTCCTCCTCCTCGAATATTATCAACATTATCCTCTTAACCCGTTGAAATCTCTATGTCAAGCAAAAGAACACTAGCTCATTTGTCTCAACATGGTCTTAACACTCAAAGAAAAATGGTGCTCAAGTAATCTTGTATTGCAACTTAAGGGCCCTATTGACCTACAATCCTCCATTAAGCTCATTTGCAATAAATTTCTTGAATTCACTCTAGTTTCTATTGACCTCGAATCTAATCATGTGCCATCAATTCTGGTGTCCTAATCTTGGATGCCCACTTCACCTAGCTGGGTCAAGATCAACATTGATGCAGCTTTGTCAAGCTATAAAGTAGCCTTGGTAGTAGTTTCATGAAATCGTTAGGGCATAGTGCTCAATGTTTAGGCTAGGCTGACCAAGTATTGACCCCCCCCCCCCCCCCCCCCCCTCCAAGTAGAACCCAAGGCTCTCCTTTGGGCACTATAGATCACCAAGAAAGAATAGTGGAGTCATGTGATCTTTGAAGGTGATTTCAAAATCGGCCTTGACTCCTTCATGCCTTACAGAACCATCCCAAATTGGTCCATCAAAGCTCTTATATCTAATCTTATAGTTTTAGCTGAGTCCTTTTTTCTGTTTTTTCTTTCTGTTAGGTTAATAGGAGTTACAACTCCACAACCCACACAGCTACTAAGTATGTTTTAGAGTCTAATTTATCTTATTTCTTCAATATGAATAACCTCCCCCTACTTTTTTTGTAGCCTGCAAGGTAGATTGCCCCCTATATTCTTTCCTTTGATTTTATGAATGGCAGATTATCACACAAAAAAAGTCTCATGTCTTATTAGTTAGTTGTAATATTACTATGCTATTGTATTAATAGTTTTGCAACTATTTTACGAGTAATTATTAAGTGTTCCCGAAGTATAGTGATGTAGTACTCCCACTCCTCTCACATTCAAGTAGTTATTGGGTAGTTTAGGAGTATTACTCCCTCTCTTACATAAAGGGTGGGCCTCATGGTAGGTCCCATGTGTGGGGCCCACTCCTTATGTCAGAGGAGAGAGCAATGCTTCCTACTAATTAGATTCATGATGAGATTCACCATGAATAAGAGAGAATGAAACACCACATTACTGTACTCTGGAAGTACTTGATAATTTTCTCTATCTCACATATGAGGAATACTAAAGTTTGAATTCCCCTTCTTCACTTTTATTATAACAATTGTAAGAAAAAAAAAAATACTAATAAAGGCAATTCTAAATTAGTTTAAACTCGTTCACATGTGATAAAGCTGACGGTCCCAATAAACCTGTCAGTTTTACTTATGCCTTCAGTAAAGACAAGAAAGACGATATCATAAGCTGACAAACTCCACCTCTAGTCCCGACGACATCTGTGTGAGACGTCCAGAATGCTTAGGCAGGATAGGAAGTTGATGGGGAGAAAGAAACTTGTGATAGGTCCGACATGGCCTTACTTGGCCTCTATGAATGTGTATATAAGGAATCATCTTGCGCCCCACGGTTAACCTTACTTAAAAGGATTTCTACAAGGAAAGGATCCTACAAGATACGCGTATTAATGAGGATCTTCCTTGCAAGGAAAAGCCTTCTCCGCCAAGGAATGGATGTCAACTTTACGCTACTATAAAAACCTAATAGCCTTCACAAATCAAGGTACACATATTTTACCTCAACTCTAGCATTCTGATGTTGTGAAAGTTTTCTAACTTAACATTTGGAGGGTATTTGGCTGGTACCACACCAGTACTCTCTGCAATGTCTTCTTTGTTTCTATTTCGCAGGTTCTGTCTAGAGCACGTGAGGACCATGCGACTCATTAACGATTTTTAGCATCATCAGTTGGCGCTATCTATAGGGAAGACCGAGAGTAAAACAGTAACAACCATATTACCACTTCTCAAACAAAAGAGTTGTATGATGCTCACTCACTCGATGGCAACCAATAACCATACTAGAGAAGAACCATGTGAAAGACATATACAAATCCTAGTTTCAACCGTGGAGCCCTTTACCAAGTAGAACCACGACCTAAAGGAACAGCTACGCCAAAGAGATGCTAGGCCCAACAATCACAGGTAGAAGCAAGAGGGCACCAGCGCCGAAAGGAGGACCAAGAAGGACCGGAAGGCAGCTGTGCCCCGAGTAGGCAAGAGCGACAAGATACTAACCGTCCATCCGTCACAGATATGGCACCACCACATATGGTCACAGAGATGCAGATGATGAAGAAAATGATGGACTTCATGATGAATGCCCTCAAGGGGTAGGTGTCAAATGACCTTGATAAGTTGGTCCATCGGACGGACTCACCCTTCACAGCACACGTCACTTCATTCCCCTTTCCTCCAAAGATTCGTATGCCGTAGATAAAAGCCTATGACGGGTCAAAAGATCCCTTGAACCACCTAGAGTCATTTAAAACCCTTATGCACTTATAAGAAGTGGCAGATGAGATCATGTGTTGAGCCTTCCTAACTACGTTGAAGGGTTTCGCAAGGGTGTGGTTTAGTAGATTGACGCTTAACTCCATTGGTACCTTCAAGGAGCTGAGTGCGTAGTTTGCCTCACACTTTTTGTGGGGATACTAGTATAAGAAGTCTACTACATACTTGATGAGCATCAAGCAATGAGACGATGAGACACTAAGGTCTTACATAACTCGTTTCAACAAGGAAGCTCTCTCGATAGATGAAGCAGATGACAAGATACTTGTTGCTGCATTCACCAATGGCTTGCGAAAGGGGAAGTTTTTGTTCTCCTTATGCAAGAACAACCCAAAAACCATGACAGACATGCTTTATCAAGCTATTAAGTACTTGAACATAGAGGACACACTACTAGCTCGAGAGGAGAAACCTAAGAAGAAGAAAAGGCAAGAAGGTGCCCAACAAGAAAAGGGACGGAAGATGACTAGAACCGGAGACCCATAGGAGGACAGGCATTCCAAACCCCCCATTGGAAGGTTCACCAACTTCAACCTGCTGACTTCCCTAATTGATCAGGTGTTGATGCAAATCAAGGACAACACGGCCTTGATGTGGCCTGGCAAGTTAAAAGGAGATCCCAACAAGAGGTCTAAGGATAAATATTATTGTTTTCATCAGGACCACGGTTACGACATGTCTGAATGCTATGACTTGAAGCAGGAGATTGACGCCCTTATTAGACAAAGGAAACTACAGCGATTCGTCAACAAAGAAAGGGCAGATCCACCATAGGAGCAAGTTGCCAGAAGGGATAACGAGTGCCCCAGGCCACCTATAGGGGATATAAGGATGATTGTAGTGGGCACTATGGCTTTAGGTTCATCTAAAAAAGCCCATAAAAATTACCTCAGGATGGTTCAGAACATCCAGCTGATGGACTTTGTCCTAAAGATGGCGCGGGTCGATAACCACATAATTGGATTCTCGGAGGAAAATGCTTGACGTCTCCACCACCCACTCGACAATGCATTCGTTTTTAGCATACGGGTAGGGGACTACAACACTCATCAAGTCTTAGTTGACAACAGAAGCTTTGCTAACATCCTCTACTACCCGACGTTCCAGCAGATGAGGATTGAGAGAGAACGACTGGTTTTGACCAACGCCCTGCTCGTTGGGTTCATAGGAACAAGAGTATACCTCCTCGGTGTGGTCATATTACCCGTAACGGTTGGTGATTACCCTCAGTAAATCACTATGGATGTCACATTCCTTGTTGTCGACTTCTTATCTACCTACAATGCCATCTTGGGTTGACCTACTCTCAACTCGTGGAAGGTTGTGATTTCGTCCTACCATCTGATGATTAAATTTCCCACTAAGTACGGAGTAGGAGAGGTATGTGGCGACCAAGTGGCAGCACACGAGTACTACATAGTGATGCTAGAAATGGACGACCATTTACAAACCATGAGCATAGAAGAACAACAGACAGTTGCAAAGCCCATCGAAGGGTTGGAAGAGATACTCCTTGATAAATCAAGGCCTGAGCGAATGACTAGAATCGGCACTATCTCTAGTCTTCCAATTTGTTAGGTTCTCACCACATTTCTAAAAGAAAACCAGGATGTCTTTGCCTAGAGCCATGAAGAAATGCCTAGGATCGACCCTTTAGTCATGGTGCACAAGTTGAATGTGTCACACACTTTTCCTTCTATTCGTCAGAAGAAGCGAGTGTTCACCCAAGAATGAGACCAAGCTATAGCGGAAGAAGTCTGCAAGTTGCAAGATGCAGACTTCATTAGAGAAGTTTAGTACTTTGACTGGTTGGCTATTGTGGTGATGGTCAAGAAAGCCAACGGGAAGTAGAGGATGTGTATAGATTTTACAGACTTGAATAAGGCATCCATAAGGATAGCTACCCTTTCCCGCGAGTTGACATCCTAATAGACTTTACAACCTGACACCAGTTACTTAGCTTCATGGATACTTTTTCTAGCTACAACCAGATTAAATTAAACAAAGCTGACCAAGAGAAAATTTTATTCGTCACTAGCCAAGGCCTTTTTTGCTATAAGGTGATGTCGTTCGGTCTCAAGAACATGGGCGCAATGTATCAGAGGCTCATTAATAAAATGTTTGCACATCAAATCGGAAGAAACATCCAATTTTACGTAGACAATGTTGAGAAATTTAGACCTTGGTTAATAAAATTAACAAGTTTTAAACTCAAGTTGTTAATTAGATTTATTATGAATAAAACTTGTTAAAACAAATAAAAATCAATATCATGTCAAAATCATATAGTGGAAAAATAAATAAGACAAGATATGATGACCTAGGAAAACCAATAAAACAAACTAGTTTCACAATAATAAACCTGGGGAGAAACCTTCCCAAAAATCAATCCATTATAGTAAAGAGAAGTTTCAAATCTAGTACAAAACCTTTGTCCCTAGATTCTACAATCTCCGTAGATGAACTTACAACAGAAACCTTCTATCGCTTCAGAACCTCTGAACTCTTCAATATATGAACACCACCTTTTTTAATGCATGGATCCCAGTATGTAACTAACTAATGATGCACGAATCCTAATACGTGACTCACTCACAAACTTAAGGAAGAATGTTGGCTGCAAAGTTCTTCACTTCATCAACAATGAAGATCAAGAAGCACTTAGTTACAAAACCTTAAGGCGTAAAGACGCAGTAGCTTCTTTTAGAAAGAATAAGGCATTAGTCACCTTTTGCATATGTTCTCCTTGTATTCTCATATGTGACGGCCTCTAAAATAAGCCTTATATAGGTTTAAGGTTGTGAGAAAAGAAACCCTACACATACATGTCATCATGGGTCGAAAATTAGATCTGAAAATCTGAATTTCTGTAACCTTGATCGATCGAGAGGTGTCGAGAAGGTGTCGAGGAGGTGTCGAGCTTTAAACTTCGACAGATACAGCTATCGAGAAGCTATTGAGGAGCTATCGAGGAGATAGGAGCTTTCTCGATCGATCCACCTAGCTTTCAAGAGGTGTCGAAATTGCAATAACAATTGATCTTGACAAATAGCCTAGCTGTTGAGAGATGTCAAGCAGTTATTGAGCTTTAAAATTCAACACTTTCATACTTGATTCTTGGACAGATTTGCATGGTTTCAATACTAAACTTGAACTCTTGTTCCTTGAAGTATTAAATACATCCTATATTTACCTAAATACATCCTATATTTATCCAAATACAAGTAAAGTGCGTTTTGTAAAAGAATTAGCCAACTACATAAAATATTGACATATGTTCCTAACAAGTGAAACACATATATTCTAATAGACGACATATTGGTAAAAGCTTGAAGGGAAGAAAACCATTTGGACAACCTTAGGGAGACCTTCGACACCCTCCACTCTTATAACATGAAGCTTAACCTGAGCAAATATGCATTCGAGGTGACAGCCGAAAAGTTCTTGGGGTTTATAGCATTTTAAAAAGGTATCGAAGTCAATCCAGACAAGATCTGGGCCATAATGGAGATGGCACAAGGAACGTGAAAGAAGTACAAAGCCTCAACGGCAAGGTTGTCGCACTGAATAGGTTTGTATCAAGGGCAACAAACAAGTGCCTACATTTCTTCTGCATGCTGAAGAAGTCTTTTAAGTGGACGATCGGGTGTCAACAAGCATTTAAGGATTTGAAGGCCTACCTCTCTTTTCCGCCATTGCTAAGTCCTTCTAAACCAGGGGAAAAACTGTTCCTCTACTTGGTTGTATCCCCAGCTACCGTTAGTGCCGCTTTAGTCAAGGAAGAAGACAGGGTGCACAAGCCTGTATATTACACTAGCCGAGCACTCTGTGGCGCAAAGGAAAGGTACCTATCCATGGAGAAGCTCTCCTTCGCTTTAGTTATCGCAACCCATAAGCTTAAGCCATACTTCTAGGCCCACACCATGGTCATCCTAACCGACAAGCCTCTACGACGAGCAATAAGTAATCCTGAAGTTGCTGGACGGATAGCGCTATAAGCGATAGAATTGAGTGAATTTGACGTACAATATCACCCACATGCTGCCATAAAGGGACAAGTAGTCACCAACTTCATTGTAAAGTTCATCAATATGGAAGGCTAGGGGACAGAAGAACACCCTTAGTGGAGCGTCCACATGGATGGATCGTTTAACAGACAGGCTGGCAGGGCCGGTGTAGTACTCCTTTCCCCATAAGGGGACAAGATTGAATGCATGGTTCATCTCGACTTCCTTACAACAAACAATGAAGCAAAGTATGAAGTTTTAGTAGCAGGACTAGATTTTACTAAAGCTGTAGGGGCAATAAGTGTGATTATGTATTGTGACTCCCAAGTGGTCATCAGTGAGGTGAATGATGATTTTTAATGCAAAGGGGAAAAGATGAAGAAGTATCTAGAGTAAGTGAAGAGACGAGTAGGTGAGCTGCAGGCCAAGTTTGTCCAAATTCCCATTGTGCAAAGGGCTATAGGGCCATCATCAGGGTGAGATACTCCGATGGTTGTCTAGGGATGTTATTGAAGCGTTGACATTGGTCACATACCTTGACATAAGCCTTTGTATATGCTTAAATAGTTGGCCAATAATAACCTACATGGACGACTTTATGGACTAGTGCTCTTGCTCCAAAGGGGTTTCCGCATGCTCCTTCATGAACTTCCCTCAACACATAGTTTGACTTGTCTGAAGCTAAGCACCTTAAGTAAGGTTGGGAGAAGCCTCTTTTGTATAATAGCTCGTCTATGAGGATATACTTGGCAGCTTTAATCCTCAACTTTCTAGCTTTGTCCCTATCTTCTAGAAACCTTCCATCTTTGAGGTAAACCACTATTAGAATCATCCAATTTTCTTCTCTTTCAATTTTTTGTACCTCTTGGAGATCTATTCTTGACATATATTGGACTTTGTCATATTCGACCACAGCCCCCTCTGCTGAAGCTGCTTTCACCAAAGAATCTGCTTCTATGTTTTCCTCCCTTGGGACTTGAACAAAATTGGCTTCTTTAAACTTTTTGACTAGCCGCTTCAACTTATCTAGATACCTTTTCATACGGTCTTCCTTAACTTAACTTCACACATTCCATTTACTTGATTTATGATTAACTGAGAATTTCCTTAGGCCACTATTGACTCTACCCCTAAGGACTTAGCCAATTCTAGCCCTTTAAGGAAAGCTTTATATTCAGCTTTATTATTGGTTGTTTAATATTGTAGATGAGATGCAAATTTCAACTTGTCCCCTTCAAGGGATTTTAGCACAACTCCAATTTCTCTTGAATATAATGTGGATGAACCATCCATATAGACGACCCATTTCTAAGCTCCATTGACCTCATCTAACCCTTCATGGTTGGGTGTGAATTTTGCAATGAAATATGCCAATGCTTGAGCTTTTATCGTGCTTTTTGGTTGGTATCTGACATCAAACTTACTAAGTTCTACGGCCCATTGGATTAGTCATCCTACGGCATCCAACTTGTTCATCACCTTCTTAAGTAGATGATCTCTCAAGATGTTGATGACATGAGTTTGAAAATAATGTCGTAACTTCCTAAAAGCTATGACCAAAGCAAATGCTAACTTTTCCATCATGGAATATCGCCCTTTTGCTCTTCTTAATGCTCGGCTTGTATAATAAACAGGCTTCTGTATCCTCCCTTCTTCTCTAATTAATGCTGAGCTCACTGCATGTGGAGACACTGCTAGATACAAGTATAATTCTTCACCTGATATAGATGGGCTTAGCAGAGGAGTTGTTGTGAGGTAGGTCTTGAGGTCTTGGAAGGCCTTTTGACATTCGTTTATCCATTCAAATGCCTTCTTAAGAACCTTAAAAAATGGTAAACACTTGTCAGTAGCTTTTGAGACGAACCTGTTAAAGGCAGCAACTCGCCTAGTGAGAGATTGGACTTCTTTGATATTTCTTGGAGGCTTCATATCCAATATCGCTTAAATCTTATTAGGATTTGCTTCAATTACCCTATGTGAAACCATGAACCTAAGAAATTTTCTTGACGAAACTCCAAAAGTACACTTGCTCAGATTCAACTTCATGTCATATCATCTAAGCTTATTGAAGGTCTCTTGAAGGTCGTCCTGATGCTTTTCCTTGTCCAAACTCTTTACCAGCATATCATCCACATAAACTTTCACATTTCATCCAATCTGTGGATGAAACATATGGTTAACCAACCTTTGATGTTGCCCTCGTGTTTTTTAAACGGAAGGGCATCACCTTGTAGTAAAACAAGGCTTGACTGGTAATGAAGAATGTCTTTTCTTGATCCACCTTGTCCATCCTTATTTGATTGTAACCTGAAAAGGTGTCTATAAACTTAGCAATTTATGACGTGTAGTTGAGTCCACCAACTAGTCAATTATGGTAACAGATAGCTATCCATGGGGTAAGCCTTGTTCAAATCAATGAAGTCCACGCACATCCTTCATTTTCCATTAGCCTTCTTGACCATCACCACATTAGCCAACCAATCCAGGTAATAAACTTCTTGGATAAATTTTGCCGTGGTCAATTTCTAGACTTCTACTTTAATGGCATTATCTTGTTCAAGAGCAAACGCTCTTTTCTTTTGACATACGGGCTTGGAGGAAGGATACGCGTTTAGACAATGGGCAATGACACTTGGGTCAATACCTGTAATGTCCTTATGGCTCCATGTGAACGCATCAATGTTCTTTTTTAAAAACTGAATAGGGTCTTGCTTCGTCTTCTTTTCCATGCTTGCTCCAATCCTTGTAAACTTTTCAAGGTTATTCTCGTCCGAAGGAATGTCTTCTAGTACTTCGGTGGGCTCTGCAATAATCCTTCTCTCTTCAATGCTCATTTTCTGCATGTGTTTGTCCATAGCCAACATGGTTAAATAACTCTCTTTTGCTACTAAGTGATCTCTTTGCACTTGTCCTATCCCGTACTCCGTAGGAAATTTGATTGATAGGTGGTAGGTAGATGTTACTACTTTCTAACTGTTCAAAGTTGGCCTTCCAATGATGGCGTTATAAGAAGACGAATAATCCACCACAAGGAAATTCACTTCCTTAGTTATTTGTTATGGGTATGATCCTACCACCACAGGTAATGTAATAGTACCTACATGTTGCACTTTCATTCCTCCAAATCTCACCAAGGGCGAACATACTAGACGAAGTTGATCTCATTCGAGCCTCATTTGTTGGAAGGTGAGGTAATACAAGAGGTCTGCTGAACTTCCATTATCCATTAGCACCCTTCTAGTTGTATAATCTGTGATGAGTAAAGTGATGACGATTGCATCGTCATGTGTGTGATGGATTCTTTTAACATCCTCGTCCGTGAACGTAATGGCTAGCTCGTTTATCCCCCTCGTCCTTGGTGATCGTCCAGAAAGTTGGACATTTTATACCACCTTAAGATACATCTTTCTTGACTTGGAAGATTGCCTTGTTGAAGTACCTCCTATAATAACCTTTATTTCTCTAAGTGAGGGCCATGATGACTCTTCTACCTTTCCTTTCAACTTCTTGTCTTTATGATCTCTTCCAATGAAATGCCTCAACTTTCCCTCTCTGATAAGATTCTCTATCTGCTGCTTTAAATCATAGCACTCGTTCGTGCTATGTCCATGGTCTCTATGGAAGCGATAATATTTGTTCTTGCTGTGCTTATTAGGATCTCCTTTCATCTTTTTTGGCCATTTCAAGGATAGGTCGTCCTTGATTTGCATAAGTACTTGATCAAGTGGAGTATTTAAGGGCGTGTAGTGCTGATTCCTTCCTGAGGACGAACCTGCCTTCCTGTTGTCTCGATCCTTCTTCTCTCCTATCCGAGCGTTCTTTGGATGAGGACCTTGTTCTGGATGATGCGGGAGATCTGCTTCCATTTGCTCGGCTTTCGTCCTTTTCTTGGCTATGATTGCATCCTCTATATTTATGAAGCTTTGGGCTGAATGGACGAGTTCAACCATGGTTTAAGGCTCTTGCTCATAGAGTTTATGAATGAATAAATTAGAATTAACTTCATTATGGAAGGCTACCAATAACAACTTGTCGTCCATCTCGTCTATCATCAGGGCTTCCCTGTTGAAACAAGTATTGAAGGACCGCAAGCTTTCATTTTCCCCTTACTCTATGGTTAACAGGCTGGACGAGGAGCGCTTATGCCTTTGTCCTCTGATAAAATTATTGACAAACAACTTACTCACTTATTCGAAAGAACTCACAGTGTTTGGAGGTATCTTGCTGAACCACGTCGTGCTAGCCCCTTAAGGGTGGTAGGGAAGGCCTTACACGTAATCTCGTCTGGAACCCCTTAAAGGTGCGTTGTAGTCTTGAAGGTTGCAATATGATCACATGAGTCGCATGTTCCATCATACGAGTCCAAGGAAGTCATCTTAAACTTAAAAGGCAGAGGATGACTGTTGATGGAAGCCATGAAAGGGGGGAATCAGTTCGATGAACTAAATCATCTACGAGATTCACCCTTCTAATGTTCTCCCTCATCTCGTTCATGGCCTTACTCATTTGATCCATCTCCCTCTCCAAGTATGGCACTTTTCGTGAAGCGGTACCCCTTGACTGGTTCTCATGCTCAGTGTTTTCTCCTTCTCTAACTTCTTGACTCTGGGCTTGTCCTTCCACATATCTTTCATGACGCTGTCTTCTTAGAGTAATCTCCCTAGTCAACTCTTGATTCTAACGGGTTAATTTGGCCATGGGGGACACCATGGATTGCACTTGTTGTATGAAAGGCGGTTGCATGACAGGTGCTGATTGGCGATCACGGTTGGGTGACTAGAAGCGTTCCCACTCTCCTGATGACCTGGACTAGTGGCCATTGATTTTGTCTGAACCATGCAGCCTTTTGTCAAAGAAAGATAAATTGCAAAACACAAATTTAATCTTTCCCACAGACGGCGCCAATTGATGATGTAAAGAAAATCAGTAGGTTGAATGCTCCAGGCTTCAATGAACTAGTGATTGTTTGGGAGGCCTGAAAAGAAAAAGACACAAGATCAAAGGTGATCGAGATGAACAAGCCAAGAACCCTCCGATGCTTAAGTTAGTTTTCTCTCTGGAACGTTAGAATTCCAACTTTGGGAGTAGTGAGAACTTACTTCCATTTGATGTGGATGAGTGCTTATATAGTGTGCTTTGGAGTGGTTACTTATCTCGTAACTTCCCCAATATTTGAGGAAGTTAGAAGGTTCAGAATTAACTTCCACAACCGCTGTAGGAGTTAGAACATTCAATCTTATCTTCTACAACTGTCATTGGAAGTTAAGTACTTAGTAGGAAGTTATAGCGATGAACCAGGATCTTGCTCATGTTTCAAAAGAGTACCACATGGTTCGATTCACTAGCTTTTGTAGATAAATCTTTCTGGAAATTTCCCAAGTGTTGGAGGTCGTCCATGCGCTTTCCTGATGGACGACCCTTATGCCCATGGACGATCGTCCTACTAGGGATGACTACTCCTGTCTTCTTGACCTGGACGACTCTCATGGACGAATTAGAGTTGATTCAATTTTTAGTTCACCATCACAACTAATTCATGTGCTTTGACTAATATCGTATGTGATCATGAAAATTTGATTTTAATTAATCCAATCTATGTGCAATTTAAATTGAAAGATATGTCACACACTCCTATTTGGTCAAGACCATAAATTACCATGTTGTAACTTGTAAAGCCGAAATTAACTGCTAAATAAATTGAAATGGCTACCAAAACGTAATTGATAACTCTAATAGAGTGGCTCCTTAGCTCATGTAGAATCTTAAATCACCTTGGCAAACAAATAGAAAAATGTATCCTTTCCTAACTTAGAACAACAATTTCATGACTTTTGGATTATAATTTCCATAAAAACAAACTTTTTTTTTTCAAAAATTATGAGAACAATTTTTTTGACATTTCCTAATTAAGTTTTACTAATATATACCCTTAGAGCATCCCTAGCGAGGTCGCTAAATTGACAAAAAAGTCAATTTAGCAACCAATTCTCCAAAATTGTGACTAGAGCAAAACAACTAAACTTTAAAAAATTGAACTTTAAGCTAAACTAGGCTGCTATTTATAGCAGCCCACTGTAGCTCAAAACTCAAAACAAAAAATAATATTTTAATATAGTGAAAAAAAAAGTATTTTAATGTATTGATGATTGTCGTTGTTGGTTATTGTGTTAGATATATTATTTTATTGTATTATTTATATTATTTTAATGTGTTTAATGTTAATATAAAACCTTTGCTGTAATGTGTATTATAAATAAGTTGTTAACATAGATAAAGTAGTGTTTTAAGTTGCTAAAAGCTAAGGGCCCGTTTGGTCACCCTTTTCAAAACATAGTGTTTAGTGTTTAAACACTGAACACTAGTGTCCAAAATTTAAAAACTGTGTTTGGTCACCATTTTCTGTTCAGGGTTGTTTGAAAAACAGTGTTCAAAAACCCATGTTTGAACAGCATTTTTTGGAATCACCTCGGAGCTAATTTTAAACAACAAAAATGCAGTTTCAATGGCACTTCGGTAATTAAATTGAACACAACTATGGGGCCCACCTAGTCAGATTTTTTCAAGTTTGTCTCCTCTCTTTACTCTCATCTCTTCAAAACCAAATCCTTTTACTGGTACGAAGATCCAAAACTCTCCTCCATAACTCCCCTCACCTCCATAACTCCCCTCATCGACCCAGAGCCATTAAATCCTCACCGACCCATCAAATATTGTTTCAATAGCAAACAAAGAACAGAAAAATTGGGGGTTTTCCTGATTGGTGAGGAAAACCAAAAAAAAAAACAAAAAAACAAAACAAAACAAAACAAAAAAGTGAGAAATCTGTGAGTGAAGAAGGAACGGTTCGGTCTTTAGACAAAAACCCATTGACAAGCAAGGTGAACGTGGGATTTGAACCTGGATCTTGGAGTGATGGGTCGGCGACTCGGCGGCGACAAAAGCTCGATTAGTTGCTGGGTCTTGGAGTGTTGACAGTGGAGATGAGATCCGAGGAACGTCAAGCCCAGCTATGGATCTTCTTTGCCGTCAATGGAGATGAGGACTGCGTGGGTTTTCGGGGAAGAGAAGGGATGAAGAAGGAAAGAGAGAAGCATGGGAATATAATGGATGTTTCTCTCTTCTGATTAAAAAAAAGTTATTTTTAGTTCTTTGCTTAGCTTTTTTTACCAATCAAAACGCACTTACCAAACACATATTTATATTTTTTAAATACTGAAAAATGTTGTTTAAACTGTGATACCAAACACATTTTTTTTATTTTATTTACACTAAAAATATGTTTTTCAACAACACTTTTTAAACCATAGTTTTCACATTTTTTTAAATAACAATTTTTGAAAACTAGAACCAAACAGGCCCTAAATTTTTTAGATGTTTTACTGCGAATGCTCTTAAAATATATGTTAGTAAACCATTTAAAATTTTTTTTAATGAAAAACTGAAAAAATTATCAAAAAAAAAAGTTTAACAACTTTTCCAATTCCCTGCCATACATGAACCGAACTCTCCCTAATTTACACCAAAATCTAACAATCTCATTAAAAAACACAACTGCAATATACTGATCCACGGCCTTGTCCTTGTCCTTCGTGCCTTAAAAGAACCAATATCCTTGTACCTTTAATAGTACCCAAGCAAGCCGTGTGGCTATTAAATGACATCCACAATTATGGTATGGTATCTGTTTACACCAACATTCAAGGCTGTACTTGTACGATACCATGCATTTAACACGTTGGAAGTTTCCCATAAAATAAAAAAAACGCGTTGGAAGTTATTTTAAGTCCGAAAAGCATCCGCAACAACTTTTGTATACTCTTGCCTAAAGATTAATTTTACATATTTAAGACGCAAAACTTTTCATATCAATTTTTTTAAAATTGTATATATTTATACATTTATTACAGTAATCGTGTATATATACATAGTTATTGTAGCTATGCATATTATTTTTTTTATTAATTTCACAATTTCGCACCTTTTTTTGTCTCTTCTCCGTGTGCAAAACAAACTCAGTCTCTGACTTCTCCTCTTATTATCTTCTTTTTCCTCAGATACACACAAACACATCTACACAGACAAATTAACATAGAGATACACAAACACACCCAGGGACTGAACTTGGATTTAAACTTAGGGGGGGCAAAAGCATGAACCAAAAAAATTTCAAGTGACATGGTTTATTAAAAAAAAAAAATCATAGTAAACAAAACAATTGCACTTTATTACCATAAATATTTAAGTCAAGAAGGAAATAATATAAACTAAAAAAGTTGAAAGTTACAATATAATAGTCAAAACTTTTCGAAGAAGAATAAAAAAAAAAGAGGACTTCGGATCTCCAAATTTTGGATAATTAAAATTAATATGTTGATTTTATCACGTTGACCAACTCACCAATATGATAAACTCATACTTTTGGATGCAACTAAAAATCACACTAATGAAGTTTTCAAAACTTTGTTTGAGGATTTTAAAAAAATGGGATATTAATAGTAAGAGTTGACAATGCTATATCATCAATATTAGCTTCTAAAATAATTTTGCATTTTATCTTTTGAAAAAAATTTAAATATTGTAATTGACTTTCCCATAATTTATAAATCAATTAAAAAGTTATATAAATTATTGTCATCCCTGTAAGGGAATTTTTTTTTTCTATGAGATTTTTTTGGTTATGAGTTAGTGAATTATGATATTGATTATTTGTGGATTTTTTGTTGTGTTGTATTTGGATTATGGAGGGGCCATGGGTTCAAAGAAAAGGTTAAGTGATTAATTTCTTTTGGGCTATTTGGACCAATCCAAGAATTTGAGGAGGGTCAACTATAAACTCTAAAATATGGGCATGCAAATAAAATAGCTAAAAAAGTTTCTCAAAAAAAAAAAAAAAAACTAATTTGAGAGAAGGGGTCCGTCCTTGAACACACCCACACAGACAAACCAATAGAGAGAGAGAGAGAGAGAGAGAGAGAGGGAGAGATTGGTGTTGGTATTGGTCGCTTGTGGATAGGTAGATCAGTGCTGGTGACAGAGATTAGTGTTTGTGGGTCGATGGAAATGGATCTGGATGCTTATGGATCAATGTTGGCGACAGAGATCGATGCTTGTGGATCGGTGCTGGCAGTGGAGATTGATGCTTGTGGGTCAACAGAGTCAGTGTTTGTGGGTTTATAGAGATCGGTGCTTGTGAGTTTTGATTCTTGTGGTGCTTGTGGTGGAGATTGGTGCTTGTGGTGGAAAGCTGATCTGACTGTGAAAGAATAAGAAGAAGAAGCTGCTTGTGGAGGGGAGGTGATCTGACACGTGAAAGGAAGAAGAAGAAGAAGAAGCGGAGGAAGGATAAAAGATTGGTATGAGAGAGATAAGAACAAAGATAAAGATAAAGAGATAAGTTCAAAGAAAAGATAAAGAGATAGGAACAAAATAATATTAAAAAAATATTATTATTTAAATAGAATAAATTGTAAAATAGATGAATTGATATGAGTGTTTTGAAAAAGTGGTAGTGTAAAATAGAAAAAGTATATTCTTAGTGTAAAAAATAGACAGAAAAATTTGGACAGACTGATGCAATTGCTCTAAATCTGCATTCTTGCTCAATTGACACGTCTTGGTGTTTTCAAGTAAGATGTGTGTTTAAAGGCCTCCCCTCTCTCCCGTTATAACTATCAAATTACCCCCAAGAAAAACCCTTAATCCTTCTATCTTAAACTAACTACAGTGTACAGATAACCAAGCATGGAAGAAAAAGTGAAGGCTCAACCAGTTCTAAGTTCTAACAATAGTAGCAGACCACATCAAAAAACTAACAGCACTACAAAAACAGACTAGACACTGGTGACACACTTGCATACAGGCAGCAAACATTCACTTCCTAATCTGGACAGATTGAATTATTGGTTTATAACCTGATGAGAGTCCCAACACTGCTCGTAAGGAAGCACCAAAGAAAAGGAAAATGGCAGGGGAAAGAAAAATAAAGGTCCTCATTACATTAACATAAAGCCTATCTACTAAGTGCATGAGCAGATAAGATACTTGTGCCCCTTCAGGCTTTCTTCTGTTTTTTCACTTGTGGTTGTGGGGGAAAGAAAACCCGGAAGACCCAAGCAGCCAATATTGCTCCAAGAAAGGGGCAGATCCAATAGACATAAAACTGCTCCCATGTGTCATGCCAACTGTCTACATATGCCCAACCAAAGGCCTGCAAAGACAATACAAGATAAGTTAGCACATCTTGTAAGGCTTCTATGTACAGCACAGAAAGATCTCATCAATATAATAAGTTTACAATTAGGAGCCACAGTAGCAATAAGGTCTGTCATTAAAAAGTCCAATTTCTTTTTAATGTTCAAGAAACATTTTTCTTCTACTTTTTCGCTTCCATGCTTTTTCATTTTCAAGTGATAATAGAGTGACGTAGAACATCACTCTATTTTTGCTTCCATACTTTTTTGCTTCCATGCTTTTTCGTTTTAACTCCCCCCTTCCTCTTCTTCCCCAATCCAGAAATATTGTTAAGCCACAGATGACAACAGCAGAATTACCTTTCCTAGCCAAGCTGACAAAAGTAGACCTCTCTCTTTTTTGACAAGTAACAAGTTTAATGAAAGAAAGAAAAGAGGGAATCCTAATACATAGAAAGTATACAAGAGGCTAGCTACATAACAAATTGAGACCTAAAGTTACAAAGATCAAGTAACTCTAAAAAAGAACAACAATTAGCATCTCCAATGATCTTTGATCAATCAGTACGCGATCTAAGAAAAATAGAACTTCAATTGACGCAATGGAGATTCAACCCATTCACAAGATCTAGAATTACGCTCCTTCAAAGTGCACCATATAAAAAAAAAAAAAGGGGGGGGGGGGGGGGAATAGTGTTCCATACATCAGTGATTTGATGACCCTCAAAGCCACCTCTCAACAAGCTAGAAGATCTTTCACCAAGGAATGACCCAAGAAACACCAATTAAAGAGGAAACCATAGACCATAGGTCATCCATTGCAACAGCACAACGTAGAAGATGAGCAATTGAGTCCCCATCTCTTTATACATACAACACCAATAAACAATGACGATCTCTCTTTTGAAAAAGGGAAAAAGAAAAATCTGTAGCAAGAATTTTACCACATGCTTCTGTACAAGTTAAAAAAGCAACCTTCCCAGGGGAGTCTCCAAATGGGTTACCAAAGAAAATCCACCCTATAGCCTCTGCACAAAGCACCATGGAAAGATTCCACATCAAAAGTGTGGTTCTGTGATAGAGTCCAATACATCCTATCCATGCTTCTCCCGGAAATGAGTTAAGAGTAAAAAGTTGTAAGGAAATTATCAATAGATTGAAGCTCCCAATCGTTGAAGGACTAAGGGAAGATAGGGCACCAGTGGAAAAAATTGTTAGTTCTATGCATGTATTGTGCAACATTAGCATGTTTATTAACCGCAATATGATACAAATGAGAAGACATTTCTAAGAGGTCCATCACCACACTACAAGTAAACTTCTCTCTTGTAGACCCTAAAAGAGAGTCAAGGTTACAAAACCAAAAACACCTGCCTCTGAACTTTTTCCCACAAAGAATGATCCAGAGAGATCTCTATGAGTCCCATATCAATGTCCAATTAATCTGCACAGCCTAGAGAGTCATAGATAGGGATCATAATAGTGGCACAATCCTAAAAGGCATATCATGGGCAGATATGACAACTCTAAAACTTTCTAAATGCAATTAATTCTCACAAAAGCAAAGCACATTAAGAAGCTTGAACTAAAAAAGATTTTAAGGAGGGAAAAAACCTACATCATCTCTTCTGCACCAGGAGCATTATGATGCAAATAATTTGGAACAAAAATGGAAAGAATATTACAAAGCCTAAGGACCCTGATAATGGCTATACAGCTTATGTTAAAAGACAACCCATCATTCACTCTTCAAATAGAAGTGGGCCCTGAAATAGTCAGTTATCCAATCTTGGTTTTTTACTCTCAGATCTAGAATTACATTAAGTTTCATCGTGGATTCAATTATCATGTAAAGAAAATGCCCTAATACATTCAATTATCATAACTGAAGCTTTCTACTGCAAAGAATACATCCTATCCATGCCTCCACCCAAAGCTCCCAATATGACACAAGTTGGATCAATCTCCATATGTTGGCCCTAACGAGATGAGTCCTTACCGTAAAATCACCTCTTAAGTCTTAAACCAATGGATAAACAACTAAATTAATCAATCTGGTAATATGAAGACCTACAGAAAGTTTACGCAAACAGGCTGGTCAAAAATTTGAAAACTTCTAAACATAAAGGCTTGGTTACATCAAACTTCTGACTCTAAAATTATCTTACTAGAAACTTCTTAAGCTAAACTTAGCAACTAATTTCTTTTTTTGCTTTCCATTTATGGACTAATATGCAAATGGAAGCCTTGAGTTTCTTAGCATCCTAAATATCTCTTAATCTCATTCATCTACACAGCCAAAAGATTCTTCAGCAAGAGAACAACATCTCTTACAAGCATCAAGTTAGGAAGAGCTCAGACTCCAACATTAAGAATAAATGGTGGGAAATTCCTGTAATCAAGTCACAAATGATGAGATATTGCTTAACCTAGAAAAAAAGTCGCAAATGGTGAAATTCCTTAAAATCTGTCCCAATAGCAGTTGGTCAAAATTCATCAACAAGAAGCCAGGTGAAACTTATATTTTACTCATAAAAATATTTTCCTATAAGCATATCTTCTTTTCCTCAATGTTCCGAAGATCACAAATGCAATAAGGTAATTCTAGCAAAACTTTTCTTATGCTTTTTTAAAAGACATTACTGCCCTCGGTTTTTGAACCTACGGTTATATCAAATGCTCCCATAGTCTTGAGATTTGAGGATGGAGTTGTCAATAATTTTCAGCCACCCCTATATATTACAATTGATGCTGTCAATATTGCCATAGACACCATGTGTCAATTCTCACCATAATCACCATCAGCAACCACCATTGTCATCATCAACAATTATCACCGAACATTGCCACCACTCTACCATCACCATTGCCACCAACTACTGCCTCCATGCCCCAAACAATCACCATCTTCATTCTGCTTAGACTGAGGATCCTTTCAATTCAAAAATATACAAAACCCTCTCCATAAAATAGATCTATGGTGATGTAACAGGGAAAGAAGGAAAGTAATTGTGGAAGGAAAAATGAAGATGACTGAGTCCTCCCCATTGCAAGAACTCAACTATATAGCACACTTGTGTGGTGGAAGCAGCAATGAAAAATTAAATTTTAAAAATATAATAAAATTTGAATTTCTTTCTTCTGCTATTTGGTTCATTTAGGAAAGAAAGAATGGGTGATCAAGCTAGATACTTTCTCCAGCCCATCAAAACTTTTCACATGATAAGAGAGGCAATTTGTTGAGAAAACATGATAACATCTTCAGGACATGATAAAAGTATCGGAGGGCAAAGGTGGGCTCAAACACTTTTCCCCCAATGCATAACAAATACATGACAGGCATTGTCTTGTCTTTTGTGGAGGTGAGTTTCATATCCCATATCAGAAAGTTGATAAAAGAGACTCTCAATCAACTTTCTAAACAAGACAACTGTCTGTCTAACCTTAGAAACTTTACACAAAAGTCCAACCGCACTTCACAAAATTTTTTTTTGGATAATTAACTGCACGAGACAATTTTTCAGGCTAAATTTTTATTAAAAGAAAGCCCTTAAATAATTGCTACGTAACACATCCTTGTATCCATGGTGTAGCAAGGAAGATTGATCCAAGCCCTACCCAATCTTGAACCTGACACATGTTGGAAGTTATTAACTAATACTCCAAACTTAACTAGCCCATATAACTCTGTACAGTCACTGCTATAAGAACTCTTTATCATTCCCTTCCCAATAGGAGCAGATTATAATTTGTTATATGAAAAGTCAAGCCACTGTCATTCTTACACATACATTGGACCAATTATGAAGATAGATATCAAGTGAACAGGTAAATACCATAATATTGAAAGAAAAAAAGAAAAAGAAAGCCACACATAAAACATAACTTTATAAGGATGGCTTCACAAAGGTTCTAGGTATTAGAAGGAGATAAATGGGAGAAAAGATTGAATTAATCAGGACACAAGAGGAAACATATGGAAAGAAGCTTGAACATGTAAATTACAGTAAAACAACTCTTTCTAGACTCTTAAGTCATTTTGAAGGACAAGAAAGCATGGTGGACTGGCAACAAGAAATGGAATGATAAATAGACATCAAGATTCTGTTTTTTATTTTTTATTTTTACTTTTTTTATTTTATTTTATTATTTTCTCTTTCTCTTTGTGGCTCCAGAAATAAGTATAAACTGCTTAGCCTGTCAAGGGTGAATGCCCATGGATTACCCGACAACTGATTTTGGTACGTGGGGTCAATTTAGAGGTGAGTCCAAAGGGCTCTTCCTTAGAAAGGTTTTCTACGTTATCAAATAAATAAGTAAAATTCCTCTTTCTCTTTGTATCTTTATTCAGTTGGATAAAAGAGGCCCTGTGTTTCCATTTTCAAGGATTATCTCAAATATATGTTCATTATGGCATAGACAAGAAGATATGGAATGGTCTTGTCAGAATGTGTTTGTTTGATATATTTGTTGAGGATTAGAGACAGTACAAAAGGTGATATCATGCCCAAGCAGAAAAGCAGAAGGGAGAAACTTTAAGGTGTACATTGAATATATCTCAATTAAATCTTTTATCGCAACTACTGTAATACTAAAAGCAGTAGGGTAGGGAAGTAACAATACCATATGCCATTTTTGTGGTCAACGGATACGTATTCAACATATTTTGTTTAAAGATAAACTCAATAGATTAAAAAGGATGGGATGGGATGGGAGTTGGGAGAGGTGGGTGGCATGATCAATCTTTTATACTAAAGATGTGTAACAACATTTAAGAAAATAACAAAATTTGAATCAGAGTTGTTGGGGGAAAAAGAAAAATAGCATTTTGATTTATTAAATTGTGAGTAGTTGAAGAAAGAAGACAAAATTAAAGTATTAGAGAAAGTACTGACATTGGCAGGATTCATGGAAGGGCCGGTGTAATTAGAGCCAGCAAGAATTAACGTAACGGTGGCGACGGCAAGCAACCACGTCTTCACAAAGGAACTACGAGGACCCCTGAGTGCAATTAAAAGGACAGCAAAACTAATGAGGAAAGTCAAGACGCCCTCAGCAAGAGCTCCAGTTTGCAAATCAACTTTGAGAGAAGGCCCACCAAGCATGTGCTTGTACTCCTTCAGCATCACCTCCTTGATTGCCACGGCACCACCCACAGCTCCCGCTGCCTGTCCACCACCCAAAAACAACAGCAACAGAGCAATTCATTCAATACTATACTATTCTCTGTAGACATATATTATCCTATGTCTATGTTTCCAACCTTAAGAAAGAAAAAGAAAGGACCTGCGCAGGGAAGCGGAGGGCCATGGAGAAGAGAGTGTCGGGGCCGTGGCCGGCGGCATAGAAGGAGGCAGTGGTGGTGGGATTGAAGCTGGCGCCACCCAAGGCATCCCCAATCAAGTTGAAGATGAAGACGAGAACAAAGACGATGGAGGTGGTGATTAAGACAGAAGGCCAGACAAGGGTTTCTAAACCCAGAGCTGTGGCTATCACCGCAGTCATTGCACCCATGGTTGATGACACAAATACCCACATGAACGTCAGTATTGCGTCCCCGATTGCCGCCTTTATACCACCCATCTCCTTCACTCCCTAATCTGAGTTCTGCTCTTTTGGCAGTGGCAAAACAAAAACAAAAAGACTCTCTGTGTCTGACTCACTCTCTTATCCTTATCTAATTTTCTATATACTAATACCACCACTGATTTACCTAACTCTTTTGCTAAATAATTGGGACAAAGTACCAGATTATCTACAATTGAATCCTCATATTAATTTCCTTTTTTATTTATACCTAAAACTAAAACACATCTCACATCTAAAAATCATTATAAATACAATTACACACCTCCGCCTAAAAATGGCATCCTCCAATTACCTTCTAATTTTTATTTAGAAATAAGATATGTCACATTTAGTATTATTTTGATGGGAGAGATATGTCCGAGTTTTAACAAAAATGAGAAGCTAATATGAAGTTACGTAACTTCATAACAATTCATCTATTATAAAATCATGAAATCATTTTAACTAAAAGAAAGAGGAAAACCTGTGAACATAGAGGTAATATTTTGTTCCCATCAGATGCATTTCCTTTACATATGTATCCTCTCCACCTGATATCTTTGGTGCATTTGCAGCATCTGTCTCTGAGATAGCATATGCCATTTGAACAGATCCACCTCCAAGGTCAACTACTCCAACTGTATTTGAATATTCCTTCCCCAAATTCCCCAGTAGATAGTTTATGGTCACCTGAAAGACAATCAGGCTATCAGCAACTTAAGACAAGATGGATAATCGTGTATACTATACTCCATTATAGTAGAATATAGAAGATGCTAATATTCCATTCATTTTTGTAAGAATCTGCAGTGGCAGCAACATTCTTTCTTGAATTTTTTTCATTCATGTTTCAGTCCTTGCATATGGACAATAACATTTTATTATTGATGCAAAAGTACTCAATGTTAATTAAAGCAACAGATACTCAGTAATTCCTTATTCCTTTTTTACTTTTTATGAATAAATTTTTCAGTCCCTGCATAAGGGTAAAATCGTAATTATATTTTTCACCAAAATTCTACTCCTTACTTCCTTTCAATTACAGTGTATCAAAATTTGTGGCCCAAAAGGAAAACACCTTCCTTCCCTACTTTCCTCCATTCAGTTTTCTTTTGTGTCAAATGGAAGAACTGAATAAGTATTTCTACCCCATTTTCTTTACCCTAATTCTTCATCATCCTAAAATATAAAGAAGCTTGTGCTCCATATTCCAAATTAAAAACTATATTCTTATGAGCTTAAGGCTTACACATCATAGATACACCAGCTATTTTTACGGTCCATTATTCAATAGACTCAAGATTCATAATTTTTAAATGGAACCCCACTGGATTAAAAACATGTGCCTTCATTAAATTACCCTAGAAATTGTAAAGAGTGCAGAAGATTCATAATTTTTAAATGGAACCCCACTGGATTAAAAACATGTGCCTTCATTAAATTACCCTAGAAATTGTAAAAAGTGCAGTAGTAACTTATGATTGCAATATAGTCCTAAGCTTAAAATATGTCATGAGGACAAAGCAATGAGCATGCTTCAACAATGTTTCTTTTGATAGGAATATAATTTTTGAAGAGCATGATAAAGGGTGCAACCTTAGTTAAGATTTTGCAAGAGAAACACCAAAAGAGAGAAAATAGAGAGAAAAAGAGAGGGATAATAAAAATGTGTCTAACATTACATTTAGAAGAATTAATAGTGCATTTATCATGTCAGTCCCAGGAAAGGGATTTCTAAAAAATTTTATTTATAAAACTAACATTGATCTTAGAAAATTACCAATGAAGATTTCTTATAGGCTAAGGTTGATGGTCAAACTAAAATCATTTCCAACAATCAACTTGGTATTGGGATGGGAAGGGAAGCTAACAGTGAAGTCTGATTGCCGACAGAAGTCTTAAAGATTATTAAATAACTGATTGTGAAACCAAACTTTGAAAAGCTTCACAGTACGGGCAGATTAAGTAACTGGATTAGTCCAAGAAAAATAGTTAAGGTTTAATTTAGAATAGTTCCTACATTAAAATGCAATTTTTTTTTTTTTTTTTAATGTGAAAGAAATTTAAAACAGGAATTTTATCATAAAACCCATATATAATGGAAATCAAATCAAGGTTTTAATGAAAATCTCCAAGGAGCAATGTTGAGATGGTATGGGAAGAAGACAAAAAGGGATCTCTACAGAAAGGAATAGGCAAATGCCATGAACTCAACTAGTACAGCAACCAGAGAGTAGGAGTTTCATTTTACTGATGACACTAAAATGTGGTGCTACAGAAACAGTTATCCTGCAATCTAAAATGCATGATGAACTATGCAAGTAACATACAGAGCTTTGTTAGAGCCAAGGTTGTTAAAATTAGGATCCTGCATAGGTTTGGTGGAGGGGCTTTGAGCATCAATCATAGGATAGGAAGATCCTAGTTCTCTTTAGAAAAAATAGACACAAAAGTCATTGGTAATGATTATGTATGTGAAATAATCACACAAAAAAAAAAAAAAAAAAAAAAAACTAGTCTATTTTTATACTTTATATGAATAAAACTCTATTAACCAAGGATTTTGCATTTTTTTCCCTTATTTACCTTAAGTTGATAACTAAAATAATTTAAATTAACTACATGCCTAATGTTTCCAAACAAAATCATATATTATATCATTAAAATTTGGACCTAAAAACCAAAATTATGTCAAGTGCCTCAACGATATGGGTCATTTGAACAAAGTGGGATCGTAGGATTGTACAACCCTACCATCCAAAACACGATTCTGATAACCTTGAGTGGAGCTATTTTGTCAACAAGAAGCTTTAAAAGTCCATTATATGACCTCTCAAATGGAAAGGACGGTCAGTCTCTCAAACTGGCAATTCTGCCAATAAGAAGAGCATTATGGCCAAATCAGATTGTGAATTTAAATTTAACCCCCCAAATACAATTCCTCATTTTAGGATCTCTCCAAAAGGGTAATGATTTGGATTTTGGTTAAACCCAACTTTGACTTTACGGCACAAAATCCCTTGATTTCAGATAGTATCAATCTATTAGAATCTAACAAGTCCACAGGGAATCAGTGCCTACATGGAACTTAGACAACTAAGGTGTAAAAAACAATGAGCTCAAAATGTGTAAACAGAGAATCGTAGACTTGGGAAAGTGGCATGACCATGTGAAAAGCTGCCATCATCAAAGTAATGCTTCATCACGGTTAGCTCCATAGCCACTGCTTCAACAACCTTGTTCTCTGTAACTTGGGTTTATTGCATTTCAAGAAAAAGGTTTTGTTTTCTTCCCTTCTTCTTTTGAGGTTATTTAAAAAGGGTATTCAAAGTTTTCAATCCATATCAATAAAGGCTATATGGGCCTGAATTAATCGATCTAATAGACTTAGGACACAAATATGTTTAAAAGGGGGTAATACAGGCCTATACCATGGACACTGGCAAGAAATATTTCTGTGGCTGATCGTTGTTAACTAAGTAGCATAAACTTCACAAAAACTCGGCTTAACTTCTAAATTGTTTGGTATCACATGTAATATATTTGAGCTGAGCTTGAGTTCTTTATTCATTAGTAATAAGATTGTTAGAGATGGAAAAGATGGTTAATTCCTATGTCCAATGACATAAAAGTCAAAAAATATTTTTATAGCTTATATTATTTTAGTCTTAGGCCATTTTTTAAATGAAATTCATTTTGAGCATGAGCCACATATATTTTTCTTTACTAATATTTGAAAACTCCTAGGTTAGCGAGAAAGAAGAAAGTTCAGATTCAATATCATAAACATTTCTAATATACAAACAAGAAATTTCAAATCCATATCCAAAAAAAAAAAAAAAAAACATTTTTGAATTGACAAAATTTAAAGTTTAGGCATTCCAAGTACATTAATTTGACATTTAAATCCTAGTTCCCAAATGCAATGCAACTGTAGTGAATATAAGCATGAGTTCTACATCTGCTCATCATACTAAAGTCCTAGAAGAGAAGAAGGGAAGAGCCCCATATCCTAAATGTACAAGAAGTATAAATTCAAGCATTAGTTGAGGAATAAGCCAAGACAGTAGTGAAGTTTTAGACGGAAACATACCCACTGGTAAGAACCTTCTTGAGTTCCATCAATAACAGCAACTCCATTGGCCTCAGATTTCAGGCTGCTTCTATGTTTCAGAAGATCCCGAACCTTAAAAGATGCAAAATTTAACGCCATTTAATTACTCGAAAACTAACGAAAGAGCATGGAGGATCTAACCATCGATTAAACAAATTTAACAATACAAAACAAGAATTTGATTTACCGCTTGCAAAATTTGATTCGAAGCATCACCTTTCAAGGCCCTCAACCCTGCAGTTGCCTAACATTGGACATAAAAAAAAAAAAAATAAAATCCCAATTTCACTCAGACAAAAAAACAACTCATATAGAAATGAAAGCATAGTTATATCTAACAAAAGAAACACAACTAACCCCAACACGAACAGGCGTCTTGGGACGCAAATCTTTGGGAACAACAGCTTGTGCTTGATCCAATAAAGTCTGCAGAGAATTCGCAGCCTCCCGGGGATCATCGGCATATGCACTCAAACCCGGCTTTAACTATTAACAATCCAAACAATAAACTTGTTCAATTGTGAAATGAAATCCAATTGAAAGGAAATGGGAAATGTACCTGTTTGAACAACTCTAGATCTTTTCCAATGTGGACAAGTTGAAGATTGTGATCAAAACAAAAGACATGAACACGACTACCGGAACTCCCGGCGTCGAAAATAACAGCGTATGATCTCCGAGAATCGCGATCCGATGGGACCTTACGATTACGAAAGTCGGACAAGGAAGCTGAATTGTTGACCGGCATGATGAAGAGGACGAAGCTTATGAGGAGAAGAGGGACCGAAATGATCAACAACACGCCTCTGTAGCGGCGGATCTTGTCGCCAAAGGACTCGTGAGGGTAACGGAGACCTGGTCGCTTCAGCATTTTGTGGTTGTCGAATTCGAGATTTTGTTGCTCCGTTGGAGATGTCGATTGACCCTCTAGGAGCTCCGCCGACGATGGGGATCTGTAGCGGATCTGCCCGTTTGTGGTAGCGGCGGCGGCGGCGGGTGGAGCCTTTGAGGACTGCGGTTCCTGTACCGGCTCCAGCTCTCCCGATTTCGACACCCACACTTGTTATTTATTTATATACTAATATTTTTTGGTTGAAACAAAAGGCACAGCAAAATTATGGAAACCAAAAATTGAAAACGTTGATAATGTGGAAAAAAAAAATTGACAAGTCCAGGGGATTCGGCAAATTAGAATGCCTTTTTTTTTTTTTGGTGAGGCAGAGAAACTGTAGGTTGGGAGAGACAGTTTAAACTCAGAAACTCTCTGAATTGAGATTTAAGAACTGCGTAGCGTACTATTACAACTAACTACTAAAATAACTTGGCCTTTTACTCCGTCACTTTTGCGTTAACATCTTCTGCTTAACGTAAAACACAAGCTCACAACTTTTACCGCAGTTTGATCATATAGATTTACTATTTTTTTTTCTCTACCAAAATTATGGCCAAAATTGTATATTAAATAAGGAAAAAAAAAAAAAAAAGAAGGAAGTTTTTGCCCTTATTTTTTAAAATATTCAGTAAATTATCCATGTTTTAAAACTATTAAGTATTGTATCTTTATTTTGAACTCGATTTTAAAAAAAATTGAGTTTCCCATAGAACTCGATTTTATGATTATTGAGTTCGAAGTAAGTTTCTGCCACGCTAGAGGAGCACCCGTCAGATAATTGAAACTTACTTAGAACTTGATTTTCTAAAAATTGAGTTTCATTGAAACTCAATTAAGGGCAAAAGCCCATTTTCCCCTTTAAATAAGCCATATAACTTATTAAAAAATATTTGTAACTAAACATACATAAATGTTCTTTTTAATTCTATATATAATAAATTAAAATAAGACGATATTTTTTTTTTTTAAGAGAGAGTTTTAACCTATGACGCTCATGATGATAGTTTTTTATCATCAAATCGATACATTAATCAGTTTTTGGTGTAAGTGAAGATTGAATTTCAAATCTCTTATTCAACCATAAGAGACTTTACCAATTGAACTAGTTAGAACTTACAAAATAAACAAAATAGTTGTTTGGAATTAAACTTTTTTCATTTATTAATTCCGCACTTGCAACATTATTTTGAGGACACTTCTGTCTTCTCATTGTTTCATTTTATTTTTCTGACAATAGTGTATAACAAAAGAAATTAAAAAGAAATCTTTCTATTTTAGCTCAAAAGGGGAAAAACACTTTCTTTTCTATAAGGAGAAAAAAAAAAAAGGAAAATAAAAACTTTTTTTAAAACCCAAAAGAAAAAGGACTGTTTTAATATAAAAGAAATTCTTTAACGTAAATAGATTAACATTTGCACGCAACAAATTAACGTAACAAAAAGTTTCACAAATGCCGTTGATATGAATCTAGTGTGAAGATTACATAAGGTGCGTTTCTAGAAAGGGGGGTTTACAGTATTTAATTAATTAGAATCAAAAGTTGAAAGCTCAATTAGAGTGGAATCAGAGGAGATTAATCTGGTGTTGGTAAACTATTACAGAGAGCTCTTCTCTTCCTCAAGGCCGAATCCCCAATGGTCTCAATTAGAGCACATTCCTTTGATGATTACTGAAGAAATGAACTTAGCCCTTACTGGTACCTTTACAGTTTTGGAAGTTAAAGAAGCTTTGAAACAGATGGCACCTCTCAAAGCCCCAGGTCCTGATGGCATGCCTCCTTTGTTTTTCCAGCATTTTTGGGGGGTGGTAGATGCCGATGTCACTAATTCAGTCCTTTCTTGGCTTAATTCAGGTACCATCCCACATCCACTAAACCATACTTTTATCACCCTTATCCCAAAAATTCAAAATCCTGTTAGTGTGAGTGATTACCGCCCCATAATTTTATGTAATGTCTTGTATAAAATTTTCTTTAAAGTGTTGGCCAATAGACTAAAGAGAATTTTACCAAGTATTATATCTGAACATCAATCAGCCTTTACGAAAAATAGGTTGATATCGGATAATATCCTTGTTGCTTATGAGTCACTTCACTATATGAATAATATGAGAACAGGGAAAATAGGATATATGGCTGTAAAGTTATATATGAGCAAAGCCTATGACCGTGTAGAGTGGGTGTACCTGGAGAATGTCATGAGAAAATTGGGTTTTTGTGAGAGGTGGATTGGTTTGATTATGGTGTGCATAAAAACAGTGACATATTCTATCCTTGTCAACGGTGAACCACAAGGCCTCATTCAACCTACTAGGGGGATTAGACAAGGGGATCCACTGTCTCCCTTTCTCTTCTTGTTGTGCACGGAAGGCTTACATGGACTCATACAACATTCTGTGAGAATGGGGGAGCTAAAAGGGCTATCCATTAGCCAGAACGGCCCCAAACTAACACATTTATTGTTTGTAGACGACAGTCTCCTTTTTTGCAGGTCAACCATTGAGGAGTGCAGAAAAATTTTGGAGATTCTGGAGATTTATGAGGAGGGGTCAGGCCAAAAGGTGAACAAAAACAAAACTGCTATTTTCTTTAGTCAATCCACTCCGGAAGCAACTAAAGTTGAGATAAAGGAGGCTTTGGGCTTACAAGAGATTGTACAGTATGACAAATACCTCGGGCTGCCATCTCTAGTGGGGAGGAAGAAGAAGGAGAGTTTCAATTTTATCAAGGAAAAAGTTTGGAGAGAATTACAAGGCTAGGAAGGGAAGCTTTTATCTCAGGCGAGACGGGAGATCTTGATAAAAGCAGTCATTCAAGCAATTCCAACATATGCAATGGGGTGCTTTAAAATTCCGGTGAGACTTTGCCATGAGATCGAATCAATGGTTAGGAAATTTTGGTGGGGTCAGAGGGGAGATAAAAGGAAAATTCATTGGGTGAAATGGGGGGATTTGACAAAATCAAAGATGGAGGGGGGTATGGGTTTCAGAGACCTAGAAATTTTCAATGATTCCTTGTTGGCAAAACACACTTGGAGGCTCTTGCAAAATTTCGACTCACTTTTCTATAAATTTTTCAAAGCCCGTTTTTTCCCAAATTGCTCTATAATGGAGGCTAAGGAATCATCCACTGGTTCCTACGCATGGAGGAGTATTTTACATGGAAAAGACGTGCTACTTAGAGGTTGTAGGTGGAGGGTGGGGAATGGGAGGTCTGTGCATATATGGCAGAGTACATGGCTGCCAAGAAAACACCCAACCAAAGTTTTTTCTCCTATCATTGATTCCATGGTAGATGCAAGGGTGGAGATATTGATAGATGAAGAGACAGACGGCTGGAACCATTTTGTCATTGATGGCATATTTATTCCTGAAGAGGCTGAACTGATCAAGTCCATGCCATTGCCACAACAAGGAGTGGATGATAGACTCTTTTGGCCCTTCACTCAAACAGGGACTTATACCAGCAAATCGGGATATTGGTATTTGAAGTCGGAGGAGGAAGACTCTAGTAGTGCAGTCCGTTCAGAGGAAGATAGGGAGTTATGGCGTGGTATTTGGTCACTGAAGGTACCAAACAAAGTTAAAAATTTCATTTGGAGGGCTAGCTGAAACTCCCTGCCCACTAAGGAAAATTTGGTGCGTCGAACCGTCATTGAAAACCTGCTCTGTGATCGCTGTTTTGGTGCTCATGAATCTGCCCTCCATGCCGTGTGGTCATGTGGTGAATTAGACGTGGTTTGGGAGGACTTTACGTTATGGAGTTGCCGTGGTTCAATCACTTTCTTCACCTTCAAAGAGCTGCTGTCATGGCTGATCAAAAACCAGCACCATGTGGAGCTCTTTTTAGTCACGGCGTGGACCATCTGGAATCAACAGAATCAAGTCAGACTTAATAAACCCAGCTGTAGCTCACATCAAATCTCTCAACTCGCAAAGGAACGTTTGCAAGAATTCATGGCAGTTAATGCGCTCCCTCACTCAAGTCGGACTGGTCCTCCTACGGCGCAAAAATGGAAACCACCTGAGCATGGTCTGGTGAAGGTTAATTGCAATGGAGCCAGGTTCACGAAGGAAAATAGTGCTGGGGTTGGGGTGGTCATTCGGAATAGTGAAGGCTTGGTTTTAGGCTCACTATCGAAGATGGTTCCTCAGGCTTACAGCCCTTTGGAAATTGAGGCGACGGCTATTGCAACCGCCTTGGAGTTTGCTTTTGATCTGGGTTTTCAAAGGGCAATCATTGAGACTGACTCACTTGTGTTGGTGAAGGCTTTGCGGGAAGATACGAAGTTCCTTTCAGCCGTGGGCTTAGTTTTGGATGAGATTAGACGTAAGGTTAATTTTTTTAATGAATTACACTACTCTCATGTAAAGAGAGAGGGTAATATTGTTGCTCATAAATTAGCTCGTCATGCTATTTCTGTTTCGGATGTTGTAGTGCGGATGGAGGATGTTCCACCACTTTTATTTCCAGTTGTATTGGCTGACATAGCCGGTTTTTCTTAATTAGAATGAATTCCGTTCTTCCTCAAAAAAAAAAAAAACTTACTGATTTCTTCAGTTTGCCGTAAAGTACTATTTTCTAACTGAATTTATTTAGTTATTACTTGTTATAGGTTGGATATTCTTTCAGAAACCTAAATATAGACATTTTTCTTTTCTGAACTAAGAACAAATGTTACCAGTGGGTTCTAATTAGCTCAACTAGTAAAGTCTCTGATAGTTGTATAAGAGATCTGGGGTTCAATCCCCGCCTACACCAAAAACTGATTGGTGTCTTGGTCTTTCTCATCAGGAGCGGACGCCATAGGTTGAAACTCTCTCAAAAAAAAAAAAAAAGAACAAATGTTACCAAAAATATGATGCATAATTTTTCTTTTATGAAACGGTTATGATTACAAATGTAAAAAGTTGACCATCAAAAGAATGAAAAAAGTTTCATCTAGAAATCTAGAATTTGGGAACATTAAAAAAAAAAAAAAAAAAATTAAAAGCAAATAGTTGTAGTTGCCATTCTCTTTTTTTTTTACTGATTTTTTTTTTTAATGAAATTATTGTTGCAAGAATGGTTACATGCAATAGTGTAGATATCTTGCATAGAGAGCCTGAGACAAGCTTTGCTACCCAAAGAGTGCTAGTGAACTCAGTTTAAAAAAGGCAAAGAGCGTTAACAACGCATGGAAATTCTTATATCTAACTACAAGGTTAGATATCCGATTAGTCTCTTTTTCTGTATTGGTTAATGGTGAACCACATGGGCACTTTACTTGTTTCTCTATCACTTTACTTGTTTCTCTTATGTGCAGAAGGTTTACACTCACTTATCCAACAAGCAAAACTTGCAGTTTCAATAAAAAAAAGTCTCTCTTTGTAGTGCAGGTCCAAAGGTCTCTCATTTGTTCTTTACAGATGATAATTTGCTATTTTGTCTGGCAACCACACAAGAGTACAACACCATCCTTGATATTTTGCATCAATATGAAGAGCCTTCGGGGCAGAAGATTAATCAAGGAAAAACCCAACTTTTTTTCAGCCCTAACACCAATCATCATGTGCAGCAAGAAATTTAAAATCTGCTTGGGGTAGGGGCTACCATCAAGTATGAAAAATATCTCGAATTACCTTCCTTTGTGTGTAGAGCAAAAAAACAAAGTTTCAGCTATATTTGAGAAAGAATTTGGCACAAAATGCAAGAATGGAAAGAACGTCTTTTATCACAAGGGGGAAGGGAGGTACTCATCAAAGCAGTCCTCCAAGCGATGCCAACTTACACCATGGCATGTTTCAAACTCCTAAAGAGTTTATGTAAAGATATTGAATCTCTAATCAGGAAGTTTTGGTGGGGCTATAAAGGGGAAGTTTGGAAAACACATTGGGTGGCTTGAAAGAATTTGTGTAAGCCGAAGTGTCAAGGGGGTCTAGGATTTAAGGATATTGAAAATTTTAATTTAGCAATGTTGGGGAAACAAGTATGGCAATTGCTCCATAACATAGACTCTCTCTTTTATAAGGTCTTTAAATCAAAATACTTTCCCAATTGCTCTATCCTAGACGAGGGTGTGAAAGTGAAGGGATCTATGCTTGGAAAAGCATCCTCAAAGCTTGTAAGGTCATGTGGTTGGGGTCAAGATGGAGAATGGGGATGGAAAGTTAGTCTTAATCTGTGGAGACAAATGGTTGCCGGATTTGCACTTAAGTAGGGTGGTTTCACCCTAAAAAAATTTGCCTAATGATACTCGAGTGTGTGCTCTTATTGATGAGGAAAATGGCAAATGGATTGAAGACCGTATTCTAAATGAGTTTGTCCCTCATGAAGCTGTTGCAATTCTTGGCTTACCCTTGAGTTCCACCCATGCTGAAGATAGACTCATTTGGATAGCAATAAGGAATGGGTCTTACTCCACCAAATCATCTTATCAGCTCTTATCAAATGAAGAAGCAGTGAAAGCGCTAGGCCCATCAAACACTACAGCCAACAAGCAGTTTTAGTCGGACATTTGGTTATTAAACCTACCAAATAAAATCCGACACTTTCTTTGGCAAGCAACAAATGACTTTCTACCAACAAAATTGAACCTATTGAAGAGGAACATCATAGCAAACTCCCTTTGTGACCGCTGTTGTTGTGAAACAGAGGATACAATTCACGCTCTCTGGGATTGCATAGAGGTAAAAAGTGTCTGGTGGGAGCTTGAGCGGAGTTAACCATTTTTGACAAAAAAATGGGTATGTTTCTGTGATTTATGTCAAGGAATATTAGCTCAGAAAGTACCACATTTGGCAGAGATATTTGCATACATTGCTTGGGGTATTTGGCACAATAGGAATGCACAAAGAGTGGGAGCTACCACGGTGCCTTTGGGGAAGATTTACACTGACATCGTGGAACGCTTCCATGAATTCAAAACAGCCCAAGACATCCCATTGCAGCAGAGAATGCTGGACCATCCAACACGCTGGTTACCTCCGCCACTAACTCAGTACAAGGCCAACAGTGATGGAGCGATTTTTTAGGACACGGGCTCAGCAGGCATTGGAGTGGTGATATGAGACTTGGAAGGAATGGTGGTTGCAACTCTCTCGGAATGCATTTCACTTCCATCCACAGTGGAGGACGTGGAAGCTATGGCTTGTAGGAAAGCTATCTCTTTCTCCATTGAGCTCGGACTACAAGATGTAGTTTTTGAGGTAGACTCCGAGATCATCTACAAGCACCTGGTAACAGACTCAATTTGCATGATAGCTTTTGGTCACATCATTGAGGACTCACGCAGGATAACCACAAGTTTGAGAAGTGTGTCTTTCTCGCGTGTTAGGTGTAATGGGAATAAAGTTGCTGATAAGCTAGCCAAGTTAGCAAAATTCTTGTATGAACCACAAATTTGGTTAGAGGACATCCATAGTGATGCGACAAATCTTGTAATTCTAGATAGAAGTTTTTTGCCTTAGTAATAAAAATTTCTAGTTTTGAATTTCAAAAAAAAAAAAAAAAAAAAACTACAAGGTTAGGCAAGATTGGCTTCATGCCAAGCCTCCCAAATCTGCCTCCCCTATTTGGAAAGAAATCAAGAAAGCCAAGACTATTATAGTTGAAGGTGCCTGCTTTTTAATTAGGGATAAAGCTGATGTTAATGTTTGGGAAGATCCATGGGTTCCAGGATACAATGATTTATTCCTACCCTAAGATTTGCGTCCTTATCACTCCTCCCCCTCAAGGTTGACCAACTTATTAACACAAATTTACGTTGCTGGAAGCCCAATCTCATCAACGAACTCTTTACCCCCTCTTCCACTCAAGCCACTCTCTTTATTCCAATTTCTTCCAGACCAACGGCAGACAAACTCATTTGGGTGCTCAATTTGTACGGTAACTTCACTATTAAATTAACTTACCAAGTTTCTCAAATCCCACCCACCACATTGCCCCCACCCCCCCCCCCCCCCCCCCTAAAGTGAGTTGGAAAAAGCTTCGGAATCTCAAAGCACCTCAAAGGACTAAAATGCTCCTTTGAAGGTTAGGTATTAATACTCTTCCAACAAGGGATCAACTCATGCATCAAGAAATTATCGACGACCTTTGTTGTATTTTTTTCAATCAGGGATTTGAAACACCTTGTCACCTTTTCTTTGAATGTACAATCACTAAAGCTTTTTGATTCTCTATTTGCTAGGGGTCTCAAAGTGGATGAGCTTAATGTTACCTCCTCCTCCTCGAATATTATCAACATTATCCTCTTAACCCGTTGAAATCTCTATGTCAAGCAAAAGAACACTAGCTCATTTGTCTCAACATGGTCTTAACACTCAAAGAAAAATGGTGCTCAAGTAATCTTGTATTGCAACTTAAGGGCCCTATTGACCTACAATCCTCCATTAAGCTCATTTGCAATAAATTTCTTGAATTCACTCTAGTTTCTATTGACCTCGAATCTAATCATGTGCCATCAATTCTGGTGTCCTAATCTTGGATGCCCACTTCACCTAGCTGGGTCAAGATCAACATTGATGCAGCTTTGTCAAGCTATAAAGTAGCCTTGGTAGTAGTTTCATGAAATCGTTAGGGCATAGTGCTCAATGTTTAGGCTAGGCTGACCAAGTATTGACCCCCCCCCCCCCCCCCCCCCCTCCAAGTAGAACCCAAGGCTCTCCTTTGGGCACTATAGATCACCAAGAAAGAATAGTGGAGTCATGTGATCTTTGAAGGTGATTTCAAAATCGGCCTTGACTCCTTCATGCCTTACAGAACCATCCCAAATTGGTCCATCAAAGCTCTTATATCTAATCTTATAGTTTTAGCTGAGTCCTTTTTTCTGTTTTTTCTTTCTGTTAGGTTAATAGGAGTTACAACTCCACAACCCACACAGCTACTAAGTATGTTTTAGAGTCTAATTTATCTTATTTCTTCAATATGAATAACCTCCCCCTACTTTTTTTGTAGCCTGCAAGGTAGATTGCCCCCTATATTCTTTCCTTTGATTTTATGAATGGCAGATTATCACACAAAAAAAGTCTCATGTCTTATTAGTTAGTTGTAATATTACTATGCTATTGTATTAATAGTTTTGCAACTATTTTACGAGTAATTATTAAGTGTTCCCGAAGTATAGTGATGTAGTACTCCCACTCCTCTCACATTCAAGTAGTTATTGGGTAGTTTAGGAGTATTACTCCCTCTCTTACATAAAGGGTGGGCCTCATGGTAGGTCCCATGTGTGGGGCCCACTCCTTATGTCAGAGGAGAGAGCAATGCTTCCTACTAATTAGATTCATGATGAGATTCACCATGAATAAGAGAGAATGAAACACCACATTACTGTACTCTGGAAGTACTTGATAATTTTCTCTATCTCACATATGAGGAATACTAAAGTTTGAATTCCCCTTCTTCACTTTTATTATAACAATTGTAAGAAAAAAAAAAATACTAATAAAGGCAATTCTAAATTAGTTTAAACTCGTTCACATGTGATAAAGCTGACGGTCCCAATAAACCTGTCAGTTTTACTTATGCCTTCAGTAAAGACAAGAAAGACGATATCATAAGCTGACAAACTCCACCTCTAGTCCCGACGACATCTGTGTGAGACGTCCAGAATGCTTAGGCAGGATAGGAAGTTGATGGGGAGAAAGAAACTTGTGATAGGTCCGACATGGCCTTACTTGGCCTCTATGAATGTGTATATAAGGAATCATCTTGCGCCCCACGGTTAACCTTACTTAAAAGGATTTCTACAAGGAAAGGATCCTACAAGATACGCGTATTAATGAGGATCTTCCTTGCAAGGAAAAGCCTTCTCCGCCAAGGAATGGATGTCAACTTTACGCTACTATAAAAACCTAATAGCCTTCACAAATCAAGGTACACATATTTTACCTCAACTCTAGCATTCTGATGTTGTGAAAGTTTTCTAACTTAACATTTGGAGGGTATTTGGCTGGTACCACACCAGTACTCTCTGCAATGTCTTCTTTGTTTCTATTTCGCAGGTTCTGTCTAGAGCACGTGAGGACCATGCGACTCATTAACGATTTTTAGCATCATCAGTTGGCGCTATCTATAGGGAAGACCGAGAGTAAAACAGTAACAACCATATTACCACTTCTCAAACAAAAGAGTTGTATGATGCTCACTCACTCGATGGCAACCAATAACCATACTAGAGAAGAACCATGTGAAAGACATATACAAATCCTAGTTTCAACCGTGGAGCCCTTTACCAAGTAGAACCACGACCTAAAGGAACAGCTACGCCAAAGAGATGCTAGGCCCAACAATCACAGGTAGAAGCAAGAGGGCACCAGCGCCGAAAGGAGGACCAAGAAGGACCGGAAGGCAGCTGTGCCCCGAGTAGGCAAGAGCGACAAGATACTAACCGTCCATCCGTCACAGATATGGCACCACCACATATGGTCACAGAGATGCAGATGATGAAGAAAATGATGGACTTCATGATGAATGCCCTCAAGGGGTAGGTGTCAAATGACCTTGATAAGTTGGTCCATCGGACGGACTCACCCTTCACAGCACACGTCACTTCATTCCCCTTTCCTCCAAAGATTCGTATGCCGTAGATAAAAGCCTATGACGGGTCAAAAGATCCCTTGAACCACCTAGAGTCATTTAAAACCCTTATGCACTTATAAGAAGTGGCAGATGAGATCATGTGTTGAGCCTTCCTAACTACGTTGAAGGGTTTCGCAAGGGTGTGGTTTAGTAGATTGACGCTTAACTCCATTGGTACCTTCAAGGAGCTGAGTGCGTAGTTTGCCTCACACTTTTTGTGGGGATACTAGTATAAGAAGTCTACTACATACTTGATGAGCATCAAGCAATGAGACGATGAGACACTAAGGTCTTACATAACTCGTTTCAACAAGGAAGCTCTCTCGATAGATGAAGCAGATGACAAGATACTTGTTGCTGCATTCACCAATGGCTTGCGAAAGGGGAAGTTTTTGTTCTCCTTATGCAAGAACAACCCAAAAACCATGACAGACATGCTTTATCAAGCTATTAAGTACTTGAACATAGAGGACACACTACTAGCTCGAGAGGAGAAACCTAAGAAGAAGAAAAGGCAAGAAGGTGCCCAACAAGAAAAGGGACGGAAGATGACTAGAACCGGAGACCCATAGGAGGACAGGCATTCCAAACCCCCCATTGGAAGGTTCACCAACTTCAACCTGCTGACTTCCCTAATTGATCAGGTGTTGATGCAAATCAAGGACAACACGGCCTTGATGTGGCCTGGCAAGTTAAAAGGAGATCCCAACAAGAGGTCTAAGGATAAATATTATTGTTTTCATCAGGACCACGGTTACGACATGTCTGAATGCTATGACTTGAAGCAGGAGATTGACGCCCTTATTAGACAAAGGAAACTACAGCGATTCGTCAACAAAGAAAGGGCAGATCCACCATAGGAGCAAGTTGCCAGAAGGGATAACGAGTGCCCCAGGCCACCTATAGGGGATATAAGGATGATTGTAGTGGGCACTATGGCTTTAGGTTCATCTAAAAAAGCCCATAAAAATTACCTCAGGATGGTTCAGAACATCCAGCTGATGGACTTTGTCCTAAAGATGGCGCGGGTCGATAACCACATAATTGGATTCTCGGAGGAAAATGCTTGACGTCTCCACCACCCACTCGACAATGCATTCGTTTTTAGCATACGGGTAGGGGACTACAACACTCATCAAGTCTTAGTTGACAACAGAAGCTTTGCTAACATCCTCTACTACCCGACGTTCCAGCAGATGAGGATTGAGAGAGAACGACTGGTTTTGACCAACGCCCTGCTCGTTGGGTTCATAGGAACAAGAGTATACCTCCTCGGTGTGGTCATATTACCCGTAACGGTTGGTGATTACCCTCAGTAAATCACTATGGATGTCACATTCCTTGTTGTCGACTTCTTATCTACCTACAATGCCATCTTGGGTTGACCTACTCTCAACTCGTGGAAGGTTGTGATTTCGTCCTACCATCTGATGATTAAATTTCCCACTAAGTACGGAGTAGGAGAGGTATGTGGCGACCAAGTGGCAGCACACGAGTACTACATAGTGATGCTAGAAATGGACGACCATTTACAAACCATGAGCATAGAAGAACAACAGACAGTTGCAAAGCCCATCGAAGGGTTGGAAGAGATACTCCTTGATAAATCAAGGCCTGAGCGAATGACTAGAATCGGCACTATCTCTAGTCTTCCAATTTGTTAGGTTCTCACCACATTTCTAAAAGAAAACCAGGATGTCTTTGCCTAGAGCCATGAAGAAATGCCTAGGATCGACCCTTTAGTCATGGTGCACAAGTTGAATGTGTCACACACTTTTCCTTCTATTCGTCAGAAGAAGCGAGTGTTCACCCAAGAATGAGACCAAGCTATAGCGGAAGAAGTCTGCAAGTTGCAAGATGCAGACTTCATTAGAGAAGTTTAGTACTTTGACTGGTTGGCTATTGTGGTGATGGTCAAGAAAGCCAACGGGAAGTAGAGGATGTGTATAGATTTTACAGACTTGAATAAGGCATCCATAAGGATAGCTACCCTTTCCCGCGAGTTGACATCCTAATAGACTTTACAACCTGACACCAGTTACTTAGCTTCATGGATACTTTTTCTAGCTACAACCAGATTAAATTAAACAAAGCTGACCAAGAGAAAATTTTATTCGTCACTAGCCAAGGCCTTTTTTGCTATAAGGTGATGTCGTTCGGTCTCAAGAACATGGGCGCAATGTATCAGAGGCTCATTAATAAAATGTTTGCACATCAAATCGGAAGAAACATCCAATTTTACGTAGACAATGTTGAGAAATTTAGACCTTGGTTAATAAAATTAACAAGTTTTAAACTCAAGTTGTTAATTAGATTTATTATGAATAAAACTTGTTAAAACAAATAAAAATCAATATCATGTCAAAATCATATAGTGGAAAAATAAATAAGACAAGATATGATGACCTAGGAAAACCAATAAAACAAACTAGTTTCACAATAATAAACCTGGGGAGAAACCTTCCCAAAAATCAATCCATTATAGTAAAGAGAAGTTTCAAATCTAGTACAAAACCTTTGTCCCTAGATTCTACAATCTCCGTAGATGAACTTACAACAGAAACCTTCTATCGCTTCAGAACCTCTGAACTCTTCAATATATGAACACCACCTTTTTTAATGCATGGATCCCAGTATGTAACTAACTAATGATGCACGAATCCTAATACGTGACTCACTCACAAACTTAAGGAAGAATGTTGGCTGCAAAGTTCTTCACTTCATCAACAATGAAGATCAAGAAGCACTTAGTTACAAAACCTTAAGGCGTAAAGACGCAGTAGCTTCTTTTAGAAAGAATAAGGCATTAGTCACCTTTTGCATATGTTCTCCTTGTATTCTCATATGTGACGGCCTCTAAAATAAGCCTTATATAGGTTTAAGGTTGTGAGAAAAGAAACCCTACACATACATGTCATCATGGGTCGAAAATTAGATCTGAAAATCTGAATTTCTGTAACCTTGATCGATCGAGAGGTGTCGAGAAGGTGTCGAGGAGGTGTCGAGCTTTAAACTTCGACAGATACAGCTATCGAGAAGCTATTGAGGAGCTATCGAGGAGATAGGAGCTTTCTCGATCGATCCACCTAGCTTTCAAGAGGTGTCGAAATTGCAATAACAATTGATCTTGACAAATAGCCTAGCTGTTGAGAGATGTCAAGCAGTTATTGAGCTTTAAAATTCAACACTTTCATACTTGATTCTTGGACAGATTTGCATGGTTTCAATACTAAACTTGAACTCTTGTTCCTTGAAGTATTAAATACATCCTATATTTACCTAAATACATCCTATATTTATCCAAATACAAGTAAAGTGCGTTTTGTAAAAGAATTAGCCAACTACATAAAATATTGACATATGTTCCTAACAAGTGAAACACATATATTCTAATAGACGACATATTGGTAAAAGCTTGAAGGGAAGAAAACCATTTGGACAACCTTAGGGAGACCTTCGACACCCTCCACTCTTATAACATGAAGCTTAACCTGAGCAAATATGCATTCGAGGTGACAGCCGAAAAGTTCTTGGGGTTTATAGCATTTTAAAAAGGTATCGAAGTCAATCCAGACAAGATCTGGGCCATAATGGAGATGGCACAAGGAACGTGAAAGAAGTACAAAGCCTCAACGGCAAGGTTGTCGCACTGAATAGGTTTGTATCAAGGGCAACAAACAAGTGCCTACATTTCTTCTGCATGCTGAAGAAGTCTTTTAAGTGGACGATCGGGTGTCAACAAGCATTTAAGGATTTGAAGGCCTACCTCTCTTTTCCGCCATTGCTAAGTCCTTCTAAACCAGGGGAAAAACTGTTCCTCTACTTGGTTGTATCCCCAGCTACCGTTAGTGCCGCTTTAGTCAAGGAAGAAGACAGGGTGCACAAGCCTGTATATTACACTAGCCGAGCACTCTGTGGCGCAAAGGAAAGGTACCTATCCATGGAGAAGCTCTCCTTCGCTTTAGTTATCGCAACCCATAAGCTTAAGCCATACTTCTAGGCCCACACCATGGTCATCCTAACCGACAAGCCTCTACGACGAGCAATAAGTAATCCTGAAGTTGCTGGACGGATAGCGCTATAAGCGATAGAATTGAGTGAATTTGACGTACAATATCACCCACATGCTGCCATAAAGGGACAAGTAGTCACCAACTTCATTGTAAAGTTCATCAATATGGAAGGCTAGGGGACAGAAGAACACCCTTAGTGGAGCGTCCACATGGATGGATCGTTTAACAGACAGGCTGGCAGGGCCGGTGTAGTACTCCTTTCCCCATAAGGGGACAAGATTGAATGCATGGTTCATCTCGACTTCCTTACAACAAACAATGAAGCAAAGTATGAAGTTTTAGTAGCAGGACTAGATTTTACTAAAGCTGTAGGGGCAATAAGTGTGATTATGTATTGTGACTCCCAAGTGGTCATCAGTGAGGTGAATGATGATTTTTAATGCAAAGGGGAAAAGATGAAGAAGTATCTAGAGTAAGTGAAGAGACGAGTAGGTGAGCTGCAGGCCAAGTTTGTCCAAATTCCCATTGTGCAAAGGGCTATAGGGCCATCATCAGGGTGAGATACTCCGATGGTTGTCTAGGGATGTTATTGAAGCGTTGACATTGGTCACATACCTTGACATAAGCCTTTGTATATGCTTAAATAGTTGGCCAATAATAACCTACATGGACGACTTTATGGACTAGTGCTCTTGCTCCAAAGGGGTTTCCGCATGCTCCTTCATGAACTTCCCTCAACACATAGTTTGACTTGTCTGAAGCTAAGCACCTTAAGTAAGGTTGGGAGAAGCCTCTTTTGTATAATAGCTCGTCTATGAGGATATACTTGGCAGCTTTAATCCTCAACTTTCTAGCTTTGTCCCTATCTTCTAGAAACCTTCCATCTTTGAGGTAAACCACTATTAGAATCATCCAATTTTCTTCTCTTTCAATTTTTTGTACCTCTTGGAGATCTATTCTTGACATATATTGGACTTTGTCATATTCGACCACAGCCCCCTCTGCTGAAGCTGCTTTCACCAAAGAATCTGCTTCTATGTTTTCCTCCCTTGGGACTTGAACAAAATTGGCTTCTTTAAACTTTTTGACTAGCCGCTTCAACTTATCTAGATACCTTTTCATACGGTCTTCCTTAACTTAACTTCACACATTCCATTTACTTGATTTATGATTAACTGAGAATTTCCTTAGGCCACTATTGACTCTACCCCTAAGGACTTAGCCAATTCTAGCCCTTTAAGGAAAGCTTTATATTCAGCTTTATTATTGGTTGTTTAATATTGTAGATGAGATGCAAATTTCAACTTGTCCCCTTCAAGGGATTTTAGCACAACTCCAATTTCTCTTGAATATAATGTGGATGAACCATCCATATAGACGACCCATTTCTAAGCTCCATTGACCTCATCTAACCCTTCATGGTTGGGTGTGAATTTTGCAATGAAATATGCCAATGCTTGAGCTTTTATCGTGCTTTTTGGTTGGTATCTGACATCAAACTTACTAAGTTCTACGGCCCATTGGATTAGTCATCCTACGGCATCCAACTTGTTCATCACCTTCTTAAGTAGATGATCTCTCAAGATGTTGATGACATGAGTTTGAAAATAATGTCGTAACTTCCTAAAAGCTATGACCAAAGCAAATGCTAACTTTTCCATCATGGAATATCGCCCTTTTGCTCTTCTTAATGCTCGGCTTGTATAATAAACAGGCTTCTGTATCCTCCCTTCTTCTCTAATTAATGCTGAGCTCACTGCATGTGGAGACACTGCTAGATACAAGTATAATTCTTCACCTGATATAGATGGGCTTAGCAGAGGAGTTGTTGTGAGGTAGGTCTTGAGGTCTTGGAAGGCCTTTTGACATTCGTTTATCCATTCAAATGCCTTCTTAAGAACCTTAAAAAATGGTAAACACTTGTCAGTAGCTTTTGAGACGAACCTGTTAAAGGCAGCAACTCGCCTAGTGAGAGATTGGACTTCTTTGATATTTCTTGGAGGCTTCATATCCAATATCGCTTAAATCTTATTAGGATTTGCTTCAATTACCCTATGTGAAACCATGAACCTAAGAAATTTTCTTGACGAAACTCCAAAAGTACACTTGCTCAGATTCAACTTCATGTCATATCATCTAAGCTTATTGAAGGTCTCTTGAAGGTCGTCCTGATGCTTTTCCTTGTCCAAACTCTTTACCAGCATATCATCCACATAAACTTTCACATTTCATCCAATCTGTGGATGAAACATATGGTTAACCAACCTTTGATGTTGCCCTCGTGTTTTTTAAACGGAAGGGCATCACCTTGTAGTAAAACAAGGCTTGACTGGTAATGAAGAATGTCTTTTCTTGATCCACCTTGTCCATCCTTATTTGATTGTAACCTGAAAAGGTGTCTATAAACTTAGCAATTTATGACGTGTAGTTGAGTCCACCAACTAGTCAATTATGGTAACAGATAGCTATCCATGGGGTAAGCCTTGTTCAAATCAATGAAGTCCACGCACATCCTTCATTTTCCATTAGCCTTCTTGACCATCACCACATTAGCCAACCAATCCAGGTAATAAACTTCTTGGATAAATTTTGCCGTGGTCAATTTCTAGACTTCTACTTTAATGGCATTATCTTGTTCAAGAGCAAACGCTCTTTTCTTTTGACATACGGGCTTGGAGGAAGGATACGCGTTTAGACAATGGGCAATGACACTTGGGTCAATACCTGTAATGTCCTTATGGCTCCATGTGAACGCATCAATGTTCTTTTTTAAAAACTGAATAGGGTCTTGCTTCGTCTTCTTTTCCATGCTTGCTCCAATCCTTGTAAACTTTTCAAGGTTATTCTCGTCCGAAGGAATGTCTTCTAGTACTTCGGTGGGCTCTGCAATAATCCTTCTCTCTTCAATGCTCATTTTCTGCATGTGTTTGTCCATAGCCAACATGGTTAAATAACTCTCTTTTGCTACTAAGTGATCTCTTTGCACTTGTCCTATCCCGTACTCCGTAGGAAATTTGATTGATAGGTGGTAGGTAGATGTTACTACTTTCTAACTGTTCAAAGTTGGCCTTCCAATGATGGCGTTATAAGAAGACGAATAATCCACCACAAGGAAATTCACTTCCTTAGTTATTTGTTATGGGTATGATCCTACCACCACAGGTAATGTAATAGTACCTACATGTTGCACTTTCATTCCTCCAAATCTCACCAAGGGCGAACATACTAGACGAAGTTGATCTCATTCGAGCCTCATTTGTTGGAAGGTGAGGTAATACAAGAGGTCTGCTGAACTTCCATTATCCATTAGCACCCTTCTAGTTGTATAATCTGTGATGAGTAAAGTGATGACGATTGCATCGTCATGTGTGTGATGGATTCTTTTAACATCCTCGTCCGTGAACGTAATGGCTAGCTCGTTTATCCCCCTCGTCCTTGGTGATCGTCCAGAAAGTTGGACATTTTATACCACCTTAAGATACATCTTTCTTGACTTGGAAGATTGCCTTGTTGAAGTACCTCCTATAATAACCTTTATTTCTCTAAGTGAGGGCCATGATGACTCTTCTACCTTTCCTTTCAACTTCTTGTCTTTATGATCTCTTCCAATGAAATGCCTCAACTTTCCCTCTCTGATAAGATTCTCTATCTGCTGCTTTAAATCATAGCACTCGTTCGTGCTATGTCCATGGTCTCTATGGAAGCGATAATATTTGTTCTTGCTGTGCTTATTAGGATCTCCTTTCATCTTTTTTGGCCATTTCAAGGATAGGTCGTCCTTGATTTGCATAAGTACTTGATCAAGTGGAGTATTTAAGGGCGTGTAGTGCTGATTCCTTCCTGAGGACGAACCTGCCTTCCTGTTGTCTCGATCCTTCTTCTCTCCTATCCGAGCGTTCTTTGGATGAGGACCTTGTTCTGGATGATGCGGGAGATCTGCTTCCATTTGCTCGGCTTTCGTCCTTTTCTTGGCTATGATTGCATCCTCTATATTTATGAAGCTTTGGGCTGAATGGACGAGTTCAACCATGGTTTAAGGCTCTTGCTCATAGAGTTTATGAATGAATAAATTAGAATTAACTTCATTATGGAAGGCTACCAATAACAACTTGTCGTCCATCTCGTCTATCATCAGGGCTTCCCTGTTGAAACAAGTATTGAAGGACCGCAAGCTTTCATTTTCCCCTTACTCTATGGTTAACAGGCTGGACGAGGAGCGCTTATGCCTTTGTCCTCTGATAAAATTATTGACAAACAACTTACTCACTTATTCGAAAGAACTCACAGTGTTTGGAGGTATCTTGCTGAACCACGTCGTGCTAGCCCCTTAAGGGTGGTAGGGAAGGCCTTACACGTAATCTCGTCTGGAACCCCTTAAAGGTGCGTTGTAGTCTTGAAGGTTGCAATATGATCACATGAGTCGCATGTTCCATCATACGAGTCCAAGGAAGTCATCTTAAACTTAAAAGGCAGAGGATGACTGTTGATGGAAGCCATGAAAGGGGGGAATCAGTTCGATGAACTAAATCATCTACGAGATTCACCCTTCTAATGTTCTCCCTCATCTCGTTCATGGCCTTACTCATTTGATCCATCTCCCTCTCCAAGTATGGCACTTTTCGTGAAGCGGTACCCCTTGACTGGTTCTCATGCTCAGTGTTTTCTCCTTCTCTAACTTCTTGACTCTGGGCTTGTCCTTCCACATATCTTTCATGACGCTGTCTTCTTAGAGTAATCTCCCTAGTCAACTCTTGATTCTAACGGGTTAATTTGGCCATGGGGGACACCATGGATTGCACTTGTTGTATGAAAGGCGGTTGCATGACAGGTGCTGATTGGCGATCACGGTTGGGTGACTAGAAGCGTTCCCACTCTCCTGATGACCTGGACTAGTGGCCATTGATTTTGTCTGAACCATGCAGCCTTTTGTCAAAGAAAGATAAATTGCAAAACACAAATTTAATCTTTCCCACAGACGGCGCCAATTGATGATGTAAAGAAAATCAGTAGGTTGAATGCTCCAGGCTTCAATGAACTAGTGATTGTTTGGGAGGCCTGAAAAGAAAAAGACACAAGATCAAAGGTGATCGAGATGAACAAGCCAAGAACCCTCCGATGCTTAAGTTAGTTTTCTCTCTGGAACGTTAGAATTCCAACTTTGGGAGTAGTGAGAACTTACTTCCATTTGATGTGGATGAGTGCTTATATAGTGTGCTTTGGAGTGGTTACTTATCTCGTAACTTCCCCAATATTTGAGGAAGTTAGAAGGTTCAGAATTAACTTCCACAACCGCTGTAGGAGTTAGAACATTCAATCTTATCTTCTACAACTGTCATTGGAAGTTAAGTACTTAGTAGGAAGTTATAGCGATGAACCAGGATCTTGCTCATGTTTCAAAAGAGTACCACATGGTTCGATTCACTAGCTTTTGTAGATAAATCTTTCTGGAAATTTCCCAAGTGTTGGAGGTCGTCCATGCGCTTTCCTGATGGACGACCCTTATGCCCATGGACGATCGTCCTACTAGGGATGACTACTCCTGTCTTCTTGACCTGGACGACTCTCATGGACGAATTAGAGTTGATTCAATTTTTAGTTCACCATCACAACTAATTCATGTGCTTTGACTAATATCGTATGTGATCATGAAAATTTGATTTTAATTAATCCAATCTATGTGCAATTTAAATTGAAAGATATGTCACACACTCCTATTTGGTCAAGACCATAAATTACCATGTTGTAACTTGTAAAGCCGAAATTAACTGCTAAATAAATTGAAATGGCTACCAAAACGTAATTGATAACTCTAATAGAGTGGCTCCTTAGCTCATGTAGAATCTTAAATCACCTTGGCAAACAAATAGAAAAATGTATCCTTTCCTAACTTAGAACAACAATTTCATGACTTTTGGATTATAATTTCCATAAAAACAAACTTTTTTTTTTCAAAAATTATGAGAACAATTTTTTTGACATTTCCTAATTAAGTTTTACTAATATATACCCTTAGAGCATCCCTAGCGAGGTCGCTAAATTGACAAAAAAGTCAATTTAGCAACCAATTCTCCAAAATTGTGACTAGAGCAAAACAACTAAACTTTAAAAAATTGAACTTTAAGCTAAACTAGGCTGCTATTTATAGCAGCCCACTGTAGCTCAAAACTCAAAACAAAAAATAATATTTTAATATAGTGAAAAAAAAAGTATTTTAATGTATTGATGATTGTCGTTGTTGGTTATTGTGTTAGATATATTATTTTATTGTATTATTTATATTATTTTAATGTGTTTAATGTTAATATAAAACCTTTGCTGTAATGTGTATTATAAATAAGTTGTTAACATAGATAAAGTAGTGTTTTAAGTTGCTAAAAGCTAAGGGCCCGTTTGGTCACCCTTTTCAAAACATAGTGTTTAGTGTTTAAACACTGAACACTAGTGTCCAAAATTTAAAAACTGTGTTTGGTCACCATTTTCTGTTCAGGGTTGTTTGAAAAACAGTGTTCAAAAACCCATGTTTGAACAGCATTTTTTGGAATCACCTCGGAGCTAATTTTAAACAACAAAAATGCAGTTTCAATGGCACTTCGGTAATTAAATTGAACACAACTATGGGGCCCACCTAGTCAGATTTTTTCAAGTTTGTCTCCTCTCTTTACTCTCATCTCTTCAAAACCAAATCCTTTTACTGGTACGAAGATCCAAAACTCTCCTCCATAACTCCCCTCACCTCCATAACTCCCCTCATCGACCCAGAGCCATTAAATCCTCACCGACCCATCAAATATTGTTTCAATAGCAAACAAAGAACAGAAAAATTGGGGGTTTTCCTGATTGGTGAGGAAAACCAAAAAAAAAAACAAAAAAACAAAACAAAACAAAACAAAAAAGTGAGAAATCTGTGAGTGAAGAAGGAACGGTTCGGTCTTTAGACAAAAACCCATTGACAAGCAAGGTGAACGTGGGATTTGAACCTGGATCTTGGAGTGATGGGTCGGCGACTCGGCGGCGACAAAAGCTCGATTAGTTGCTGGGTCTTGGAGTGTTGACAGTGGAGATGAGATCCGAGGAACGTCAAGCCCAGCTATGGATCTTCTTTGCCGTCAATGGAGATGAGGACTGCGTGGGTTTTCGGGGAAGAGAAGGGATGAAGAAGGAAAGAGAGAAGCATGGGAATATAATGGATGTTTCTCTCTTCTGATTAAAAAAAAGTTATTTTTAGTTCTTTGCTTAGCTTTTTTTACCAATCAAAACGCACTTACCAAACACATATTTATATTTTTTAAATACTGAAAAATGTTGTTTAAACTGTGATACCAAACACATTTTTTTTATTTTATTTACACTAAAAATATGTTTTTCAACAACACTTTTTAAACCATAGTTTTCACATTTTTTTAAATAACAATTTTTGAAAACTAGAACCAAACAGGCCCTAAATTTTTTAGATGTTTTACTGCGAATGCTCTTAAAATATATGTTAGTAAACCATTTAAAATTTTTTTTAATGAAAAACTGAAAAAATTATCAAAAAAAAAAGTTTAACAACTTTTCCAATTCCCTGCCATACATGAACCGAACTCTCCCTAATTTACACCAAAATCTAACAATCTCATTAAAAAACACAACTGCAATATACTGATCCACGGCCTTGTCCTTGTCCTTCGTGCCTTAAAAGAACCAATATCCTTGTACCTTTAATAGTACCCAAGCAAGCCGTGTGGCTATTAAATGACATCCACAATTATGGTATGGTATCTGTTTACACCAACATTCAAGGCTGTACTTGTACGATACCATGCATTTAACACGTTGGAAGTTTCCCATAAAATAAAAAAAACGCGTTGGAAGTTATTTTAAGTCCGAAAAGCATCCGCAACAACTTTTGTATACTCTTGCCTAAAGATTAATTTTACATATTTAAGACGCAAAACTTTTCATATCAATTTTTTTAAAATTGTATATATTTATACATTTATTACAGTAATCGTGTATATATACATAGTTATTGTAGCTATGCATATTATTTTTTTTATTAATTTCACAATTTCGCACCTTTTTTTGTCTCTTCTCCGTGTGCAAAACAAACTCAGTCTCTGACTTCTCCTCTTATTATCTTCTTTTTCCTCAGATACACACAAACACATCTACACAGACAAATTAACATAGAGATACACAAACACACCCAGGGACTGAACTTGGATTTAAACTTAGGGGGGGCAAAAGCATGAACCAAAAAAATTTCAAGTGACATGGTTTATTAAAAAAAAAAAATCATAGTAAACAAAACAATTGCACTTTATTACCATAAATATTTAAGTCAAGAAGGAAATAATATAAACTAAAAAAGTTGAAAGTTACAATATAATAGTCAAAACTTTTCGAAGAAGAATAAAAAAAAAAGAGGACTTCGGATCTCCAAATTTTGGATAATTAAAATTAATATGTTGATTTTATCACGTTGACCAACTCACCAATATGATAAACTCATACTTTTGGATGCAACTAAAAATCACACTAATGAAGTTTTCAAAACTTTGTTTGAGGATTTTAAAAAAATGGGATATTAATAGTAAGAGTTGACAATGCTATATCATCAATATTAGCTTCTAAAATAATTTTGCATTTTATCTTTTGAAAAAAATTTAAATATTGTAATTGACTTTCCCATAATTTATAAATCAATTAAAAAGTTATATAAATTATTGTCATCCCTGTAAGGGAATTTTTTTTTTCTATGAGATTTTTTTGGTTATGAGTTAGTGAATTATGATATTGATTATTTGTGGATTTTTTGTTGTGTTGTATTTGGATTATGGAGGGGCCATGGGTTCAAAGAAAAGGTTAAGTGATTAATTTCTTTTGGGCTATTTGGACCAATCCAAGAATTTGAGGAGGGTCAACTATAAACTCTAAAATATGGGCATGCAAATAAAATAGCTAAAAAAGTTTCTCAAAAAAAAAAAAAAAAACTAATTTGAGAGAAGGGGTCCGTCCTTGAACACACCCACACAGACAAACCAATAGAGAGAGAGAGAGAGAGAGAGAGAGAGGGAGAGATTGGTGTTGGTATTGGTCGCTTGTGGATAGGTAGATCAGTGCTGGTGACAGAGATTAGTGTTTGTGGGTCGATGGAAATGGATCTGGATGCTTATGGATCAATGTTGGCGACAGAGATCGATGCTTGTGGATCGGTGCTGGCAGTGGAGATTGATGCTTGTGGGTCAACAGAGTCAGTGTTTGTGGGTTTATAGAGATCGGTGCTTGTGAGTTTTGATTCTTGTGGTGCTTGTGGTGGAGATTGGTGCTTGTGGTGGAAAGCTGATCTGACTGTGAAAGAATAAGAAGAAGAAGCTGCTTGTGGAGGGGAGGTGATCTGACACGTGAAAGGAAGAAGAAGAAGAAGAAGCGGAGGAAGGATAAAAGATTGGTATGAGAGAGATAAGAACAAAGATAAAGATAAAGAGATAAGTTCAAAGAAAAGATAAAGAGATAGGAACAAAATAATATTAAAAAAATATTATTATTTAAATAGAATAAATTGTAAAATAGATGAATTGATATGAGTGTTTTGAAAAAGTGGTAGTGTAAAATAGAAAAAGTATATTCTTAGTGTAAAAAATAGACAGAAAAATTTGGACAGACTGATGCAATTGCTCTAAATCTGCATTCTTGCTCAATTGACACGTCTTGGTGTTTTCAAGTAAGATGTGTGTTTAAAGGCCTCCCCTCTCTCCCGTTATAACTATCAAATTACCCCCAAGAAAAACCCTTAATCCTTCTATCTTAAACTAACTACAGTGTACAGATAACCAAGCATGGAAGAAAAAGTGAAGGCTCAACCAGTTCTAAGTTCTAACAATAGTAGCAGACCACATCAAAAAACTAACAGCACTACAAAAACAGACTAGACACTGGTGACACACTTGCATACAGGCAGCAAACATTCACTTCCTAATCTGGACAGATTGAATTATTGGTTTATAACCTGATGAGAGTCCCAACACTGCTCGTAAGGAAGCACCAAAGAAAAGGAAAATGGCAGGGGAAAGAAAAATAAAGGTCCTCATTACATTAACATAAAGCCTATCTACTAAGTGCATGAGCAGATAAGATACTTGTGCCCCTTCAGGCTTTCTTCTGTTTTTTCACTTGTGGTTGTGGGGGAAAGAAAACCCGGAAGACCCAAGCAGCCAATATTGCTCCAAGAAAGGGGCAGATCCAATAGACATAAAACTGCTCCCATGTGTCATGCCAACTGTCTACATATGCCCAACCAAAGGCCTGCAAAGACAATACAAGATAAGTTAGCACATCTTGTAAGGCTTCTATGTACAGCACAGAAAGATCTCATCAATATAATAAGTTTACAATTAGGAGCCACAGTAGCAATAAGGTCTGTCATTAAAAAGTCCAATTTCTTTTTAATGTTCAAGAAACATTTTTCTTCTACTTTTTCGCTTCCATGCTTTTTCATTTTCAAGTGATAATAGAGTGACGTAGAACATCACTCTATTTTTGCTTCCATACTTTTTTGCTTCCATGCTTTTTCGTTTTAACTCCCCCCTTCCTCTTCTTCCCCAATCCAGAAATATTGTTAAGCCACAGATGACAACAGCAGAATTACCTTTCCTAGCCAAGCTGACAAAAGTAGACCTCTCTCTTTTTTGACAAGTAACAAGTTTAATGAAAGAAAGAAAAGAGGGAATCCTAATACATAGAAAGTATACAAGAGGCTAGCTACATAACAAATTGAGACCTAAAGTTACAAAGATCAAGTAACTCTAAAAAAGAACAACAATTAGCATCTCCAATGATCTTTGATCAATCAGTACGCGATCTAAGAAAAATAGAACTTCAATTGACGCAATGGAGATTCAACCCATTCACAAGATCTAGAATTACGCTCCTTCAAAGTGCACCATATAAAAAAAAAAAAAGGGGGGGGGGGGGGGGGAATAGTGTTCCATACATCAGTGATTTGATGACCCTCAAAGCCACCTCTCAACAAGCTAGAAGATCTTTCACCAAGGAATGACCCAAGAAACACCAATTAAAGAGGAAACCATAGACCATAGGTCATCCATTGCAACAGCACAACGTAGAAGATGAGCAATTGAGTCCCCATCTCTTTATACATACAACACCAATAAACAATGACGATCTCTCTTTTGAAAAAGGGAAAAAGAAAAATCTGTAGCAAGAATTTTACCACATGCTTCTGTACAAGTTAAAAAAGCAACCTTCCCAGGGGAGTCTCCAAATGGGTTACCAAAGAAAATCCACCCTATAGCCTCTGCACAAAGCACCATGGAAAGATTCCACATCAAAAGTGTGGTTCTGTGATAGAGTCCAATACATCCTATCCATGCTTCTCCCGGAAATGAGTTAAGAGTAAAAAGTTGTAAGGAAATTATCAATAGATTGAAGCTCCCAATCGTTGAAGGACTAAGGGAAGATAGGGCACCAGTGGAAAAAATTGTTAGTTCTATGCATGTATTGTGCAACATTAGCATGTTTATTAACCGCAATATGATACAAATGAGAAGACATTTCTAAGAGGTCCATCACCACACTACAAGTAAACTTCTCTCTTGTAGACCCTAAAAGAGAGTCAAGGTTACAAAACCAAAAACACCTGCCTCTGAACTTTTTCCCACAAAGAATGATCCAGAGAGATCTCTATGAGTCCCATATCAATGTCCAATTAATCTGCACAGCCTAGAGAGTCATAGATAGGGATCATAATAGTGGCACAATCCTAAAAGGCATATCATGGGCAGATATGACAACTCTAAAACTTTCTAAATGCAATTAATTCTCACAAAAGCAAAGCACATTAAGAAGCTTGAACTAAAAAAGATTTTAAGGAGGGAAAAAACCTACATCATCTCTTCTGCACCAGGAGCATTATGATGCAAATAATTTGGAACAAAAATGGAAAGAATATTACAAAGCCTAAGGACCCTGATAATGGCTATACAGCTTATGTTAAAAGACAACCCATCATTCACTCTTCAAATAGAAGTGGGCCCTGAAATAGTCAGTTATCCAATCTTGGTTTTTTACTCTCAGATCTAGAATTACATTAAGTTTCATCGTGGATTCAATTATCATGTAAAGAAAATGCCCTAATACATTCAATTATCATAACTGAAGCTTTCTACTGCAAAGAATACATCCTATCCATGCCTCCACCCAAAGCTCCCAATATGACACAAGTTGGATCAATCTCCATATGTTGGCCCTAACGAGATGAGTCCTTACCGTAAAATCACCTCTTAAGTCTTAAACCAATGGATAAACAACTAAATTAATCAATCTGGTAATATGAAGACCTACAGAAAGTTTACGCAAACAGGCTGGTCAAAAATTTGAAAACTTCTAAACATAAAGGCTTGGTTACATCAAACTTCTGACTCTAAAATTATCTTACTAGAAACTTCTTAAGCTAAACTTAGCAACTAATTTCTTTTTTTGCTTTCCATTTATGGACTAATATGCAAATGGAAGCCTTGAGTTTCTTAGCATCCTAAATATCTCTTAATCTCATTCATCTACACAGCCAAAAGATTCTTCAGCAAGAGAACAACATCTCTTACAAGCATCAAGTTAGGAAGAGCTCAGACTCCAACATTAAGAATAAATGGTGGGAAATTCCTGTAATCAAGTCACAAATGATGAGATATTGCTTAACCTAGAAAAAAAGTCGCAAATGGTGAAATTCCTTAAAATCTGTCCCAATAGCAGTTGGTCAAAATTCATCAACAAGAAGCCAGGTGAAACTTATATTTTACTCATAAAAATATTTTCCTATAAGCATATCTTCTTTTCCTCAATGTTCCGAAGATCACAAATGCAATAAGGTAATTCTAGCAAAACTTTTCTTATGCTTTTTTAAAAGACATTACTGCCCTCGGTTTTTGAACCTACGGTTATATCAAATGCTCCCATAGTCTTGAGATTTGAGGATGGAGTTGTCAATAATTTTCAGCCACCCCTATATATTACAATTGATGCTGTCAATATTGCCATAGACACCATGTGTCAATTCTCACCATAATCACCATCAGCAACCACCATTGTCATCATCAACAATTATCACCGAACATTGCCACCACTCTACCATCACCATTGCCACCAACTACTGCCTCCATGCCCCAAACAATCACCATCTTCATTCTGCTTAGACTGAGGATCCTTTCAATTCAAAAATATACAAAACCCTCTCCATAAAATAGATCTATGGTGATGTAACAGGGAAAGAAGGAAAGTAATTGTGGAAGGAAAAATGAAGATGACTGAGTCCTCCCCATTGCAAGAACTCAACTATATAGCACACTTGTGTGGTGGAAGCAGCAATGAAAAATTAAATTTTAAAAATATAATAAAATTTGAATTTCTTTCTTCTGCTATTTGGTTCATTTAGGAAAGAAAGAATGGGTGATCAAGCTAGATACTTTCTCCAGCCCATCAAAACTTTTCACATGATAAGAGAGGCAATTTGTTGAGAAAACATGATAACATCTTCAGGACATGATAAAAGTATCGGAGGGCAAAGGTGGGCTCAAACACTTTTCCCCCAATGCATAACAAATACATGACAGGCATTGTCTTGTCTTTTGTGGAGGTGAGTTTCATATCCCATATCAGAAAGTTGATAAAAGAGACTCTCAATCAACTTTCTAAACAAGACAACTGTCTGTCTAACCTTAGAAACTTTACACAAAAGTCCAACCGCACTTCACAAAATTTTTTTTTGGATAATTAACTGCACGAGACAATTTTTCAGGCTAAATTTTTATTAAAAGAAAGCCCTTAAATAATTGCTACGTAACACATCCTTGTATCCATGGTGTAGCAAGGAAGATTGATCCAAGCCCTACCCAATCTTGAACCTGACACATGTTGGAAGTTATTAACTAATACTCCAAACTTAACTAGCCCATATAACTCTGTACAGTCACTGCTATAAGAACTCTTTATCATTCCCTTCCCAATAGGAGCAGATTATAATTTGTTATATGAAAAGTCAAGCCACTGTCATTCTTACACATACATTGGACCAATTATGAAGATAGATATCAAGTGAACAGGTAAATACCATAATATTGAAAGAAAAAAAGAAAAAGAAAGCCACACATAAAACATAACTTTATAAGGATGGCTTCACAAAGGTTCTAGGTATTAGAAGGAGATAAATGGGAGAAAAGATTGAATTAATCAGGACACAAGAGGAAACATATGGAAAGAAGCTTGAACATGTAAATTACAGTAAAACAACTCTTTCTAGACTCTTAAGTCATTTTGAAGGACAAGAAAGCATGGTGGACTGGCAACAAGAAATGGAATGATAAATAGACATCAAGATTCTGTTTTTTATTTTTTATTTTTACTTTTTTTATTTTATTTTATTATTTTCTCTTTCTCTTTGTGGCTCCAGAAATAAGTATAAACTGCTTAGCCTGTCAAGGGTGAATGCCCATGGATTACCCGACAACTGATTTTGGTACGTGGGGTCAATTTAGAGGTGAGTCCAAAGGGCTCTTCCTTAGAAAGGTTTTCTACGTTATCAAATAAATAAGTAAAATTCCTCTTTCTCTTTGTATCTTTATTCAGTTGGATAAAAGAGGCCCTGTGTTTCCATTTTCAAGGATTATCTCAAATATATGTTCATTATGGCATAGACAAGAAGATATGGAATGGTCTTGTCAGAATGTGTTTGTTTGATATATTTGTTGAGGATTAGAGACAGTACAAAAGGTGATATCATGCCCAAGCAGAAAAGCAGAAGGGAGAAACTTTAAGGTGTACATTGAATATATCTCAATTAAATCTTTTATCGCAACTACTGTAATACTAAAAGCAGTAGGGTAGGGAAGTAACAATACCATATGCCATTTTTGTGGTCAACGGATACGTATTCAACATATTTTGTTTAAAGATAAACTCAATAGATTAAAAAGGATGGGATGGGATGGGAGTTGGGAGAGGTGGGTGGCATGATCAATCTTTTATACTAAAGATGTGTAACAACATTTAAGAAAATAACAAAATTTGAATCAGAGTTGTTGGGGGAAAAAGAAAAATAGCATTTTGATTTATTAAATTGTGAGTAGTTGAAGAAAGAAGACAAAATTAAAGTATTAGAGAAAGTACTGACATTGGCAGGATTCATGGAAGGGCCGGTGTAATTAGAGCCAGCAAGAATTAACGTAACGGTGGCGACGGCAAGCAACCACGTCTTCACAAAGGAACTACGAGGACCCCTGAGTGCAATTAAAAGGACAGCAAAACTAATGAGGAAAGTCAAGACGCCCTCAGCAAGAGCTCCAGTTTGCAAATCAACTTTGAGAGAAGGCCCACCAAGCATGTGCTTGTACTCCTTCGGCATCACCTCCTTGATTGCCACGGCACCACCCACAGCTCCCGCTGCCTGTCCACCACCCAAAAACAACAGCAACAGAGCAATTCATTCAATACTATACTATTCTCTGTAGACATATATTATCCTATGTCTATGTTTCCAACCTTAAGAAAGAAAAAGAAAGGACCTGCGCAGGGAAGCGGAGGGCCATGGAGAAGAGAGTGTCGGGGCCGTGGCCGGCGGCATAGAAGGAGGCAGTGGTGGTGGGATTGAAGCTGGCGCCACCCAAGGCATCCCCAATCAAGTTGAAGATGAAGACGAGAACAAAGACGATGGAGGTGGTGATTAAGACAGAAGGCCAGACAAGGGTTTCTAAACCCAGAGCTGTGGCTATCACCGCAGTCATTGCACCCATGGTTGATGACACAAATACCCACATGAACGTCAGTATTGCGTCCCCGATTGCCGCCTTTATACCACCCATCTCCTTCACTCCCTAATCTGAGTTCTGCTCTTTTGGCAGTGGCAAAACAAAAACAAAAAGACTCTCTGTGTCTGACTCACTCTCTTATCCTTATCTAATTTTCTATATACTAATACCACCACCGATTTACCTAACTCTTTTGCTAAATAATTGGGACAGAGTACCAGATTATCTACAATTGAATCCTCATATTAATTTCCTTTTTTATTTATACCTAAAACTAAAACACATCTCACATCTAAAAATCATTATAAATACAATTACACACCTCCGCCTAAAAATGGCATCCTCCAATTACCTTCTAATTTTTATTTAGAAATAAGATATGTCACATTTAGTATTATTTTGATGGGAGAGATATGTCCGAGTTTTAAAAAAAAAAATCAAATAAATACCACAATCCGACTAAAAATGGTAAAGAATTTGAAAGAAGTGTTATTGTTTATATTACTTATTTATAACATTTTTACAACAAATTATAAGTAATTAATTTTTTTATTATAATTTAAATTTATTATTAAAATTATTTTTTTTATCTCACCAATAATAATCTGTAACAATTTGTCATTTAAAATTTATTATAAAAATATTATGAATATAACATTTTTCTAAAATTATTATTAATTTTAATTTTAATTTATTAAAATTATTTTTTTTCTAATTGTCAACGCAATTAATAACAATCTGTCATTTAAAATTTATTGGAAAAGTGCAATAGATATAAGGGTTCACTCTGTAGATTTTTTTTTTTCCCCTGTTTTAGCAGAGAGATTAAAAGAGGAATTGAGAGGTAAGGATAGAATTACAGAAAATAGATTTGTAATTTGCGGACGATTGGTACCTTTCAAATTTAGTTTTTTTTTTTTTTTTTTGAGTGAGCGTTTCAAATTTTGTTGGTCACAGCAAGTAGCAGCCAATGATGGTAGGGGGTTGAATACTTGAATATCGTGTCCCAGCCAACGCCTCCCCCAAAAACGGCAGAAAATTGTTGAGAGAAATTGCATCTCGTCCTCTCATCAGTATTCACTAATCAGTAATCACTCACTTCTTCCCATGTTTTTATTTTTAAATATATTTTAGTCAATAGTCAACAACACCTGCATCAAGCAATCAACGTTTCACGTCACGAGTTTCACTTTCACCTTGCGCTGAGTCATGTCTGATGTGTTCATGTTCAACCCAGTCAACAACCAATAATATTAATATTTTAACCTAATAAAAAAAATTATTATTAAAAATGAACATTATAAATTAAAATTTCCTTAAAAAAATGAATTTTTTTGGAAGAAAAATAATAAAATGAATTTTAATTAACTGAAGTACTTAATTAGTTAAAATTTTCGTCATCAAATAAAAGATATACATTAAATTCATGTACACTTAAAATAAATTAGTATCTTGATCTAATAATAAAAGACAACTATTGAAAAAAAATGTCATTTGTTAAAACTCAAAAATAGATAATAAATTAGTATATAATTAGAGAAACAAATATTTAAAATTTTGAAACTATGTAACAAACAAAAGCAAACCCAAATGAGAAAATGAGTTTTTCTTACAATGGGTCAGATTTGGGTTGACCCATTGTTTCACGTGCCCAAAAAACCATTATCCACACTTGTTTTTATACTTCGAGTTTGAACATGTTAACAGGTCTGAGTCTAGCGTAGATACCATGGTTTACCATGTTTATGAGGAAGATAACTCATTACAGGTTGATTTGACAAATAAAGAGTATAAATTGCATAATATTAGCATTTGAGTTTCTCTATTTTAGGCATGATTTTCAGACCCAGACCGTTCAATGAACCGTAAAACAAAAAGGTTCAAGGTTTTTAAGGCCAAACCGAGGTCAAACCGTGATGATATCATAATTAATTTAATAATTATTTAAATATAAATAAATATATTAAATTAGTATAAATAGAAAATTTAACTAAAATAATCCAATTAAATATAAATATCTATATTTTAAATATATATTTTCATATCATAACTTTCACAAGACAAATAAGAAATATCGAATCCTAAGCAAATTTAAATATAATATTTATTTATATATTGATTAGTTAAACTTGTGATAATAACAATAATAATAATTATTATTAATATTGTAGGGTCGGTTTTTGTAGCCCAAGCCTAAAAGATATGGGTTGAAGGCCCAACGAACCCAAAACAATGAATTTATAGAGAGTGGATCGAAGGTTTAGGCGCTCGCCGGCCTTCACCAGGCCGAAACTACTTCTTTCTTTGCTGAAAGAACACTTAGACTGATTTACAACTGAGGGATGCTCCTCGGTCCATGGCCGAGGAGGCTTGTTTCCCAGGCTCTCTCCTTTTACACTTTGCTCGTATCCCTTATATATTACTCTCTTCCTCCTTCTGTTGATCATCCATTGGCCTCTTCTCTAGCTACCTGTCCCATCAGGGGTCGTATCCATGCTCAAGTGGTTCACCCTGATCGATGTAGCCCTGCCCAGGGGTTACATCCCCATTAATGCGGCCAGAAGGGTTAGGTGAGCGTATTAAGTGTGGAGGTGACAACTTTCCCTGGGCTTGTCCCCACCTACAATTATCCTCAGTATGCCGAGGACGAAGGGGTCCTCGGCGTGGATCCAAAAAAGAGTCTCCTTAAATTGGTCTCGGGTAGTCATCCTTCCTCGGAGTGGGCCATTTAGGCCTGGCTTGGAGTGGGCCAAGGCTACCCGATCTTTTGGCCCCACAAATATTATATAAGAATTAGAAAGACACTCAAATAAAATAAAATAAAATATTTAAAATATTTAATAATTTTAAATTGAAATAATTATTATATACTTAACTGTAAATATTAATTAAAATTAGAGCAATAATAATACTATAACATTTTATACAAATTTTGCCACAATATATCACATGACGAGATGTGAGTGGTAAAGATATAGCCCTACATTTTTTTCATTACTCACACTTTACCATGTGTCAAATTATTAAAAAAAAAAAATTGTGTAAAATATTGCGATACTAATATTACTTTTAAAAATATTTAAAATATTTATTACCCCTGTCAATGCATGTCACATTATGCTGGCTAAGCTGAAAAAGAATCTAAATGTAATGGCCGAAAATTTTAACTTTTATTAAAAAATTAAAATCTTTCTTCGTTTCCAATGCTAGTCATGTGAGGGACTTAGGAATTCAAAAGGAATACAAAAGTAACAAAAGATCCCATCAAAAAAATAAAAAAACAAAAGTAACAAAAGAAAGAAAGAAAGAGAGACAATTCATTTATTTTTTTGAAATTGATTTTTTTTTTGCTGAAAATACTATAGAATAAGGTAAAAGTTAGCTGAAATAGTATAGTAGGATCTATAAATAGTATCAAAAAGTAAAGTAGAGCCCATAATTAGTACCAAAAATAAGTTAAATAGTAAAATAAGTTGACTTTATAATCTAAAGTAAAATAAGTTGGCTTTATGCTGTATTCAGTGGAAAAGAGGAAATTACAGAGTGATGGAGACAAAAAAAAGAAAGAGAAGAAGAAGAAGAAAAAGAAGAAAGAAGATGAAGCAGTAGTAGCAGAAGACGAAGGCAGGATTGGCGACTGTGTTGGCAACCACTTGCTGGCTGCTGCTTCAACTGGGCGCAAATCTTGCTTCGTTGTCTTCTTCTTCTTTGTTTTTTTGAGGAACTTGTCTACTTCTTCTCTGGTTTCCCCCCCCCCCCCCTATAAATCCCTTTGTTCAAGATCTAAAAAATAACTAGTGCATGTCGGCCGAATCTTTAATTTCGGCCGAAATGGACTGAAACAAAAAGGAACTGTGAGAACCATTCACGATTCTAAGAACTGTGCGGTTCGACAGCGGTTCGTATGAGTTTATGCTTTTTTGGTATAAAGAGGTTCTTAAGGTTAAAAAAATTGGAAAAATTAGGGGTTCCAAGTTAACCGGGCCGGACCGTATGGTTTGGACCCGATTTCAAAACCATGATTTTAGGTGCTCTAATTACATCACATAAGGGTAACATAGAGTATTTTTGTTTACTATATGATTTAGGTGGTGGGTTGTAGCCTGTAGGGAGATCTAGGCAGGGGTTCTTACCACTTACTATATGATTTAAGTAGTGTATTCAAATTAAAATCAGTAACAACTTACCATATACGATTTGTTGTAAAAATATTGTAAAAATATTTTTACAGCAAATTTTAGTTAACAATAAATTATTGGTGGTGTTGTTGTTATTATTATCATTATTATTAAGTAGTTTTTTTTTGAGTAATTATTATTAAGTAGTTGATTTAAGTATGAAATAAACTCCCTTATATATATTGTCATTTTTGGTAATTTACAACTCAAACTGCCACTTTTATAAGTGCTAGTCAAACACTCAGTTTTTTCAAAAAATACTTTTTAACAGCTTTTACCAAATACTTAGTTATTTAAAAAAACTCAATTTTATACCGCACTTTTTAAAACTCCCACTTTTTAAAAAAGCTGAGTTTCAAAAAGCTGAACCAAACTTACCCTTAAAAAAAGGTAAACTAGTCATTCTTAGAAGAGAAAACCTTAGGTCTAGAGCTGGCGTAAAACTAGTGTTTTATGCCAGCCAATCAGACCACGCCACGTCAGAAAAAGAAAAAAAAAAACGCCCAGCTTAAATCCCTTTCCAAACAACCAAAACCTCTCACACCAGAAAATAGAAAAACCTAAAAGCTCTTGTGCCATTCCTCTGATTGCCGGAGCAAAACGAAGAAAGAAAACCAGCTCTCGTGCCATTGTGCCATTCCTCTGATTTCCGGAGCAAAACGAAGAAAGAAAACCAGCTCTCATGCCATTCCTCTGCTTCCTAATTCAAACATCCCTAATTCAAAAACCAAACAAACCCCAAATCATATCAAAACCCAACACAACATCTTTCATTAGAACAATACAAGATATGAACAAACACTCACCCTCCATTCTCATCAAAAAGGAAAATGCTCAAAATTTGAAACTTTCTGATGAAGTAAACAAAAAATCCGAACACCCAATTTGAAATCCAAATTGGGAAAAATGGAAAATCATGAAAAACAAACCTTTGGATTATGGCTCATGGTGGCTCCAGTTTGTTTCCAAGTTCCGGTGAACTCTTCTTCTTCAAAATTGTTCTACTCTGGCGATCTGTGTGTCGGTGGTGGAGGTTCGGCGTGAAGGAAGAGAGGAAGCAGAGGAATGGCATGAACTGGCGATCTATGTGGCAGTGGTGGAGGTTTGACGTGAAGGAAGAGAGGAAGCAAAGAAAATGGCGTGAACCGGCAATCTGTGTGGCGATGGTGGAGGTTTGGCATGAAGGAAGTTTTTTTGTAAGCGTGAAGGAAGTTGTGAGCGTGCGAGCAAGTTGCCTTTTTTTTTTTTTTTTTTTTTTTCTAGGTCTATTGTTTCTTTAAGCTGAGGCTCCGGCGATTAGGTTATGGTGGTGGTGGAGGTTTGGCGTAAAGGAAGCAGAGGAATGGTGTGAGAACTTTTGGGGTTTTGCTGTTTTCTGGCATGAGAGGTTTTGGCTATTTGGAGAGGGATTATTGATGGGAGCTTTTTTTTTTTTTTTTAAAAAAAGATGTGGCGTTCCGAACCTAATGTTTTCTCTTCTTAGAAAGCAAATAAAGAAAAATCCAAACCTCGGGTGTTGCGAACACCACACAACCAACATATCTAACGTCTTGTTCTATACTTCAGTAGCAATGGCATCTTCGGCAACTTCTTGAGATGGTTGCATCTTTGGTAGCTTCCTTGCATAGCCTCTTTTTAGTTGAGTGATTAGTTTTGAGTTTTTGATTATGTGGGTTTTAATTTTCAGAGTTAATGCATTGGTGAGGATGTGATTGTGTGTAGTAGTTCATATTTATTAACAAGAAAAATCAAATGTGGCACACTGCCATTGACGGGTGTAAATTGGGGGGTTTTACACTAGATCCTTATTAAATTTAAACTCATATTTAATTTGAAAAAATAAAATAAAATAGGGGTGATTATTTGTAATTTTAAGTGAAATTAGAGGGTTGAATGTTCTATTTAAATGGTAACAAAATGATAATTTATTTTTAGTGATATTGAGCGATTATAAGGGACACATTGCAAATTGAATGATAATTAAAAATGTTATTTGTTATAAGAATAATACTAGAGATACAAACTATTTTACAAATTGTTGATGTGGTGAGTGATTATTGGTAAATAAAAAAGTGATATTAATGGTGGGCCTAAATGAAAACCAATAAGAAGCTGGTCACATCAACAATTTATAAAAATATTGTAAAATAGTTTGTAACTATGGCATTACTCTTGTTATAATATATCCCCTCCTTTTGTTATTTACTTCAAGAATAATGCTAGAGATACAAATTATTTTACAAATTTTTTTACAAACTGCTAATGTGGTGAGTGATTATTGGTAAATAAAAAAGTAATATTAATGGTGGGCCTAGATGAAAACTAATAAAAAGGTTGGCCACATCAATATTTTGTAAAAGTATTGTAAAATAGTTTGTAACTGTAGCATTAGTCTTACTTCAATTCTATAGTAATCTCTTCATTATTATGACAAGGAGGGGACCTTCTTAGCTCAAGAATAATGCTAATTCTTCCTTTTGGGTTTTTTGGAGTTTTTATGTGGTTGAATTATTGGTTTTTTTTTTTTTTTTTTTTTTGTTTTGATAGTTGGTTCTTTTGTTGTTGTAGTTAGACATGGCAAAATAGGTGAGTCGAGTCGGGTCAATTAGGTTGCAGTTTAAACAGGTTGTATGTCAAAACAGGTCATTTTAAATGGGTTAAAAACAGGTTCGGGTCAATCGGGTTTCGGGTTGGGTCAGGTCGGGTTGACCCATATTTTTCACATGAATTTTTTTTTTTATTATTATTATAAAGAAAACAACATGTATTTGCTATTTGGAAAGTTATGCAACAAATTACTTGATGTAAAATGCATTACTTTGAATTCACCACTTATATCAAGAATGAACTCAATTAAACTTATTAATACTTATTCAATAATTTTAGAATTATACAAATCTTAACATTGCTATCTAAAGCAAAATAACACAAAGATAAGTAAAACAAATACACAAGTTTTATTTGTATACAATATCAACATTCCAAAATATAAAACAAAATTACAAATGACTTACTAGATAACTTATTTGATAAAAAATAAAAACATATAAGAAATTTACAATCTTGAAAATTAATTTTATAATATATTATCAATTGTGATTGGCACTCTATTTTTATTATAGATATACAATAAAGTTTAATTGTTTACTTATTTATACATGGTCTCTTTTATGAATAACATATCATTGTTAAGCAACACACATTCTAGGAAATATCATAATTTATTTTGAAAAACCATTTATTTTAGACATAAATTGTTAAAAAAAAATAGGTCTAAGCATTCATAATTTATGATTTCACTATTTTCACACTTGTGAATGTTTCTCATACATGTCTACAATTTTAAATCTATGTTTTTAACTCTACTGTAATTAGATTATCTTGGTATATGCTTTGCTATTTGATATCTAAAAATCTTTACTCATTACAGAATGCTTAACCATTCATCTTTCAATTAATTTGCATGCAGTTATGTAAATGTATCAATTGTTTCCTTAAACCTCACAATGAACAATTATTCCAATATTGTCTTAATTTTACTATTTTTTTACCCCAAAAAAAAAGTTTAAAAAAATGGTTCAAATTCGGGTCGGGTTGACCTACAAAAAACACGAGTCGAGTCACGGTTCAACCCATTTTTGCTTCAGGTCAAAAAAATCAAGTTCGGGTCATGTATTTTTCAAGTTGGGTTGGGTCAGAAAATTCTGACCCATTTTGCCATGTCTAGTTATAGTCCTACTCTAGTCTGTAAGTTATAGGTGCTACTATATTTTGTAGGAGCCTTGTTTATTTGTTGTTTGAATATTGTTGCTAGGTTTCCAATTTGTTTTCAGTAAAGTTTCTTCGTTATAAAAAATAATAAAAAAAATAAATAACCATGACTAAAAGCCACAAATATTTAGTTCAAAGTTGTTTCATTGTAAAGCATTACTTGCTGATGATGGTAGGATTGCCGCATCTTTGTAAAGCCATTTTTTAAGTCACAGTTATCATTAGCAAACAGTGCTTTACAAAGAAACAACATGAACTAAATATATGTGGCTATTAGTAGATTTTTTTTTTTTCTTAATTTTTTTTCTTTTCGGATAATGAATAAACTTTACTGAAAACAAGCTGGGAATCAGCAATAATGGACTAACAACAAACAAAAAAGACTCTTAAAAAAATATAGCAGGACCTATAACCTATAAATTAGAGTAGGATTCCAACAACAAAAGAAACCCAACTACCAAAGCACAAAATAACACTAATACAACCATATTGAAAATAAAACCAGCAATCCAACCCCATAACAAATCCAAAAAAAAGAAGAAGGAAGAATTAAAATTATCCTTGAGCTAAGAAGGCCTCCTCCTTATAAGAATAGAATCTGTAAACTCCCACATTAGTAGAGGGTTTTAGACAGTCCCATTAACTAAATTGAACCTATATCAAAATTAGCCAAAGGAAAAACTCTACTAATTCTCAAAATAACACACATTCATTAACTAAAATTGAAAACTCAAATCAAAATTAACCAAAGGGAAAATAACTCCAACCCATTTACCAAAATTGACACCCAAATCAAAATCAGCGAAAGAAAAACTCTTCAAAACCTCAAAATAACATAAACTCATTTACTAAAATTGAAAAGCCATAATTAGAACTAGCCAATACATACTAACGATTCTCTTTAGTGTCGGCCAACTTATTAATCAGAGAGAGAGAGAGAGAGAGAGAGAGAGAGAGAGAGAGAGAGAGAGAGAGAGAGAGAGAGAGAGAGAGAGAATTTGGAGGAGCTAGTTGCAAAAGTTTATTGTCAACCAACAAATCTAAGAAAGTGAGTTAGAAAAGAAAGTGAGAGAGAATTCGGAGGAGCTGGGTGTGAGAGAAGTTTGGATAAGTTTGGGTGTTGGATTTTCTCATGTGAGAACTCAATGGCTATAACAGGAAAAAAGAAAAGAAAAAAGAGAGAGAACTAAATGCCGTTTGTAAACTTAAGTGTACAATTGGGTGAATTTTAAAAGGGGTATTTAAGATACTAAATCTAAGTTTTTTCTTATATATATATATATAACTTTGGAAAGATTTAATAAAAAGAAGTCCAAAGAGATAACTGCTAATGATTTGCAACATGAAATTACTGTTATTAGGAAAGAAATCATTGAGCTAAAAAAAATGACTTAAAAAATGTTTAAAATGATAGCTTTGACTTAAAACAAGAAATGTTACTTTTAAAAATTGATAAATAACTTGACAATGAACAATCCCATGTCTTGTGCATTTTCGCCCTTATGGTATCAGAGCCATTCTTTTCTGGCTGATAATAGTGGTATTGCATTCTTTGTACTTAGTCTGTTTCTACCCAAACTTTTGATACTTCCTTTGTTGTGTCTTTCTTCTTATCTCCGTTGGCACCACCCTTACTAGAAAGTGAATTCCCTATACCAAACAATAAGGTCTATTTAGCTAAAAACACGTTAGGGCATGAGAGGAAGAGGGTTGATTAAGGTATGTGTTATGAAATGCAATGGTTGTAAGAATAAACATAACAAGTGAGTGTTAAACCTAGGATAGAATGGATAGATTATTTAGATCCAATTCCTTTGTTAGATCCAGATTTAGCGTCCCTCCTAATATTATAAATGAAGAAGATTACTCTGTTGAAGAAACTGATTTCACTGATATTAAGAAATGGTGTATTCCTAAAGTTGATACTAAATCTATCTATAGGACTAGTTGGGTCCAATCTACCTACAATTCTCAGTTTAGTGTTAGAACTGTTGAGGAAACATATTCTATTTCAAGAACTCATGAAAAGTGTTGTTTGTTTAATAGAAGAAGTATTAATGATTTTCTTGCAAAGAAATCTAGTTATTTGCATATATATATATATATATATTGTGCCGAGAACCGTGGACCACTTCCTAGATTTGCTTGGGCCCTGGTCATGATGATTCTAGCCCTATTATGGCCTATATAACCTAAAATTGTAAGGGAAAGAGTCGAGAATGAGGACTTGTCAGCTTGTGCCTTCATGAATTCTTATAGCCGAGGATCCTAGATAATGCCTTGGGAAAATTCGCTTGCCGAGCATGAGTCTGGTGTCAGACACAAGTTACTAGAAGGTCACTTCAACCTCAGAGGGCTGACCATCTCACTAACATAAGATTTTACATTGACCAATAGTGCCCTAGACTAAAGAAGTGACTTGTACCACCTGAGTGGTGGATCCAACGACATAAGGAATATTCACTTATCATGATGCCTCCATTCAAAGAAGAGTATAAATAGGACAAGAGTGGGGGAAGTAAGGGGTTGGAACAAAAATTGGTAGAGAAACACGAGAGAAAAGAGAAACATCCTTTCTAGGGAGAAGGAAGTCTTGCTCAGACTTCAGAAAGGGGGCTTGGCTTGTGATAATCTTCACGGCCGAGCTGAACTAAAGGTAGTTTAGTGTTGAAGCACCATTGTAAGACCATTAGTGATACCACTAACCATTTCTTTGGACCTCCCATTGTGGGATAGGCCCAATCCAAAATACAAGTAAATTTGGGTTTGGGCCCAACCTGCCCAAGGTTATTGGAAAATGATCACCCTAAGGTTAGGGTCATATTTTCTATGTATTGGCTTATCTTTTGACAAAATGCACTTTACTTGTATTTTGATAAATCTAAGTTGGGTTTAATGTATCATTAAGTGTGTGAAGTTTACTTTACAAGTAGTAACATTAAAGACATGAAAAATCCAAGAAACAAGTGAAAAAAAGTTGTTTCATTAAAGCTTGTCGCTAGCATCTATCAAGGATTAATGAAGAAGCTTGCTGCCTTGATGGATCTTGTTTAGTGTTTTAGCTAAGACAGGTTGCAAGTCTTTCATATTGTGATCTCTCTTTTTGAAAAGTTTTTCAAGAGCTCATACTATTAGTTAGAATTGTGTATTTTCTGTGTAATAATTAGGGAGACTGTTATTTTATACTTTTCTCATATTTAAGCTTGTGGTTTTGTCATGGATTGTTGAAGGGGGAGATTGTTAGAGTCATATTTTCTATGCATTGCCTTATCTTTTGACAAAACACACTTTATTTGTAGTTGGTAGATCTAAGTTGGGTTTAATGTATCATCAAGTGTGTGAAGTTCACTTTACAAGTGATATCATTAAAGACATGGATATTGATCCAAGAAACAAGTGAAGAAAAGCTGTTTCATTAAAGCTCGATACTAGGATCGACACTAGCATCTATCGAGGATTTATGAAGTAACTCAACATAAGCTTGAAATTGGATAGATCTAAGTTGGGTTTAATGTATCATCAAGTGTGTGAAGTTTACTCTACAAGTGGTATCATTAAAGACATGAAGATTGATCCAAGAAACAAGTGAAGAAAAGTTGTTTCATTAAAACTCGACATTAGGATCGACACTATCATCTATCAAGGATTAATGAAGAAGCTCGACAAAAGTTCGATTTATTGAGATTTATGAATTCAGAATTCTCAGATCTGAATTTTGGCCCATGATGACTTGGATGATTAGGGTTTCTCTCTCTACAACCCTAGACCATATAAAAGGCTTATTTTAAAGTCAACAATGTGACACAGAGACTCAATTAGAGAACTCATATACTCTGTGAGAAGCTACTGCGTTTTGTGCGCCTTAGGGTTTTGTAACCAAAAGCTTCCTGATCTTTAACGTGATTTGAAGTGAAGAATTTTATAGCCAACAACAATCAATCAAGTTATTAGAGTTAGTCTAGGATTCGTGCATGCGAAGAAGTCTACTACAAGATCAAATCAAATTGGGTATTGGAGCGAAGGTTCAACTCTAGGTTGGTATTTTGGGATAGGCTAAAATAGTGGTAAGATTCTTCATACTTATAATTGCTTAATTGTTAATTAGTAGATTCTTGGGAGTGGTGACTTGAAATTTAGGGTTTTTTGCCTTGCTAGAGGTTTTTCCCCATTCGTCAACAAATTACCGTGTCTATTTTATTTTTGCTGCATAATAGTTTATTTGGTGATTTGTTGGTGCCTCCACGATTTGCATGTAATTTTATCTAATTAATCAATTCGGGTAATTAAATTAATTAACCAGGGTTAATTTATAACCCAACATATATGAAATATATAAAATACCTACTAATAAAATAAATATAAGTTTATCTGAAACAAATGAAAAAAAAATTGTTATTAATGAAATTCTCAATTTTAATTTGTCCAACTACTATTTGTATAATAATAATAATAATAATATTAATAATAGTCATACCATAACAAAAATGAATCAATGATAGTGATTTTTCCTTTCCCTCTCCCTTGTGTGTGTGTTTGTTTCTCCAAAAAAAAAAATGATAGTGATTTTCTTTAAGGTTTATTAATTTTAATTCTACCGTTTTGTCATCAATATTCCATATGTGCTTATTGCAAGTACTTTTGTACCATTAGAGACTACAACTTTGTACACATTTGCCGACCCAACTTTTCTAATTAGATTCTCTTGCTTGATGGAATCAAGAATATGTGGTACAAGACCAGTTCACTTCTTGTGAGAAATATCAAGAAGGCTTAGCTATAGAGAGTTAAGAGTCAGTAGAGACCCCAACGAAGATACGATATCTTTGGAAAGTAAATTGTTGGCAATATTTATATCAGCAAGAGATCACAAGAACTAACTGTCTCTAGGATCGAGCCAGATTGCTTATTGTTCTATAAATGAAAAGCACTCAATTGCTTTAGATCACTAATACTAGCATGAGATGTAATATGTGGGGCCCGTGGGCCCGGAATCCCCGGCCCACCTTTAGGCTGGCCCAAGGCCCAAGCCGAGGAGGACAATTGTCCCAAATAGTCGTCTAAAGGGTTTTCAGCCCTTTTCGGACCCATACCGAGGACACACCCTTCCTCGGCATACCTAGTCTAATTCTGAGTAGGGGGCAAACCCAGAATAGGTGGTCACATCCACACTTAATGTATTTGCCTGACCCTCCAGGCTACATTAATGAGGACAAAACCCCTGAACAGTGCAACCTTGGAGGCTGCAACCCACAATATGGTGAAGAACTTGTCTGATGGGACAAGCTCTGGAGCAGTAGCCTGGATGGCCAACAACTGTAAGGCTAGGATCAAACCAAAAGGAGTATATAAGGCAAAGAGCCCCCCTCGTGAAAGGGGGCCTCCTCGGACGCCTGCCGAGGAGCAACCCCAAATGAAGAAAAACTAAGGAAATGTCAAGGAGGACCGGCGAGAGGCCGGCCGGAGCCAAGCCCTTCGTCCCACTCTCTACAAATGTATTGTCGGGGGTGCCCTTCGAAAAACGGAGCCCCTACAATTGGCGCCGTCTGTGGGGAGGGTTAGTGCGCTGGCCGGCGCAACCGGCGGTCGTTCTAAAGTAGTCACTACGCAAAAGTTGGCGGTGCAAAAAAAAAAAAAGAGAAAAAAAATTGCAGTAGAAAAGAAGACTCAACAGCAAATAAAAGAAGAGCTCTTTATTATTTCATAGAAAGATTACAAATACAATCAAAGGCTCAGATAGGCATGTTTTACAAAAAATCCTACAAACTAATCCTACAATCAGAGGCCCAGGCGGACCGATTCTAGAACTAGCTGGGCAAGAGGCTCGCAAAGAATTAATATCAGGAATGAGGGAAGTGTCAACCCGTGCTTTTACTGGCATCCAGAGAATGGGAAAACTGGACAGTAAAAGCACGGGAAGGGGGGCTGGGGGCTGGCTCGCCTCGAAGCCGAAGCTTGAACAAAGCGAGGAGCCGACGCAGGGGCTCCGGAACACCCTCCCCCGTGATGCTTCCTCGACCCTCTCCAAACTGCACGAGCATTGGCCGTCGGAGACGGCAATACTCGGGCACCAGCCATGACGAGAGTTCGCGTGTCTCCTTCGTCAGAGGTGCGCTCTGGGGAGAGACGTTAGGTACTTCAACGACGTCCCTCCTAGCCACCGTACAAGGCCCTGCCAGTGTTATGCCTAAACTCTGCCGCGCCGGAAGCCCAGTAGGGGCTGCGGCCACGGCGGCCCTTAACCCCATATCCCCCAACTTTGGTTACAATCCTGGCGGTGATGTCAAAGGGGCTCAGGGAGATGAAAGTATGTGCTTCGGGTTATGGTGGAAGATTCATGGAATGAGGGGAAACATTCTCCCCAGAACACCTTTTATGGAAGGCGAAAACGGGTGGGAGTTGGGCCACGCAGAATTCGAAGGGAGGATTGTCAAAGAGAATTAATTCTCACCCAATTCCAAGGGGATTGCCAACCACCTGATTCGTGTTAATTCACGAGGGCATTAATGAAGGCGCGTTACGTGCACCGAAGCGTCAAACGCGGAGCGCGGAAGGCCAAGCGACGCCTCGTAAACCAAAAAGATGGGGAACACGAACCAGAGGCGAGATCAACTTCACGAGTGAGGTCACAAACCGACCTGAGGAAAAACAGCTCCCAGAAAACGACCCGTGGACATCTTCACACTAAAAGCAAAGCTCTCGGATCCGAGGACGAACTCCTATTGAAGGCAGCAATTGTACCTAGGTCTTGCATGGTCCTCGGACCTAAGCCTACGGGGAGCTAGCCACTTACTTTGACGGCAGCAATTGTACCTAGGTCTTGCATGGTCCTCGGACCCAAGCCTACGGAGAGCTAGCCACTTACTTTGACGGCAGCAATTGTACCTAGGTCTTGCATGGTCCTCGGACCCAAGCCTACGGGGAGCTAGCCACTTACTTTGACGGCAGCAATTGTACCTAGGTCTTGCATGGTCCTCAGACCCAAGCCTACGGGGAGCTAGCCACTTACTTTGACGGCAGCAACTATACCTAGGTCTTACATGGTCCTTGGACCCAAGTCTACGGGGAGCTAGCCACTTACTTTGACGGCAGCAATTGTACTTAGGTCTTGCATGGTCCTCGGACCCAAGCCTACGGGGAGCTAGCCACTTACTTTGACGGCAGCAATTGTACCTAGGTCTTGCATGGTCCTCGGACCCAAGCCTACGGGGAGCTAGCCACTTACCGTGAAGGCAGCAACTGTACCTAGGTCTTGCATGGTCCTCGGACCCAAGCCTATGGGGAGCTAGCCACTTACCTTGAAGGCAGCAACTGTACCTAGGTCTTGCATGGTCCTCGAACCTAAGCCTATGGGGAGCTAGCCACTTACCATGAAGGCAGCAACTGTACCTAGGTCTTGCATGGTCCTCGGACCCAAGCCTATGGGGAGCTAGCCACTTACCATGAAGGCAGTAACTGTACCTAGGTCTTGCATGGTCCTCGAACTCAAGCCTATGGGGAGCTAGCCACTTACCATGAAGGCAGCAACTGTACCTAGGTCTTGCATGGTCCTCGGACCCAAGCCTATGGGGAGCTAGCCACTTACCTTGAAGGCAGCAACTATACCTAGGTCTTGCATGGTTCTCGGACTCAAGCCTATGGGGAGCTAGCCATTTATGACAGAGCCAAGGTGCTGCATGGCCCAAAGACCCAGTCCTATGGAGAAACTGACTACTTACTGAAGAGCCTGAGTGTCAATCCAGCCACTCGAGGAAGGACCAGCCAGCGGAAGGCCTTTCGGAACATGAGGGCCGTGGTTTTCAAAACCCTCCTCCCCGTCTGAGGGAACGTGCAGCAGGGTTTTGAGGGGCTATTGTGGGGCTCATGGGCCCGGAATCCCCGGCCCACTTTTAGGCTGGCCCAAGGCCCAAGCCGAGGAGGACAATTATCCCAGATAGTCGTCTAAAGGGTTTTTCAGCCCTTTTCGGACCCATGCCGAGGACACACCCTTTCTCGGCATACCTAGTCTAATTCTGGGTAGGGGGCAAACCCAAAATAGGTGGTCACATCCACACTTAATGTATTTGCCTGACCCTCCAGGCTACATTAATGAGGACAAGACTCCTGAACAGTGCAACCTTGGAGGCCGCAACCCACAATATGGTGAAGAACCTGTCTGATGGGACAAGCTCTAGAGCAGTAGCCTGGATGGCCAACAGCTGTAAGGCCAGGATCAAACCAAAAGGAGTATATAAGGCAAAGAGCCCCCCTCGTGAAAGGGGGCCTCCTCGGACGCCTGCCGAGGAGCAACCCCAAATGAAGAAAAACTAAGGAAATGTCAAGGAGGACCGGCGAGAGGCCGGCCGGAGCCAAGCCCTTCGTCCCACTCTCTACAAATGTATTGTCGGGGGTGCCATTCGAAAAACGGAGCCCCTACATAATATGTTTTACATTTATAGTTACATTTCACGCTCACTGCTCAATTGCCTCTCCCCCTCCCCAACTTCTCATCAGATTAGCCATGGTACCCTCCCCCTTCCTAAATATTTTACTTCTTCTTGCCTTAATTTTACTGAACTGTTTTTAGATTCCTTAACACAACCGGATTAACCTAGTTAATTAGCCAAGTGATTAGCTTAGTCAATTTATGCAATTCTAGGTTATCACAATCAAACAATCATATCAAAAATATTAAGCAGTGGAAAAGTAAATAACACAATGATATGATGACCCAGGAAACTACACGATAAAACCTGGGGAGGATTTGACCTAACTATTCTTAAGGTAAACCTAAATCCATTATCTGAAAGAATCGACGTTCATACAAAAGGATTTACAAGCTCCCCACTTGACTTCCTAATGCTATCTACCAGTAGAACTTACTGACACGACCACGTGCAAGCTCTGAATCCACGAACTCCTTCTTTTTTTGATTCTTTAATCAAGTACAAGCACCCACGCTTGTTATTCTTTAAGTTTCAATGGCAGCAACTGAGTTGATCATCAAGATATTGAAAATATCTCTACCTAGAAATCCTAAGTTTATGTGAAGGAAAGCTCTTCAAGGATCTCACAAGAGATTCACACAAACCGCAAAGTATGAGCAACAATACACCCAGAGCAACTTTGAAAAACGTGGTTAGGATTTTGCGTTTTATACCTAGGGTAGAAATAGAAAACCCAAAACGTTTAATAAGGTAGGGCTGAGTTGGAAAGATCTGTACAAAAATATTCTGCCCAAGATTCGATCGATTGAGTCTAACTTTCGATCGATCGAGCCAGACCGAAATGCACCAATACATCTGCAGTTTCTTGATTCCAACTTTACATAAAATATATAACTTTGAGCAAGCCTAAACAAGACTAAACATATTGTTTTGATCATGGTTTGCCAATATTACACATTAGAGTTCTAAATACATCAAATCCTAAGTCTTTAGAATCTAACATTTACAGTTTGACTAGATAATATTTTCCAATTGACTAGGTTTTACAACAAAATAAACATGATAAAAATGTGACAAATGGAGCATAAATAAAGTAGCAAGTCTATCCCCAATCCATAGAGGGAAGAGAACTAGAGAAGGATCCAACTTATGGAGGAGGCTTTAGAGATGGAGGTAAAATGCCCTATGACATTCCTGTATTATCTCGGACTACATCCCTGTGCATCACGATGATGACTCACAATGATGAAAGAAAGCATTGGAAGTATAAGTAGTCTCAATTCTCAAACATTAAAAATAAAACCACAAAATAAATATAAAGATGACTGTGACAGATAACAGAATATAAGCTAATGAACACAAGCTACATACTAAATAAGGAATAAAGAATTAACCCAATTCCTTGAAGATTGAAAAGCATTACCCTTCTCCATGGTTTGTATACCACATTAAGTCTAACAATTGCAAAAGAAAAAAAAATAAATTCAGAAACCATAACAAATGCAACCATTGACAAACAAACGCTCAAGTCTAAGCGATCTTACAGTTTATCCATACCAGAAAAACTGCCTCCAACAATTGATTTCCAGGGATAATTGGTGACTGATATTATCCACTAAGTTTGTCACCGATGCTTGATAAAGTAAAAAATCTCGCAGAATCAGTCCATTAATTTTCTCAAAATTAAAAATATGTCATCATTCACCCGGATATAAATTCAAATATTTCCACACCCCATTTCTTTTTCTTTTTTTCTTCTAAGAAATAAGAGCTTTATAACAAATTTAAGATACATTAACTATTAATCAGCTTTAGTTTAATTCATAAGATAAATAGAAAATTAAAAAGAAATATAGTTTATAAAATAAGTAATATGAATTAAAAAGAGAATAATAAAGAATAGGGACATAATTTACTTGATATACCTTTATTGCAACGGACAGTGAGTTGGGGATGTTACATTCTATTCTACTTAATATCATTGGAGGCAAAACCACCGCGCACTTTTAACGCGATGGTCACTTCACAAATATAAATACTTCTAGGGTATATGAGGCAAGCTCTGCCAAAAACAAATTAAGCCTCCATTATTATAGATGGTATACATTAGATTAATGATTTAAAAAAAAAAATTTATGGTTAAATAATATTAGACTATTCGTTATTTGCAAGTGAGGTGTTCTTGCTTTGGTGAATGAGCATCATTATTATGGCATTCTTAGCTTCTGTATTAGGTATTAATGTAAGTACAATAATTTAAAAAATTAGATAAAACACATGTCGCAAGATTTGGTTTTCAATTTAAAATGTAATTGGATTTTCTTTCAACTTTGGTTATATATATATATATATATATTGAGAAAGGAACAATATATATTTTTACGACTAAGAAAATCTGAAAATGTGAGGGCAATAAGGAAAATATATATATCACATATAAAATAACGTAAATTGGTATGTGCTTTTTTTTTTTTTTTTTTTTGGGTCGTGCGGAGTCGGGATTTCTTTTTTATTTTTTTTTCTTTTTTATTTTTTGGTGGGGAGTCGGGATTTCTTATAGTTCCTTATTCCAGGTGAGTAAATTTAGAGTTTGTAATAGTGAGCACATGTCAATTTTCGACTCTACTCAATTAAAGTTATCAAACGAGTTTTCACGACAAGACAAAAGGAAAAAAATAATAATAATAACGCGTGTATTTGAAAAATAGCCGTTAGAACTACAACGGCTACCTTCGATGCAGTTTTAAAAATATATAGCCGTTAACCCATAGCAGTGCGATAAAACAAGTCACTGGCTGAGTTTGCATTTGGACTGAAAAGCATCTCACTATTCTCCTTCGTTATATTTTGTTGCCAATTCCTCTCTCAAAGCTCCAACTACGAAGTGAAGCTAGGAGCAGAAGAAGAGCTATCCTATCCTTAAGAGCAAGGGGCTGTTAATACTCGAGAAAGGTATGCATTAATTCCCTCATCTGAATTTTCTACATTCGTTTCTAAAAGGAAAGAAGCTAATTTTATGTCAGTCTAGATTACTGTTGAAGAGTTTCTTGAACAATTTTAATTTATTAAGGGAAAGTTTTTAGTTGGTCAAGAGATTTAGGAAGCAAAGCTAATCTAAAATCAAATTTTGATCCTGATTTATGTAGGTTCTTAATTAATTCCCAATTCAGGAATTCAAAGATAACAAAAGATGAATGACCTCATGACCAAATCGTTCACCAACTATGTGGATTTAAAGAAAGCTGCGATGAAAGATGCGGATCTGGAAGCTGGAAATTTAGAAATGGCATCTTCCAAAGCCCACATGGACAGTGACCTTGGTCTCTTTCTAGAAGAGGCTGAGAAGGTAAAGACGGAGATGTCCGAGCTTCGCAACATTCTGAGTAGCCTACAGCAAGCCAACGAGGAATTCAAGTCCCTCCACAAGCCCGAGGCCTTGAAATCCTTGCGAAGCAAGATCAATGACAACATTCTCACCGTGCTCAAAAAGGCCAGGACTATTCGGTCTCAGCTGGAACAAATGGACCGTGCCAACGCGGCTAATAAGAGGCTCTCTGGCCAAAAAGAAGGCACCCCAATTTACAGGACAAGGATTGCTGTCACTAATGGGCTGCGAAAGAAGCTCAAAGAGCTTATGATGGACTTCCAGGGGCTGAGGCAGAGAATGATGACAGAGTACAAGGAAACCGTGGGTAGACGCTACTTCACAGTAACGGGAGAGAACCCTGATGAGGAGGTCATAGATAAGATAATCTCCAATGGCGGCGAGGAGTTTCTAGGACGGGCAGTACAAGAGCACGGAAGGGGGAAAGTGCTAGAGACGGTGGTGGAGATACAGGACAGGCACGATGCCGCAAAGGAGATTGAGAAGAGTCTGCTTGAGCTGCATCAAGTGTTTCTTGATATGGCTGTAATGGTGGAGGCACAAGGAGAGCAAATGGACAACATTGAGCAGCATGTATTGAATGCTTCTCACTATGTCAAGGATGCCACCAAAGAACTCCAGACTGCAAACAAGTACAAGAGAAACAGCAGGAAGTGGATGTGTGTGGCAGTGATACTTCTACTTGTGATCATTCTTGTTGTGGTCATCCCCATTGTCACTAGTTTTGCCAATTCTTGAAATTGTCATATATTTTCTTCAATCTTTTGGGGGCGGGCGGGTACTGTAATGTATGATTGAATTTCGTTCACTCAACTGGTTAGGTTGAGTTGATTTTAATTTGAATGAAATATATTATTAATTTGTTTAACTTTATTATTCTTTTCGCCAAATTGCATCGGTTGGTTTCATTTTTAAAACAAATTTCTTAAGCCACTTTGAACACAGAAGAAATTCCTCAGAATATCATTTCCATCATTATAGGGCCCATAAGAAAAAAATTCATTCAAGGAATTCATATAAAAATTCTGAGCAAAATTTATGAAACAAAAAAATAAAGCGACCCATCATGGCAACCCACGATCCAAATTTGGGCCCAACCAAACAAAATCCCACAGCCAGAGAGCTGGGTGGGCGGTGTAGATTGGCATGATTTAAGTGCATAGAGGGGTGGCGCCACGTATAGGCCAGGGTGTTCCCAGGAACACCTGACCTGAAAAAAAAAAAAAAAAATTTATACTTAATCCATACTAGGAACACCCTCAATCAAAAAATTAGGAACACCCTCAAATTAAAAAAAAAAAAAAAAATTTATCTGTTCTACTTTCAAGCAAAAAAAAAAAAAAAAAAAAAGAAACCCAAAAAAAAAAATTTTTGAACAAAAATCTGAAAAAAAAAAAAAAAAAAAAATTGTATCAGAGCCAAGCCCACTACCCACGGCAAGCCAAGCCCACTGCCCATAGCAAGCCCAACATAATCCAGAGGTAGCAAACCCATCACCCATGGATTCTCACCAAAAAAAAAAAAAAAAAAAGGTACAGAGCAGATCAGAAATCAAACCAAGGTCACTTCGTTGGCAGAGTAAACCAAACCCCAATACAATCTATACAGATCAAAATCAAACCAAACCCTATTACCCAATACTGCAATATAGAGTGTTTATAAAAAAAAAAAACCCAATACAGAGAGCAAAGTCAGCAAACCAAACACAATACAAAGCAAAATCAAACCAAACCCCACAGTGAGACGGTCACGTCGCTCGCAGGCGCAGGCCGCGCAGCTCGCTCCGTCGTAGATCGCTCGCCCTTAGTCGTCGTCGCTCGCTCGCGGCTCACCCCTCCCTCGTTGCTCGCCTTTGCTGTTGATCGTCGCTTGCCCCTCGTCGCAGATCGTAGATCGCAGCTCGCAGATCGGTCTCGGCTACTTTGGTGCTCGGCCTAAAGGTATTTCTCTCTCTGACTCTCTCTCAGTCTTTCACTCTCTCTCTCTCTCTCTCTCTCTCTCTCTTTCACACTGAGATGAAAAATATGAAGTGAAAATGCAAGTCTGATCTCTCTCTCTCTCTTTATTTTAGTTTAACTCAGTATCTCTCTCTTTCTCTCATTGGCTGCCGAATCTTTACTCTCCTTTTTTTTTTTTTTTAGAGAACCAATCTTTACTCTTTACAGCTTTACTTTTTAAATTTATTTTGCTTTCTGCCTGTTTGTTTGGCTTTGTCTTATCTGGTACTATTGATCAATGTGTGTTTGGTTGGTGATATTGATTGTCTTCTAGCATAAATGTGTATTGTGATTGTGAAATTTTCTGATTGGCAAGTTATGATTGGGGACAATTTGTGCTTGTTTGTTGAGTGGGGTGGGGTAGATGGGTTGATGAACACATGGGGCCGGGTAGTAAATAATAATTAAAGTAGTGTAATGTGCTGCACATTACACTGCTTTAATTATTATATTGCACATAGAATGTAAAATGTTTAGCTCTTTTAGTGTAATGTGCACAAGAAACTAAATAATATAACAAATTAAAGTAATATAATTAATGACAAACAAATTAAAGTAATATGGTTTATTGTTATACTAAACAACAATAATTAAAACAATATAATTAACCAATACATTATAAAAGACAAATAAATTAAATTATGTTAGGCTAAATAATAATTAATAATTTTATAATTAATGAAACAATAATATAATAAATTATAGTTTATAAAAGACAAACAAATTAATGAAATAACTAAACAATAATAATTAATAATTTTTTTAATATTTCAAATAAACTTATAGTCTATTGTTTATTCTTTTGCTAGAATTATGGACAAATATTTGATAAAAAAACCACGTACCCAAGATTCAGCTCCTGCGCAAGATTCATCTTCATCTTCTAAGTGAATTCGTATTGACTTTAACTTAGAGAATCTTCCTTCAGATCCTGGGCTACGAGAAAAAATATCATCTTATCATCCTAATTATCATGATGAAATAAGAAGATATTATTTAACAAAAGGCCCTTGTCAACCTGTTTTACACAGTGATGATTACCCTATATCACATTTTTCTGGAAAGCCCCGTCGATTTATATCCGAATGGTATACAAATAGATACTAGTTGGAATATAGTATAGCCAAGGATGCAGTATTTTGTTTTTATTGCTACCTATTTGGGCAAGATGTTGGAAAGCAAGGAGGAGGTGACACTTTTGTAACGAAGGGATTCAAATTTTGGAATCAGAAAGATAAGTTACATTCCAATGTTGGAGGAGTTAATAGTGCTCATAACCAAGCTGTCCAGAAGAGTGTAGATTTATTGAAGGAAAAGCAACACATTCAAAGTGTTTTTGTTAAGCAATCAAGTCAAGATAAAATTGAATATCGGATTCAATTAAATGCAATAGTTGATTGCATAAGATTCCTTTTATGCCGAGGATTAGCATTTCGTGGTCACGATGAATCTCAAGGTTCGAGTGATAAAGAAAATTTCCTTGAGCTTGTACAATTTTTGGGGGATCACAATGAATCTATCAATGAAGTGTTGCAAAAAGCTCCGAAAAATTGCAAGCTTACCCACCATGATATTCAAAAGGACATTGTGAATGCAATTGCACGTGAAACATCCAAAGCCATCATCAAGGATCTTGACAATGGGTTCTTTTCAATATTAGTTGATGAGTCACGTGATATCTCAGTGAAAGAAAAAATGGCCGTCGTTCTTCGTTATGTGAACAAAGAAGGAATTATTATAGAGCGATTCCTTGGTATTGTACATGTAGCAAGTACTACCGCTTTGTCACTCAAACATGCTATTGAATGTTTACTTTGTGAACATAATTTGAGTTTATCGAATCTACGTGGGCAAGGTTTTGACGGGGCTAGTAATATGCAAGGTGATATCAATGGTCTCAAAACTTTGATTTTGAAAGAGAACAAGTCAGCATTTTATGTCCATTGTTTTGCTCATCAACTTCAATTGACACTTGTTACTGTTGCTAAAAATCACATTAACATTGCTGAATTTTTTTATGTGGTTAGTAATTTAGTAACTGTTGTTGGAGGCTCTTGTAAGAGACGAGATGCTCTTCGAGATATACAATTTGCCAAAATTAAAGAAGATTTAGAGAATAATGTACATAAAAGTGGGCAAGGTTTGAATCAAGAGACAAATCTTAAACGTCCTGGTGATACACGTTGAGGATCATATTATGGGACTATTCTCAACTTGATTTTGATGTTCTCTGCTATTGTTGATGTATTAGAGATTATTGAAGAAGATGGCCTCTCCGATCAAAAAGTTGAAGCTCGATCTATTATGAGGTCAATTCTCTCTTTTGAATTTGTCTTTGCTTTACACTTGATGAAAAATATTTTAGGGATCACAAATGAGTTATCAATAGCATTACAAAAAAAAAAAAAAAAAATCAAGATATAGTAAATGCTATGGATCTTGTTAAAGTGTCTAAGCAACGGTTGCAAGTGATGAGAGATGATGAATGGACATCTTTATTGGCTGAAGTATCTTTATTTTGTACCTCACATGATATTCCTATCTTGGACATGGAAGCGATATTTGTAGTTAGTGGAAGGCCGCGATGCAACATCCAAAAAAATTCAAATTTACATCATTATCGTGTTGAGCTATTTTACACAGTCATAGATATGCAACTTCAAGAGCTTAACAATCGCTTTTCTGAGGCGAATACCGATTTGCTACTTTGTATGGCTTGCTTGAATCCAAGTAATTCATTTGTGGCTTTCGATAAGGAAAAGTTGATACGTCTAGCTAAGTTCTATCCTTCTGATTTTCTTGGGACAGATATTTTGGCACTTGACTCTCAACTGCAGAATTACATTTTTGATATGCGCAGCAATGACTTCTTTTTAGAGCTTCAAGGAGTTAGTGAACTTGCTGAGAAGTTAGTGAGCACAAGGAAACACGAGACTTATCCATTAGTCTATTTACCTGTGAAGCTAGCTTTGACCCTTCCAGTTGCTACTGCAACAGTAGAAAGAAGTTTTTCAACAATGAAATATGTAAAGAATGAACTGCACAATCGAATGGGAGATCAATGGATGAATGATTGCTTAGTTGTGTATATTGAAAAAGATGTAGCTTGTACTATTGATAATGAGACTATTATGTAACGATTTCAAAATATGAAAACTCGTAGAAGGCAATTGTAAATTTTATGTATTTGCGTATTTTTTTATTATTGTTGTTGTTAATATATAAAATTTTCTTTTTATTAGATTGTGTAATTTATACTTGTTGAGGAACACCTTGAAAAAATTTCCTGGAGCCTTCACAGCACAAAGGAATTTTTCATTGTGCACAGCCTCTGTTTTTAGTTCAATCAAGTTCTTTAATTTAAGACATAGAAACTTTTTTAAAACCAGAAAAGTGGAAAAGCCAATTACCAAATAAACCCTTCATCTCTTAAATTGATTCATTCGGACTCTTTCGAGTGAAACACAATAGGTATCTTTATTATTTAATTGAATCTAATAAGGCAACATAAAAATAAAGAATTGAATCTAATTAAATGAAAGGTCTCACTTTTTTTTTTTTCAATATCTTAATTCTTTTTTGAATGGAAAAATAAAAACTTGTCAACATTTGCTTAAAACGTTCTTCTAAATTTTTTTTGATCACGTGACATCATTTATCTATGAATGTGAGGATTTTAAAAACTCCATAATAAAATTACACCCAAGAACTTGAAGAATTTCAATCCCCTGCGCCTTGTTTATAAAATCTTTCCTTAAATTCTCAAATCCCTTATTCCGTTCACTTTTTTATATGAGCCTTTCATGCATTGTTCTATATAGTTCAATTACTGAAATCTTTCTTTTCTTCCCACCTTAGATTTTCATTTTCCTAAGAACTTTGTTAGGCACCCTGAATTCAACATTGCAGAAATCCATAGAGAACACATATATGAATGTTATTAAATTAATGTGAATAATGAGAGCTGATCATATCATACAACAATATCATCACGAACCTTTAACAATCAATATTATACATTTATACTCTATGGTGAACTAATCTTATTCTTAGTCATAAAAACAACAAATCTTAGTGCTAGTCAATGTTTATTATTCCCACACTATGATTGACATTTTTGTATGTATTTATTCGTGAGTATTTATAACTACAAAGTCAATGTAAAGTTCCCCTCTCAAGGGCAGTGTGGGGAAACAATTCCTGTGTCAGTCGATTGCACATTATTGCATAAAGCTTCCGTTTTTTTCCCTTTTTCAGCTTCCAAGTTAATGCTTTGCAACAAAATCTCCTGACATGGAAATCTATTGCTGCAGTTGAATTCAATGGCAACATCAGAAGCGCTAGTCCCATAAATGTTTTGGTAAAGCACATTTTTCACCTGAACTGCAGATTTCTGTAATACATTTTAAACCAACAAGATAATTTGTCAATCAGAGAGTTCAATACTTACTTTTGTATGGCTTATGGAACTAGGTTATTTACCTGTTCGCTGCATGGTTTGTCTTGGTCACAGTAATTTTGGTCTATTATTATAGGGTTGGCAACATTATGCATTTCAACATTCTGAAATTTGATGTTGCTTGCACTTCCTGACCCTCCCTGAATTTACAAAAGATGGGCTTAGTGTTGGTAGCATGATTCAATTGTCCATGCATTATTATACATTGCTTGTGTCTATATGGTGTATGGGGAATCTAATTTCATATGATTGAAAGACTAGAATCAATTACCTGCCATGTCTTAATCCTCACACCATTTGTGGTTCCATACAACTTAGCTCCATTTATGGTTACTCCAGAAACATAAGATTCCGAATTTCCAGATCCTAAGCTTCCAATACTGAGCTCACCATGCAAAAAATGTCTAGTCTTAATATTGACATAAAACAGAAATAACAGTAGGTATGTATATGTACTAATTGAAATTGGTGAGTCTGGAGCAACTGGTTATAGTTCAGATTTTGAGACCTAATTCCATGACCCGGTCCACAGGTTATATCTCTGGCTTGCACGTTCTGGGATCCACTTGCAATTGAAATACAATCATCACCTTCAGTACATCGAAAAACAAATTAGGAACAGTAACTAGTTAGTGGTTACACAAGCATTTCAGTAATTTTTAGTCACTTCTTATGTCTTTTCTTTAAGGAATATGACACGTCTTACGTGAAAATGAAATCTTTTGGGACAATAAAAGTTAGGGACAACAATCCAATAAGATACTTCAATGCTTTAAACGAAAATCTCTTCTAGCCATAAGTTGCAAACTCAAGCTAACGACAACAATCTAAGTTATTTGGAAAAGAGAATCATGGGGTACTTTCAGATGAAATTTTTAGGCTTACATAGCATCTTGCTCATTTTGTACTTCGAGTTGGTGTTGAAAGTCGAGACTATTCCTTATGTTGTGGACTCTCAAACTAAAGAGTTACTGTGACTTTGTTTTTTGTGGCGTATGCTTCTGTGCTTTTATATAGTTTAGGTTCCCCTTATACAATATTTCACTTACCCAAAAAAATAATTTAAAAAAGAAGGAGACCTTTGGGATACCTGTTCCTATATTACAGCTTGAAATTTGGATGTCTTGAGTGTCAGCGACATGAATTCCATCAGTATTGGGGCTATCCTCTGGAGCAGTTATAGTCAACAAAGAAGCTTGAACATTCATGCATTTTTCAAAAGAGGTGTGAATTTGTTGCGCTTCTTGGATCTTCAAATTATTCACAGTCAAATACTTACACTCAAAGAAGGTCAGAGCCTGCCAAGATGCACAGTTTCCATATTAAAATTGAGGAAACATTTTTTTTTTTTTTTGATATAGGTAATATTCTTTTACTAGTTGTATTCATATCATCATATTAAAAAAAAATATTTATTTATTTATATAGGTTAAACAGGTTTGTATTAAAATGAGTTAACCTATCTTGACCAAATAATGAGGTCATTTCAAGTTAAAAATGACATCATTGTCATGTCAATTATATAAAAGTAATAGCACTATATATTAACATCATTCTTTTCTTTTCGCCACTAACAAAGAACTAGTGCAACAATTTCACACAAAATGGACACTCACTAATTCAACATAACATAATTGTCTACAGAAAAACATTACGTATAAGGATAGTACTAATTGTATATCTATCGACTATCTTCTGTTATATGTGATATTATTTATATCCTTAGATTGGTTAAAAATCAAATCTTTTTTGTCGAATGGATCTCCTTCGTTTCAACAAAAATTGAGAGATTAGTAATACATTTTTTTTTTTAGTTAATTTAGAGTTGTGTACAAGCGATGCGCGCATGTGCATATAATAAGACATGTAAATAGCATTTTCTTAAAAGGTAAAAGAAGACAAACATACCGTTGGTGCAGACGTGCAAGGCTGTTAGTCAATGAAGAGATAAGAATAGTTAGCACTTCTGATTAAGCAAGTATGAGCTAGATTAATCAAAACAACATTGAAAATTAATGGTTCTTATAATATTTGCTTACCAGAGCTTTATTGACTTTGCAAGAGTTTTGCCACCATATCTTCCCGTTGCCATTGATGGTTCCACCACCTTCAACTATTAAATTTTGAACACTATCGAAGAGTAGCCAGTGTCTACCATCTTGGCTGTAGTCCGTTCGATCATTAGATGCTTCCAAGGTTCCAGAAATCTGATCATTTATAAAAAATATAAATATAAATTTTATTATTTGATATATATTGCATGAACTTTTGAATATATATATATATACATATAAATAGGAGACCATCTTTCTCTGCTATATTTAATTTACCTGCACTTTAAGATCAGATTTACAAGGACCTGAGAATCTAATTGGCTTAAGACGATAGGTTTTCTGAGGCACCACGAGAACAGCTCCTTGGGTTGAACAAGCTACCTCCCAAGCCTTCTGAAATGCCTGAAAGAACCGTTTGAGTTAAACTATATATATATATATATATATATTTTTTTTTTTTTAGCAAAGATTTGGAGTATGTATTAAGGGGAGAAAAGAAGAAGAAGAGGAAGAAATTATCCCCCAATGAAAAGAAAATATACTTTACGAAATATGAACGTCTCAAAGTCTATTAACTAATAGCTGTCATTCCAAGCTATCAAATAATAGTAATAAATTAACTGTCATTTCATGGTTACCATTATATTTACAGGATTACAATTGCTCACGTGACCCAAAATATATCTAGGGATATGCTATAATACAATTTTGGGTCATGCTAACAGGTGCACTTTAAATAATGATTAACAATCAATTTTATAAAAGTTATTTTGACATAATTTTTTATGAAAAATGGAAAAAATTATCAAAATATTAATTACCTTTTTTTTTTAATAAAAATTTTCTTTAAATGAATTGTTAACTATTATCTTAAGAATATCTGTTAACATTTCTCTACAAATTTTACTACGTAAGTTTTTCAAACTAATGTATCATTAATCACAGAAAAAGTAATCTATATACATACTCATTTATTATCTTATTACAATGGTACAAATCATATTTATTGTTATATTAATTTGTATTTATTTTAGTGGATTCAAATCCTCTATATTTCATAAAAAAATCTAGAAGTTTTGAATCATTGTTTTAGTACTTTTCATATGTAATAACCCAAAATGTATTGAATGATATTAATAATATTACAATTTTTAATGCATAATTTTTTTTAAAACACGTGTCACCAATCACACAAGAAATAATTTAAATAATCATTAATTGCGACATTAATTTGTAGTAGCTTTTGAAATTTAAAAGAAAAAAAAAAGTTGTGGTAGTTTTAGTATTTTCCAAATGTATTATAGCATTAATTATATAGCGCCATATTGGTTGTAATATATCCAATTGAAATTAAATTGCATAAAAGAAACCCTAATGAATCAGATTATAAAAGATTAGTACGTAGCAACTCAACCAAAAACCACTGTTTAAATCTACCATTATTCTGATAAAGGAGTATACCTCTGTGTCATCAGTACCATCACCTTTAGCTCCATAGTCATTGACATTAATTGCTTTACCCGAGGTAGAAATGGTACCCAATATTCTATCAAACCTTTTCAAACGTAAGACATGAGTGCTTTGCTTGATCACGTCCTTAAACCTAGATTCTTCCCCAAAATGACGAAGTGGGTCCTTTTGCAAAGTGCTATAACATGAAATGAAAGAGAGCATGAAAGAGAAAAATGGAAGAAGATATCTTATTTGCTGGGCCATTATTTCCTTTTCCTTTTTTGTGTGAGAGAAAAGATATAGAGTACTTCTAAAAAGTAGATCAGTATATATGTTTGGTAAGATGATTATAGGAAGTGAGAAAAAATGGCATAGTTCGTAACATATTTATATAGAGATTAGAGAGGGAAAGGCGGCTTTCAGATTGTTGTCTATATTAATGTTGGCTGGCTCTTGAGGTATGGTTTGAGATGTGAGAGACTGAGACGAAAAGATTTCTTAGTGTACACTTGTATGACATAACTGCTTGCATTATTCATAATACGTACATCCATTTACCATATATAGTAAGCAAAATCCTCACACATCAGCTCCTTACTCTGACTTTATTTTATCGTTTTTCAATTTTCACAAGAGAAAGAAGTTGGTTTATATATAATTTTTTTAGAGGGTTTTGTCTTAATTCATAGTTGATAATGGTCCTCTTTTACCACTTTCAGTATCCTTTAGTTTACACTGGCTAAAATTTTACCCCCCCCCCCCCCCCCCCCCACCCCCCAAAAAAAAAAAAAAAACAAATAATTAGGAAATCCATGGCTAAAACTAACAGATATGATTTCAAAGCATATACGTACAATGATCATTTTTGTCTAGTATGCTAGAAATATTACAAATTTTTAAAAATAATTCTTATAAAATAATGTATCACACTAATTAAAAAAATTAATTTGTTATAACTTTTGCATTTTCATTTTTTTTAAAGCTTTTTCCTGCATCTATTAAATATAAATTGACTTTTCATAATATTCTTTACATACATATTATAACTTGAACAGAAAAAATTACATGAAAAGGGAATTACAATTTATGAAATCTAAACATGATCACCCTCTAATCTTTTTATGTTGGGCATTTTAATATTAATTGATAAATAAATTGTTAGATTATTTAATATTATATATATGTTTTTTAAATATAAATATAGTTGTATTTTAATCTATGATATCTGCACTACAATAATTTTTTCTTTATAATCATATTAAGATACCGAATTTTTTTTTTTATTTTTTTTATTTTTTATGTAAGTGGGATTTGAATCTCGAATTTCTCATTTGACAACAAAAAACTTAATCAATTGAGCTAATTGAAGCCTACTACATTATTAGGCAACTTATTTGTCTTGATTTTAGTTGATAAATGAAAATGTATGAGTTTCAATTTTTAATGGCATTAACTCCAATCATTGATTCTAGAAATTCTCACCATTACAATAATGGGTATAATTATATGAATAAATTGGTTAAAAGCCCATTAATCATGAGCAAGTCCAATGAATCAATAATAGGATTATTTGCAAAACACACATTCACATCTATGAATAACAAAATGTATAGCAAAATACAAGATCTATTGATGCATGAAGTGATTTATAAAGATATATATTTGAGAACGGTTGGGCAAAAAAATATGTTTAATTTATTGGAGTTTTGAATTAAGGTATTAGTGCAGAATTAGCTTAAACCATAAGACAATTTAATTGGGCTGTTATATCTCAGAGTGGACAAGTCAAATAGAAGTTCTACTGCACTAGCTTGTCAAATTTTTTAATTGTAGAGGGCTTGAATCTTCCTAAAGATAGCGAGATATATATTATGCATCTCCAATTGATTTTGTTCCAATTTTAAATTTTGTGTAAACATATACATTAGATTAAAGTGGAAGCACATTAGAATCCAAATTAACTCTCAATTATAGTTTAATTTCAAGTCACGTGTCCAATTTTAAGTCACGTGGAAAGTGAGTTATTCAATGCAAAGAGCCAAAGACTAACGTATCTAATCTAATATTAATGAAACATAAAAAATATAATCAAGATAACCTATTTGAAAGATTAATACCAAAAATATGTCTGTGTATGTGATGAAAAAGAACGTCATTTGTATTCTATACTTTTTTTATAGGTCATTTTCACTCCATACAAATACCACAAACGATAACATTTTAACAAACACTTCCTAAAAGCCAATACAACCCTTCATTTAACACCGTGACAACAAAATCTATGTCGTAGATAATACTATACATTCAACTAATATAACTAAAATTCAACGGCATGCATTTCTATAGAATGCGCACTCTTTAAACCTATAACTCAATCAATCTATTGTCCCTTAAAACCCCAAATCATCCGAACTAAACCCACTAGGTGTGTATGTAATAATTTACCAAATTATTTTATTAAAAAAAGACATGAACAAACACCCACATTTTCCATCAAAATAAATAACACAAAACCTGAAAAAACTATGCGCTCAAACTCATTTCAAGTTAAACACCTCAAATTTCAAGTGAAAATATTTAAGAAATTTAAAAGAAACCTTAAACTTAGCTCCGCATAACCCTAACATTCCTTTAAAAAAAATATTCTTTCAAAACCATCGTGCAGTACCATTTTCACTAATCAAGCTCCAAAATTATTCTCATAACCCTAAATACGGCCACCAAAAATTAAATAAAAACCTAAAGGCATACAAGACGTACATCCAAAGCACCAAAAAAAAAAAAAAAAAAAGAAAAAAAAGAAAAAAGAAAAAAGAAAAAAGAGAGACTATCTATCGTCATTGTTGAATGTTTTCATACATATATAAAGGTTACAATCTAATTTTAATTATATTTTAGTGTATTATTACTACTAACATCTTATTTGTTGTATCGCATTGATTTCTGATTCATTTATTTAGCATTTGGATGCAGATCACAACAATTCGCCAATTAGAGGGGCATCATGATCGTTAGCAAATCTAGGTTAATGGAAGTTCCAATTAACACCCTCGTTCAATCTGAAATCAGTTATATAGGTCTTACAGGGTTAATATTTTAGCGATGAATCAGTTGAATGCAAGGTTAATTTCAAAATAGCAGTTTTTGACAAAGTTATATATTCCATCCTCTTCCAGCAGAATTTCAAAATCTTATATTATCAACGACTAGGGTGGCACACTCAGTTTTATGCTCAATTTTGCTCAAAATCCGAATCTACTTAATTCAGTCTACTTCATCTGTTTTGGCCTCTGTGTTTCGGTCAGTACGAGCTTGCTTGCTTTAAGGTTTTATTTTTTAATTAAAAAGTTATATTTATAAAAGCAAGCCTTATCAAGAACTCTAATAATGAGATTGGGAATGTCTAAAATTTTGTTCTTGATTTTATAGGATGGATAATTTTGAAAATTTGTGTTTTAGAAAACACAAGTTTAGTGTAAACTTTGAAAAAAAAAATGTTGTTTTACATTAAAATAATGTTTTAAGAACACAATTTTGGACTGTAAAACACAAAATTTTAAAAATTTGCACTAAACGTGAGTTTTCTAGACACAATTTCAATGCAAAAAGTGATATAACCAATATCGTGTTTTTAAAACAAAATTTTCAAGTGTACATTATATGTCATTAGCTTTTGATAAGTTGGCAATTTTTGTTTTAAATGGTGTTTTGAAACACAATTTAACCACTAAAAATCATGTTTAGATTCATGGAGAGTTCTCAAATAAATTTTCCATAACACTAATTTAATAATTATTAATAAATAATTTTATTTTGCCCAAAAAAAACCCACTATTTTCCTTTGATAATTACATATTTTGAATAACCAATGTATCACTTAAAATTGGTATTTATCCATTATTTTATTGATGAGCATACACATACGACATGACATGCAAGAGGTTGCGACAGTGTTATATCCTCCTCCTCATCATCATCATCATGACATCACAAAATATTATATGGTCCAATATACAAGTTAGGTAATGTTGCAGTGAACTTTCTTTTTTTTGACGGTAACAATTAACAAGTAAGAGTGAGGAAATGAAACACATAATCTGTTGTTATCGAAGAATTTTAATCTGAATGTGGAATATGTTAATTGTGGAATGAAGTTGCCGTAATATGTTTGTGAGGTATGGGGAAGGTAGGGCAAATTTGGTTTTAGTTGAAGAGGGATGGCTCTCATGGCGTTGGCCATTTTATGCCATAAAAAGGGATTATTATTTGTTAGGACATTTTTCTATGATGACTTAAAAGCTTCCAAGTGCATTTCACTTTCACAACAAGAATGCACCTCATGAAATAATTTCTTTTTCTTATATAACAGTTGATATGGATTTGAATGAATCAAGAGCAAGATTATGTACAACAGGAGTTTTAACTTGCACAATTGGGCATAGTATATGAATTCATACCGGTTTATGTATAATATAAAAAATATATATAAAATTTACACGTATTTGTTTAAAAATATTTACAAGTTTGTTATAATAGCTGTATAAATTTACATTGACACTATTCATTTTGTATTCGTAAGTTACTTTTTTCTTTTCTTTACATATCTCAAGGATGAAAAAAGAGAGTGGATAGCGGTTGTTGGGTGTGTAAATAAAAAGAAACAATTTAAAAAATCAAGAAAAATTAATATTTTAATAAAATGTAATGTAAAAATAGATAATTTGATGTATGATGTTTTGAAAAATGAGTATTTAAAATAGAAAAAATAAGTTCTTATGTTATTAAAATAGACAAGAATTTTTGTATGAACTAAAATCAATGCTCTAAGACAGCTGCTCTTTTTTTTTTTTTTTTTTTTTTTTTTTTTTTTTTTTTTAATCCTGAATAAATGAAGACAATTGCATTTATAGTATACAAATTATCCCATCTAGGATCCTTTCCAACTCAAATGCTATCAATTCTATCCATTTCACACTTAAATTTTTATTTTCTAAGTCTTACGGTGTATAAACTGCTATGATTAAAATTTAATTTGAACCACGAGATAACGAAATGGATAAGATTTAAAATTAAAACCACCTTTTCACATGTATAACGTAACATTGCAAAAGATCATTAGACACCACGTATGCAAGTTCCACCAATGATATTAGAAAATGGTACTTGGGTGGTTCTGAATTCTCCGTAGGTATGGAGCAAATGTTGATTGGATATATAACTACCTATGCTTATCATGTATCTTTTTTGAGAAAAAAGGTTAGAAAATTCTTGTCATGTGGAGACCAAATGGAAGATGAAGATTGTGTGACGTATGCAATAATAATCATTTTTCAAAGTTTTCAGGTAAAGCAAATGTTCTAAATTTTGGCCACTTTCTATTGCCAAAGGTTTGATAAAAGGAAGAAAATCATACGTGAATCTATAGTTGTTTCTCCTTCAACTAGCACAGAAGATGTATCTGGTTAAAAAAAAACATGTTACCTCCTAATGAAGTTGCTTGGATTCTTATGAACATCTCTATAATCCATGAAAGTTTTTTCGTTTTAGCTGTTTTGCTCATGTTCTTATCAAATGTAATGCAACTACTCTAGCTTTTGCTAGTGCCTCAAAAGAGAATGAGAAGATCATTTGTTGACCTATTTTACACCTTCAAACACTATTTTATCTATTTTAACAACCTACTTTACAATACATCTAACATCTCTGTTCTTATTTTTATATACAACTCATAAAATAATATAAACTAACCAATAAAATATACTCCTATATAAAACTACCCATGAGAGAGAGAATAAAATATAGTATTTAAGTTTACAATATCATGGACAGTAAGTTATAAATATAAGAACTTAAAGCACTAGCATTGAGGAGTGTAAAAATACCCAAATTTCTATTTTACCACCTCGACCCTTAAAATCATGCAACATCCTAGTATGCAAACCTAAAATTTTTTTCCAACCTTGCTACAATAAGGTTGCATATATGCAACCTTAGAGCATCTGCATTGGTGGTCTTAAAAAATTTAGTCTTTAGCAATTCAAAAAGCTACTTTATTTAATATTTATTTTAACATCACACTTTACAATACACCCGACATCAATAGTTCTATATTTTTTACCACTTCATTTAAATATTATCACTTGTTTTTCTTTTTCTTTTTTTTTTCTCAGAAAAAACCAATTTGCCAAATAATTTGTGGGTAAAATGGGAAAAAAAATTCTCTTGCCATCAAGATAAAGTTAAAAAAAAAAAAAAAAAATTCTTGTAAATCAACTGAATTGACACTTCTTAATATTTTTAACAGGGAAATTATACTTTGTCCACTTGTAATTTACTCAAAAAACACTTTACTTACATGTGATTTAAAAATTAACACTTTACTCACCTAAAATAAGCTCCATTTATCTCTTGTCATTCATCTCTGTTAAAAACATGAGTAAATTTGTTTTTTTGCCACTATTTTATGTCTCTCTCCTCTCAAAACATACAAAACTAAAAAAATCAACAAAAAAGAAGATTTAAAAACTAAGTTTTATAAAAATTAAAACTTAGATTTTAATTTAGATCAGAAAAGATTGTCCAATACGATCAATTGCTTCATTAAATACATTATCATAATGTAAAAACAAATTTTCAGAAACTTGACAGTTTATACTTGTATTCCGGAAAATATAAAATTACGAAAGAATTCGATAGACCAATGTAAGATAGAACCGAAAGTACACATACGTTGCTTTCTGCGTTGCCTTCATCACAGCAGCTCCAGTTCTCAATGTATCTACTTTCAGTAGTTGCTTTTGCACCTTCTAACAGTATCACATTGATATACAAGAAACTTTAAATATTAAAATCATTCCATGCAGCAACAAAACAGAAACACACAACTTTTATTTTATTTTTTTAAAGAAAGTATAAAACACCAGTAGATATAAAATATGATTACTAAGCGTAAGTCCAAATATTAATTATAATATTTTCATTGTGAAAAAGAGGAAAATACTTTTAATCATTGAATAAGGCAGCTGCAGAGGTTGGAAAGGCAAAGGAGGGGTTTGGGCTAGAATAATCATGAATTTGCGATTGGAAATTCCCCGGCTGCTCTATTTGCTGTTCATATAGCCTCTTCCTCTTCAAACATTGTATAGCTGCTGCAGTACAAGTTAGCATTCAACCAATTATTATTATTATTTTTTTTTTTTAAAGAATAATGCTAGGAAACATGTTGTGGTTCAAAGTCCAAAACAATAAAGTCCAACCACATAGCGGTAATCTAACTTGGAAAATATTAAGAGGATTTTGGTATCAAAATTCAGAAATTAAACAAACTACAATAACTGTAAAACTTACATAAGAGATAGAATGCCCGCGTTACATTTACAAATTCATATAGAAAATTAAAAAAGAGATCATAAACTGTTACAGTGACCCAATGTAAAATTGTTTTTACAAAGCCTAGCTTTTAGATTTTTTTTTTCTTTTGATATTTTTATTTTTATTTTTATGTTTTGAGAAGATAGAGACATGAAATGGTAGTAAAAATAAAAATTTATCCCAATTATAAATAGAGGTGAGTAATGGGAGACAAACAGAGTTTACTTTAGGTGGGTAAAATGACAATTTTTAAACGACAGTTAAGCAAAGTGTTTTTTGGGCAAACCACAAGTGGGCAAAAGGTAATTTTCCCTTTTCTAATTGAAACATTCAAGATTCAAATCTCTCCATCCGTATACCTCAAATTAACTAAAAATATATCTATACTACTATTTAAGGAGTTTTACTTGTTTGGGAACCTCATTTTTGTTGTCAATAAAACTTTCTTTGGCATGTTTTTCCTTCCTTAACACAGGTATATAATTTAACAAAGTATACTTTGTTTTATAAAATAGATGTCTACTCACGTTCCCCCAACTCTATCAACCGTGAGTTTCTCATCAAAAAAAAAAAAAAAAAAAAAAAAACTCTATCAACCATGAATACCATATATTTCAAGAATTCATTTAATTGTTAATTGAGTTTTAATTCCCAAACAAAAATATTCATTTTACTTTGCCAATCAAACTTTCTTTAGCATTTTTTTTCCTTCCTTAACACATAGGCTCTACAAAAAAAAAAAAAAAATGGTATAAAAAATCAAATTCTTGGAATAATCTTTTGCATATTCTAAAAGCTTTTCATATTTCATTGTATTTTAACGTGGAGATGCTTTTTTCAATAAAAAAAAGTATAATATTTTAAACTATAATCACAAATAGTTAAAAGTATAGAACGTGTATCCTATTTTCTGGAATTTGTATTTTTTTTTTACCGTCACTTTTTAAATCTTTTTCTTTTGTACTTAATTTAGAGAATTTGAAAAGCTATTGTAAGGTCACAATTTGTAGCCAAAGCCCAAAAGGTATGAAATATGAGCCCAATGAGCCCAGTATAATTAATTTGTAGAGGGTGGGTGAAAGAGCTGGGTTTTTAGTGGATTGGACAACGGTTAATAAGGATTTCAAAGATGAACAAGCATGAAACACACGTAAACCTCAATAAAATGATTGTCCGAAGAGATAGATTATGAATTAATCCAATAGTTCTGAAGGTTAAAACAATTCTTAGTGCTACAGTAATTCCTTTTCTCTCTTTTTCTCTCTTCTTTTTTCTGTCTCCCCTCTTATGGGAGATCTTTTACAGTATATAGTTCCTTTTAGGCCATCCTGATCGTACACTTATTAATCATCTAAGCCTTCACTCAAATGCATATCCCATCAGACATCTTCTTTGGCTTTTTGTGAATGGTGGTAGCTGAGATTACACTGTTCAGGGGTCTTCTCCACATAAATGCGGTCAGAAAAGTTGCTACAGTGTTTTTAATGCAGTGGTACTAACTTTTCTTTTAGATATTTCTATGTTCTTATCACTTTTGTACGTGCTTGAGTTTCATCTTGATCATTGGAACTCTTTGGAAGGTCACCTAAATTATCTAAATGCATGCTTGACCGATATTTATCGTATCCGAGAAGGAGTTACTCCTCGGACTATATTCCTCCATTCTTTACTTACGTGATTTTCAACTTTGAGGCATTTTCCAATCATTTACTCCCCCTCGGATATATCCACGTCTTCGGATAAGGCCCAAGGCCCAATATAAAAATTTGGGTTCTTATCCCCATAGCTATGTATATAGGTTTGTAAATTGTAAGAGGGATTAGATAATTATAAAAAATTTTAAATTTCTAAATTTATCATTTGGGTTTGTCTTATTATTAAATCACTCTTTCAATTAAATTAATGTATTTTTAAAATTATACAAAATTAAACAATCCAAAAAGGAAGGAAAAAAAAAAAAAAAAACTCCTTATTGTTCTCATTTAATTACAAAGCAACATCAAGACTAGTTTAGGTTTCTGTAGGGTCACAATTTGTAATCCAAGTCCTAAAGATATGGGATATAGGCCCAATGAGCCTAGTACAATAAATTTATAGAGAATGGGTGAAAGAACTAGGCTTTTGTGGATTTGACAATAGCTAATACGGATTTAAAAGATGAACAAGCAAGAAAGATATGTAAAATTGAATGAAATGATTGTCCGAAGAGATAGATTATGAACTAAATCAATAGAACTTAATGTTAATACATTTTTTAGTGCTACAATAGTTCTTTTCTCTTTTTCTCTCTTCTTTTTCTAATCCCCCTCTCATGGGACATCTTTCACCTTATGTAGTTCCTTTTAGACCATCTTGATCTTACACTTGTTAATCATCTAGGCCTTCACTTGAGTGCATGTCCCATTAGACATCATTTTTGGCTTTCGGTGAGTTGTGATAACTGAGACTACACTGTTCAAGGGTTTTCTCCACATAAATGTAGCCAGAAAAGTTACTGCAGTGCATTTAATACGGTGGTAGCAGCTTTCTTCTTTAGATATTTCTGAGTTCCTATCGCCTTTGTACGTGCCTGGATCTCATCTTTATCGTTGAATTTTCTGGAAGGTCACCCAAATTGCCCAAATACAGGCTTGATCAATATTCATCGTATCCGAGAAGGAGCTTCTCCTCGGACTATATTCCTCCATTCTTTCCTCATGCAATTCTCAACTTCGAGGTCTCTCTCAATCATTTACTCTTCCTCGAACATGTCCCTGTCCTCAGATAAGGCCTAAAGCCCAATATACGAATTTAGGCCCTTACTCTCACAGTTTCAATTTAAATAGTTTGACTTCAGTTTCTTTAAAAAATCCTAGCAATTTTTTTTTTAAATATCAAAGGAAATATATATATTAGCATAGAAAATACTACTTTACATGGAACCTAAGTCCAAATAAGTAACATATAAACAAAGAAACTTGTTTTGCCAATTCCCTTTGTTCCCCAATTAGATAAGAAAGGACACAAAAAAGCTTGAAACATTATTCTTCTATATTTTCCTAAGTGTTTCACCACCACCTTGTGTTTCTATTTCCATCTTGGTCTTGTATGCTTCAGAGTTAGATTACCTACCTCTTTGCTAGGGGTCATAAATATAATACCATTCCTTCTCATGTCAAAAACCCAAGTAGATAGAACCCTCAAAGATAACAATAAAGTAGTAGTCTTCTTCTGCACTTTTCATTTCTTTGACATCTCATGAAAATATTGCTACCTCTGCTATTCCTACATTAAAATAAAACATTAAATTATTTGCTTTTCTTATACTTTGTAGCTTTGATTAGGAATAAATTTTGTCAGAAAATAGCTTTAAAAAAAAGTGTCCTCTTTTGAAAGACATCTAATGTCACTTTCTTCCTAATTCATATCCAAGTGAATAAATTATAATGACTCTAGGAACTTTTGGAGGGATTTTATGATATTCTTGTTTTGGTAATTGGTAATTTGGTATTTGTGATAGGATGCTAGGCTTTAGCATTGTATTGTACTTACTAATACAGGTGTTTTATATTGCATTGTAATTGGTGCAACTGATTATGCTAAGTTGGCAGGATTAGTTAGTTAACTGATGAATTGGCAAGTTAGTTTAGTAGTTAGTTAGGGATTAGTGAGGGGATAAGGCATATATAAGGAAGCCAATATCTATAGAAAGGTCAAGCAATAACAAATCAGATCTTTACATTTGATTCTCTCTCTTTCTCTCTCTCTCTCTCTCTCTCTCTCTCTCTCTCTCTCTATTTTTCTTCTATGGAGGTCTAGGTCCCCTTGAAGTGGCCTACAAATTCTTTCCATTCTTTTAGATGCTTATTAGTGGTATCAGAGCAGTTTTGTGATCCTAATTAATTTGAACCATGGCAGAGACTCGTTCTACTTCACAAAACACTAAAAAGATTGTAAATTTAGCTGAAGTCACCAAGAATCATGAGCAAGCTTTACAAGAAATTCAGAAACAGTTGCAAACTCTTAACATTTTCATGCAAAGTTTGTCTAAAGCAAAGGACAAACACCAACAAAGTCCCAATTCTGGGTCTCATGGCATTCTCACCACCAACAACAATGGGTTCAATGAATCTCCTCCAGCAAATTAGATCAAGAACTTGAAGCTGTATTTTCCAAGGTTTTAAGGGGAGAATCCTACTTGTTGGATTTATTGAGTAAACCAATTCTTTTCCTACCACAATACACCTGAACACCAACAGGTGGTTATGGCTTCTTATCATTTGGATGGGGAAGGATTAATTTGGTTTCAAGATGTTGAGCAAGCAGAAGGCTTTTTGGGTTGGGAAACTTTTGTAAAGGCTCTGCAAATATGATTTGGAGTTACAACATATGATGATCCAATAAAGGCATTGACTCGTTTTAAGCAGAATGCTTTAGTGGTGGCTTACAAGAATCTATTTGAAATATTTTCTAATAGGATTATGGGTTTGTCTAAGGCTCATAAATTGAGTTGTTTCCTAATTGGATTAAAGGATGAAATAAGGCTTCCAATTTGTATGTTGGTACCAAAAATCTCTTAATGAAGCTTTTGGGCTGGCCAAAATTCTGGAAGAATACTTAAATCAGCAGTAAGAAAAGCTTCAAGACTCTGGGTGATCATGGCTTACCTTCAATCTTGGGTTCACCTAGAGTTGAGTCCAAAGGTGATTCTAGATTCAAGATTCCACTACAAAGGTTGACAAGTGCTCAGATGGAGGAAAGAAGAAAGCAAGGATTGTGTTACAACTGTGATGAAAAGCAGCAAGCTCAACGTAAGTGTAAAGGTGCAAGATTAGTTTTGTTGAAGGGTTCATCTATGGACATTTCCATGGAGGCTGAACAACAATCCAAATTGTAGTTGGTTAAGATTGAGGAGGATACTACTACGTTGAACCATACCATTTCTTGTCAAGAAAATGAGATTAGTTCTGCTAAAATTACCCATTATGCCTTGTTAGGTAGTCCTTCATAAAATACTGTGAGGGTTAAAGGTAGAATTAAGAACCATGAGGTAGTGTCTCTAATTGATTTAGGAAGCACACACAATTTTTTAGATATTGATATTGTACTTGCAATGAAACCACATATTGATACTTCTCAAATTTTGGAAATTAAGGTGGCTAATGGTTCTATTATTAAGACTTTAGGAGTTCGTCATGATGTACTTTTCTGTGTCCTAAGGAATAAATTTGTGGTGGATATGAATGTGTTGCATTTAGGAGGGTATGACATTGTACTTGGTACTAAGTGGCTGAGCACTTTGAGTGAAATTGCTGGGATTTCAAGCTGTTAACAATGAAGTTTTGTTATTTGGGTAAGAAGGTGTTGTTGCAGGGATTACATCCTACAAGCCCCTCTATTTTGAAGGGTGATAAGTTATTCACTGGTTCTTCAAAGAAGGGGTTGGTTCTTCAAATCACTGATACCAATTCTGCAACTGCCTGCAACTGCAGTTCAATCCCAATTACTAGCTGCTCTTTTTAATTTATTAGATGAACTTGCTGAGGTGTTTGAAGTTCCAATAGGGTTGCCTTCCTCAAGGGACATGTGCATCAGATTACACTCAAAGAAGGTTCTCAACTAGTTTGTGAAAGGCTTTATAGGTAACTTTATTTCCAAAAGTCTGAAATTGAAAAAATGGAAAATGAATTGTTAGAAATGGGCTTTATTGAACCAAGCCAAAGCCCTTTCTCTTCTCCTGTTTTACTTGCCAAAAAAATTGATGGGGGTTGGAGGATGTGTGTTGACTATAAAGCATTAAACAAAGCTACTGTGAAGGACAAGTTTCCAATTCCTAGAGTGGATGAGTTACTGGATGAATTGGTTGGTGTTACAATTTTTTCTAAACTGGATCTCAAGTTAGGATATCATCGTATCAGAATGAAGCCAGAAGACATTCCTAAAATTGCTTTTAGAACTCATGAAGGTCACTATAAATTTCTGGTGATACCTTTTGGGTTGACAAATGCACCATCTTCTTTCTAGGCCCTAATGAACACTGTTTTCAAGCCATATTTGAGAAAGATTGTTCTTCTTCTTCTTCATTTTTTTTTTTTTTTTTAATATGACATCCTTGTTTTCTTACCAATCACTTGTTTGCCAAAAGATCCAATTGTGTGTTTAGTTGTCATGAGGTTGAGTATTTGGTCACATAATTTCTAGTTGTGGTGTGAGGGCTGATTCTAAGAAAACTAGTGCTATGCAGCTTTGGCCAATGACTACTTCTGTTAAAGCTTTGAGAGGATTCTTGGGCCTTACTGGCTATTATAGAAAATTTATTAAGGGCTATGGTGGTATTGCTCAACCCTTGACTAATTTACTTAAAAAATATTCCTTTCAATGGTTTGACAAGGCTTAATTGGCTTTTGATCAACTAAAAAATGCAGTAGCCCAACCACTTGTCTTGGCTCTTCTAGATTTTTCTAAACCTTTCCTCATTGAGTGTGATGCATCTGGGCTTAGCCTGGGGGCTGTGTTAATGCAAGATCACAGGCTCATTGCCTTTCATAGTCAGGCTTTGAAGGGTAATAATCTCCATTTATCAACCTATGAGAAGGAGTTGCTAGCTCTAGTTACTACAATCAAGAAGTGAAGGCCTTACCTGTTAGGCAGAACATTCATTGTGAAAACTGACCAAAGGAGTTTGAAATTCCTTTTAGAACAAAGGATTGCCACTCCAGCTCAATAGAACTGTTTGGCTAAGCTTCTAGGTTATCCTTTTTTAGTGAAGTATAAAAAAAGAATGGGCAATAAGGTAGCTGATGCCTTGTCCAAATTGTTACATCATATTTTGTAGAACCTGGGCTGTTTGGTGTCCAACAGACCACTAGCTGCTTATGTTTACTTTCTGTGTTTGATCCTACTTTGTTGGACATCCTTAAAGATAGTAATACTCAAGATCCTTCTTTGTCTCAATTAATTTAATCTCTTCAGGTTGGGTTGCGGCATAAGGGTTTTGTTTTTCAAAATGGATTGCTTTTTTTATAAAGGGAGGTTTTATCTTGGTCCTAAGTGTTCCCTTATTCCCCAGATTTTGCATCATGTCCATAATAATCCTTTAGCTGGACATTCTAGGTTCCTTAAGTCTTATCATAGAGCCAAGAGGGAATTTTATTGGCATGGATTGAAGGATGGCCTCAAGAAATTTATTCGAGAGTGTGATATCTATCAAAGAATTAAATCTGATACTTTTGTACTAGCTGGGCTTCTTCAACCTCTGGCTATTCTCACTATGCCTTGGACTGATGTGAGCCTAGATTTTGTGGAAGGTCTTCCTAAATCTCAAGGGTTTAAGGTCATTTTAGTAGTGGTGGATTGGTTGACTAAGTATGTGCATTTTATTCCACTCTCTCATCCTTACACTGTTGCTAAGGTTGCTTCTTTGTTTATGCAACATGTCTTTAAGCGCCATGGCATGCTTGTGACTATAGTCAGGTACAAGGATAGTACTTTTACTTCCTTATTTTGGTTTAAGTTGTTCAAATTTTAAGGGACTGAGTTGGCGATGTCCACTACTTATCACCCTCAATCTGATGGGTAAACTGAGGTTGTTAATTGAAGTTTGGAACAATACCTTAGAGCCTTCACTAGTGACAAACCTCATATATGGGCAAAATGGCTTTCCTTGACAGAGTACTGGTTTAACTCTAATTTCCATACTGCATTGAAGCTAACTCCATTTGAAACTTTGTATGGCTTTCCATCTCCTCGGTCGCATATTTATGTACCTGGTACTACTAGGGCGGAAGCTTTGGATTCTATTTTACAGCAGAGGCAAGAGGTGCTTGCTTCCCTGAGGTGCAATCTAGCTACTACTCAAGATATTATGAAAGTTCAGGCAAATAAGCATCAATAGGACAGGTCATTTCAGATTGGAGATTTGGTTTATCTCAGGCTACAACCTTATAGACAAAAATCTTTAGCTTATCAAGGCAAATGGAAGCTTTCTCCAAGATATTTTGGACCTTTTCCAGTGCTTCAAAAGATTGGTGTAGTCTCTTATAAGCTGGATCCGCCTCCTGAGTTCAAGATACACCCTGTCTTCCACGTTTCCTATTTAAAGTTGAAATTGGGTTAGCAGGTGACACCTATCCCTACTCTTCCTCCAGTTGATGAGTCAAGGCAAGTAACTACAGAACCTGTGGCAATGTTGCAGTCTAGAACCAGAACTTTAAGGTCTAGGACCATCTTTGAAAATTTGGTACAATGGTTGGGACTTCCTACTAAAGAAGCTAATAAGGAGCCATTGCAGCGATTTCAACTATCTTATCCTCACCTTGTGGGCAAGGTGTTTTAAATGGGGAGGGTAATGATAGGATGCTAGGCTTTAGCATTGTATTGTACTTACTAATACAGGTGTTTTGTACTGCATTGTAATTGGTGTAACTAATTGTGCTGAGTTGGCAGAATTAGTTAGTTAATTGATGAGTTGGCAAGTTAGTTTAGAAGTTAGTTAGGGATAAGTGAAGGGAGAAGGCATATAAGAGGAAACCATTACTTGTAGAAAGGCCAAGCAAATAAAAAACCAGATTCTTTACATCTAATTCTCTCTCTCTCTCTCTCTCTCTCTCTCTCTCTCTCTCTCTCTCTCTCTCTCTCTCCCCTTGAAGTGGCCTACAAATTCTTTCCAATCTTTTAGATGCTTACAAATTTGCCTTTATTAGTCGCTGTTGTTGCTGCTGTAGCATTTATTGACATCGTCAAGTTCCTTCCTCAAGTCACCAATTGATAATCATTTTGGATCAGATTTTTTTTTAATTAAAAAAATTTGTGTTTCAATTAATAATCACTTTGGATAGGATTTTTTTTTTAATTAAAAAAATTTGTGTTTCTATGGCGTATTTGTTGTCTAGTGAATAGAAAATACTCCAATTCTAAGAATATATAATTTTCAAAGTTTAAACACTTAAAGATAATTAAAGGAAAAACTTTTCAAAATTATAAATTTGTATAAAATAAAGACACATACACAAACATGCGAGAAAGAAAACATTTAAAAAAAAAAAAGAAAAAAAAAAGAAAGAGTACTAAGAGAATTACGTACCTTATGTCTCAATGAAAAAGAGAGGGAGGAGGAGAGGGAATTTATTTATGTTTTGTTTCGGCAACTGGCCTGCCATTCAGAAAATGAAAAAAAAAAAAAAAAAAATATATATATATATATATATATATATATATATGTTAGTGCCTAAATTTAAGGATATGGAGAAGTTATATTACTGGTTCTACAAAAGGAATCTTTCTTTTTCTTTTTTTCTTTTTCTTTTTTTCAAAATAAAGAAGAAGAGATTTGGGGAAAAAAAAAAACCGTGAGATTAGAGTAATGAAACTGAAAAAAAATTTAAAAAAGAAGAAGAAGGGGGACAATAAAAAGATAAATTGTGATGAAGGAAAAAGGGAAAAAAAAAAAGTGAAAATGTGGGGTGAGTTTTGTACATTGGAGGAGTTTGAAAACCAACAGAAGAGTGATCCTATTTTGTACGGAGTTAAAGATGTATTTTTACCAGTGTCATTTAGTTTTGTTTCTATTTAAATCCAAAGGTATAGGGGTATTTTTGAACTATGAAATTGAGGATCCCAAACCGGGAAAACTTCTTGAATAGAGAAAATTCTTAGGTATTCACAGACCATAGATAAATAGTGCTCCTTCCTCTCAAGTTCATAATAAACTCCACCATAAATTTAATAATTGACCTCGCCATGAATATGAGAGGAGGAAGCATGGAGCACCATTCTTCGCACCGTGAGAGTAACTAAGTATTACTCCTTGAATGGTAGAATATAAAACTATAAATAGTAGAGTATAGATACTGATTAAAATAAAAAAATTATCATGCAAGGGCACCGGTTTGTTTGTTCCCAAACTCAACCGTTAGAAGTGGTTGTTGATGTTACCGCGGTTTCCAACAATACAAAAACATTCAAATGAATCCAATAATGCGCCAACATGCGAGTCCTCACCCAAATTCACGGCCGCCTCCTTCTCCAAAATCATAGCCTTAGGTGACATCGATTATGAGCGCCGAGTTTCTCTCAGATCCCAAACCCAAATATATTCTCTTTGAATTCCATGATTAGGGATTGTTCCCAAATCCAAATTCCATCAAGGGAACCCGTTTATCAATTCAAAAGATTGGTTAAAAGAGGGCACCCTTGTCCAAACTCGTTTACCTTAGCCTTTATTTCTCAAGAGGGTCGGCAGGTTCATATGTGTATTTTGTGATCTGGGTTTGGCTCCAACCCGTTTGTTCAGACCGCATTGGTGAATTTCTATGCAATATGCGAAGACATTGGGTTTGCTAAGAAGGTGTTTGATGAAATTTCTGAGAGGAACTTGGTAAGTGAGTTCATGCGTATATGGAGTAGCAGATGATTGATACTGATCTTGAACTTAAGAGCAAAGAAGGTTTTTCCTGAAATACTGGTGAAAGATATAAAAGCTTGGAGTACAATGATTATAGGGTTTGCAATTAATATGCTTTCGGAAGATGCTTTGGAGACATTTTCTAAGATGGAAGAAGCCAAGGTAATGACATAAAAGAGTAGCTTTAGATTTATCCTCTAAATGCAAATTACCTAATGCATTATGAATTAGAGGTTTACTGCAATTGTGAGCTTATTAAATAACTATTTGTTTGCAAAAGGTTCAAATTACGTTTGATTTCTCTGAGTGTAAATGATAATGCTGATTTCTCTTCAGGTGAAGCCTAACCATGTAACATTCGTTGGTGTTTTGCCAGCATGTGCACATGGTGGGCTAGTTTCAGAGGGTTGGAGATTTTGGTCAAGCATGCTTGAAAATGGAATTGAACCGTTCATGGAACACTATGGTTGCAAGGTTGATCTACTCTGCTGAGCCATCCTTGTTGATGAGGCTTGCAATCTTGTTGAGGACTTGGCCATTCCACCAAATCCAGTAGTTAGGCGAACATTGCCTGTAGGTTGCAAGAAGAATATGATGTTAGGTAGAGGTGAAATTGTAGCTGAGTAACTTCTTGAAATAGAACCACGAAATTTGTATGCATCAATCTCTCAGTGGGAGAAGATGAGCCACCTGAGAAAGAAGATGAAGGAGATAGGCATCAAGGCAGTTCCTGGGTGCAGCTCCATTGATGTTGATGGATTAGTTCATGTGTTTGCAATGGGTGACTGGTCCCATCCTAAGACAGGAATTAAGAGAAGTTTTGAGAGAGATTTCAGAATGGATTCTTGAATACGGGCACAAACCGTGTGTTTCAGGTGTATTACACAATGTGTTTCATGAAGAGAAGGGAAGTGCCCTTGGTGAGCATAGTGAGAGGTTAGCCATTGCTTATGGGCTATTATGGAGTAAAGCACCAGCTACAATTAGGGCAGTAAAGAATCTAAGGATTTGTGGGGATTGCCATGAAGTGACAAAGATTATCAGCAAAATATATGACCGGGAAATCATTATTAGGGACTGGATTCGATTCCATAAATTCATCAATGGAACTTGTTCTTGTAGGGATTTCTGGTGAACATCAATATTTTGAACATCTATTACATTTTTTGAGCTACTTACCATTTTATTTATGGCCTCTATAAAAGCAGAACAATCCTTTATGTACCTAGACTTTTGTATGAGGTCCAACTTGCTTAGCAAGCATAGACAGAAAACACCTGGAGAGATTAATTAATCAACAATTTTGTATAGAGAAGTTGTAATTTTTAGTTTGGCATCAAGTAAGTCGCATCCATTGACAAATCATTTCAGAGTGCTCAGTGTTTCCTAATTTCCGACAATCAGTAATCTTATGGTATAGTTGGTTTCTTTTTCTCCTCATTTATTTGATGTAAATGAAACATAAAAATTAAAAATTAAAAAAATAATAATAATAAAAAAAAAACTAAAATTTCCAAGCACGGATTATTTTATTGCCCAAGCTTACAATTAGATTATTGCCCAAGTTTACAATTAGAGCACTCAATAATTCCTGAACATGTATATTGATCTTATTTATCTTGTTCCTTCCATTCGTTGCATCAGTGCTACAAGACAGCTATAAGGTAAGTTTGATTGGTTGACTTCAACCACCTCATACAAATAGATGTGGTACTAAATGTAATTGGTAGACTTCGACCACCTCATAAATGAATATTTAGATTGATGACACATTATTTTATAAGGTCAATGTAGTAAAATTTGTAGTAGCTGTAGCGCAAAATATTTCCGGTTTCTTCTTTGCCTCATTCTCTTTTGCAACCAAACCGCACACCATACTCAATTGGCTTAACATGGCCAAAATTTTATAGCACATAAAGAAATAAGCATTTTTATTAAAGAGAAATGGAAACTACAAGACATGGTTCGCCCCAGTTATTCAAATGTAAAGCTCTCCCTCACTCCACCTTGTAGTACACATACTTGTCACCTAGTCTAAGCCATGCATCAACAGCAAACATGTGCTGACCTAAACCCCACCCCCACCCCCAAAAACTCTCCCTAATAATGGTAGCATGCTACTTGACAAGTTCGTTGTATTGAACTACTTAAATTTGGATCTCAATAGGCCATCTGTACATCTCCTCTTCTGCCACAGGGATGTCAAAATTAACCAATCCAGTGGCAGAGTCATAGTTGAAGCTGGTCTCAGCACTGCCCACATTGCACTTCAATGGGCGCTGGGAAGAGTAAACACCAAACCGTCCACATCCCCGGACTTTGAGCGTAATTGTTGCGGTTGGAGATCGGTTCTCACTGAGGCAAGTAGTCAGTTCCGAGGAAATTTCACCATCAAAGTGCTCAGGTTTCCTGTCTGAAGCCATGTGGATCTCAACCTGCTCCACAGCACCACCAGTGTTGAACATGTCGAGCAAGCCAATTGGTGCAAATGAAATACTGGATGTTATTTCCTGCATCACAGAGAATCAGCAAATTCAGTATCTCTAATTAAAAGCGCAGCCTGAGAGAAAAAGACATAAACGACCAACCAGAAAGACTCACCTTAAGTGGACAGAAATGGAAAAGTTCGTACTCAAGAACTTTTAGTGTCACAGGCAGTGAAGCACCCTTTGGCAACCGAATCACTTCCCCTGAAATCCAGAAAGGTAGGGTTGATTTCAATTTTTCAGAATGTTGTAAGAATAAGAATAAAAGTTTTACCAAGATTCCTTATTTTGAGCAAATGTATAAGACTGGATTAATGAATTCTAGTCTTACTTGAAGATTCTAATAAATTAACTAACTCCTTCATAAGAATATCGCAAATAGAGCCATTGCGAAGAGTATTTCCCCAACCTGGAGCTACTTTACAATATTCCAAATTCAATGTTTTCAATAAATCCCCTACAATGGTTCATTTTGGACCAGATCTACAACTTAATTTGGTTAAACTATTCATCCACAAATTTACATCAGTTGCTTGCCTACAATGGCGCCTACAGGTCAATTTTTCTTCACACAAATGGTCACCTCAAAGAAGAAAAGTTACCTGATCTATAGGCATAAACTATCGTCTCTCCATTCCAATCTGCACCGGCAACCTGAGAAATGAGTTCAACATCAGCAACTCGAACAGAACCAGTTAGGGTACCAGGAGATGCATCATGGATGAGGGTCTTCTTCTCAATCTTGCACCATCCAGCACCTTGGCAGTTGAACACACCAACTACTCCAGAGCATTTATTCACATTCCATAACTTGAGCAAGCTGCAAATACAATTTTTCACGCAAGTTCACTACGAGTTCTCTCAGAGAGCTCTATGATAAAGAATCAAACATGTTAATAAGAAGATGACAGAGAAAAATAACAAACCTTGTCCCATCTCTAGCTGGATCAGCAAAGAGACAATCACGGGTGGGTCTACCAGGTAGCTGCGCACGGAGAACTGATCCATCAGGGAGGACCAGCTTCTTCAAAAGTTCAAAATTGTGATTGCCAGGTTTATCACTGTTAACAAGTAAAGATTTGCATTAAAATATAGCTATCATAATGTGTTACAAACAACACAAAAACTAATTCCCATTGTAACTGAGTTATTTTCATTTATGGAGTTCCTTGAAACAATACCTAACATAGATTGGACAGCCACCAATTGCACGAGCGGCGCCATGATAATCTGCTGCTGGGTGTAGACTCTGCAAATTCAAGAATGTTTCTTGTGATGATAATAAATTTAAATCATTGTTTGTATTCCTTCATTTCCAACTAGATGATAATAACATCATGGTAAATTGCTTAGCAAGAGGGTATTTAAAACAAGATAAAACTTGACCCATCAAAGCCTTCACCAAATATTAAAAGTTGGTTTATGCAAATCATGTTGTTTTCTAGAATTATTAAATTATCCTATAGTACTGATAAGCATGTGAAGATCAAATATTCATTTCTAGAGCTATGAGAAATGAACACGCTTCATTAATTCTCAAAATGCCCTTTTGAAACACTGGCTCAAATAATTGGATTCAGGCTTGATGAACAAGCAAATTATGGCAAAAAATTATTAATATCCACTCACATGGAACATATCCCAGTCAGGCTGCATGAATTCTCCAAGGAAGAGAGAGTTGTAAGCCACAGATGAAATATGGATGGTGTGGGAAGCAGGGTCATGAGGGTAAAAGTCATCAGAAGCTCTGACCACAGCAGTCTGCTTGGCACTATAGATCCCATCAGTGTTGTGACACATGCAAGCAATGCATCCATTATCAGAGAAGTTTCGAGCAATTGAGGCCTCAAGGGCCTGGTGGTAGCTACGTGTGAGAGAAACTCTACCACCATGGCCAGCACCAAGAGTCTCAATAATGTTCTGTACGTCAACTTTTACTCCATCTACTCCACATGAAGCTAAGTAAGCGTGAAGCTCATTGTAGAAGTCAAAGACCTTCTTAGGATGCACCAGACCCAGGCCATGGACGGCGAGGCTGTCCATGACAATGTCTGGTTGGTTGCCCATTATACCAGGGGACTGCACTGGGTATGCAAGAGCAGTGTCATAGTGTTCCATACCAGCAGCTGCCGGCTTCACTCCGCCCCAGTAGCCAGCTAAAGCATGCCATACGTACACAAACCTGTGACAACAAGTAATAGAAATGGAACTTCATGAGTAAAATATGTTATTTCCTTGGAAATGTGTTTTCCTTGAATATGTTATTCATATCCCTTGCCACCACAAATATGCTTTCCCAAATTCCCAATAATTACTTTTGCCATAATTCTGATCATGCTAATAATAAAATTTCTTCCACTCGTCCAAGGATTTAACTAAATTTTTTTTGAACAAACTAGATTATAGATAGCATGCTCATAAAGCATGAAATAGAAGAGCAATTTTGGTCATATCTTTTTATTTTTTTTATTTTTTTCACAATTCAATTTTCAGATCTCAATTACAGGATATTAAGCAAAGAAAAAGCATCTTTTTTTTTTCTTTTTCTTTTTTTGAGTGGCTATCATATGTCTGAACAGATCCAAAGATAGTTATAAAAAAAAAAAAAAAAAAAAAAAAAAAAAAAAAAAAAAAACAAATATCACTTCTGCAAATTTAGCTAAGGCATCTGAAGATTATAGCAAACAGAGATTGTATAAAGTATTCAAGGCCATAAGAAAGAAGAATACTTTGCAGTTCTATCAGTTGTTTTGGGATACACACCTGAAATGCACCACCCTAGTAGAATTCCAAAAGAGTAAATAAAAGATCAACTTGGAGTACTTACTTCACATTGTGATGTTGCTTGGCTTCATCCACAACTTGCTTCAAGCCAGGTTCATTTTTCTGGTCGTTCTTTTGGAATTTTTCATTCTCTTTTATTCCTGTCAATCTGGTTGCGAACCTGCAAGAAATAAATTAGCCAACAAATCAATAACCAAATGCCTTAATCAGAACAATGAGCACTTGAAAGGAGAGAACAGAGGGCCGCATGTGTTTTCGGTGGAGGGGGGGGGGGGGGGGGGGGGGGGGTGGGGTTTTGGTTGTGCTTCAGTAAGATGACAATAGAGGCCATCCTCACAACTTGACTTCTACCAAGACTAAGCTAAGGCCAAAAATCAAGAAAAGATTCAGGCATTAGACAGTGTCCTGTAATGTCTCTGCATTACTATGAGGGCCAAAATATACAATCTGTCTGGAAATACTGTGATTCAAATAGTTTCCTCCAATGGGTATTATAACAGCAAAAGTACTGAAGATAAATTCTTCTGTTGGTTTCTGCTTACAGATTGGCATATCAAAATTCTCACCCATGGGCTCATAAGGTCAGCAACCCACAAGTGCAAAGCTCATATTCCAAAAGTTCCTCAGAAAAACAAGGCTAGATAATGACAGTTCAAACACTGGGTTAACACTCTTTGGTTGTTCCCTAGGTTACTTCTTTACATCTCTTGAATCCAGTCTAACTTTAAGTAAAACTCAGGGAATTTATTTTAAACACGAAGAAACAGTATTCTGACACATAGTAGTCCCTTGAGGTTCTGCATAAATAAAAATAGAAACTAAATATCTTTGAAACTTCAAATGAGCTGTCTTCTAATGCAAACTTTGTTCCTCTTCCAATATACCAATAGGAGACTCAAAATGAATAATTGAAATTATGCAATTCCCCACAGCCACAGGTCTCTAATGTTGCATGACATGACAAGAAATCAACTAAATGAATGGCACAATAATCACAGCATCAAGAATTCCTTATTGGGGTTAAAAGAAAATGGAAATTCATAATGCATATAGCACATCGCTTGAAATGTGCATGTGTATGAGAGAGAGATCTTACTGTGCTCCTTCTTGTACAACACAATTGGTGTCCTTGGCTTTCTTTTCAATCTGTTGCCAACCATCATCTATGATAAGGAATTTTGGTGGTGTCCCTCCATCAGATAAGCTGGTTCCAGAACATAAATCAGTGACAAAGCATCTATTATTGTTGTTTTTGGAATTTAAAATTACCAAGTACTGAAGTTGTCTAACTCAGTGCCATCAGCTTATAATTACCTTTTAAGGCCTTGTTCAACACCCTCAGCTGTGACCTCAGTGTAGAAAGCGTCCCATGTGCACCAGCCAAACCAGTCAAGGAAAGAAGGCAACTAAATACAAACAGCAAAAGAGTACAGTGAGATTCATTCAGATATTTCTTATGAAATTGACTGATCAACTTGCTTTGCTATCGACCATTTTTTTCATGTTTTGAGAATAACAAGCATTCAGACGCGTCTTATAAAGTTAACCGATCAAATTTGCTTTGCTATTTAACATTTATTTTATATTTCAATAGTTTCTGTGCTTCTTAAGCTCTGCACATTTCCAATTGACTGGAACCAAACAAAGAGATCTGTTCTTACCTTTTTCTTCTCGCGATGAAGAAAAGTTTGGATGTGCTTTTCTACAGCCCTGTTTCACAAATAGAAATTAAGGAGTCATGACTCATTCACAGGAAAGTAGGAAGCAAAAACAATATCTTCATTCAAAATCCATTTTTACCATTTTTGTTGTAACCATGGATAATATCAAATACAGAAAAATCCTAAAAAGGAATTAGCTTACAGCATTTCAGAGGGGAAAAAGAAGAATCTAAATGCAAGACAAGAACATCATTCAAGGAAGTTCAGGACTTACTTTACAGCTTGGTTGATTACTTCAAAGGGATTGATTCCAGCATGCATGTAAACAAGGTGAAGGCCTTGATTTGTCTCTACATCATTATCTCCTGCAAAACCAAATCACACCACAAAAAAACAAGTCGTTTCGGTTCATTCGAACTCGATCCTTTCTATTTTTTTTTTTTCTTCCGCAAATGCTATAAACTCCATTAGATTGATTCATTTGAATGATAAGAGTCATTCAGTGGTTTCTCCTGTCTGATTTTGTTCGCATTAATGACAGCTCCACCCCACATACAGGTGGTTAGTCCAATTCATGGCAGACGGGATGGGACTGAATTAACGGAAGGTATGGCCCTAAATGATGGTATGAAAGGCAAGGTGTGTTTTGCCTACACCAGATAAATTTTTATGGCCATGGTCTACTCACCACTCTCGAGGCAAATCTCTATCTCATTCTTGTCGTTGCCTTGCAGAACAGCACGGAACTGGCCTTCAAGGAGAGGGAGGAAGACAGTGTAGATGGTTGGGGTATCATCTTGATTGCCTCCTTCTGTGTCATCTTTGCTCTCTATGAGCATGAATTGGGTCTCCAAAGGAACATCTTTCCCACATGTCCCCATTCTTTGTGTCATCCACCATAGCTTAAATCGGAAACAACACATGAATCTAAGATCCCTGTTACAAATCAATCTCACAGTTATACTTGGAAAATGTTAACATATGTTAAACATTAAAACTTGACAAATGAATTGTCTTATTATGGCATAAAAACTAAAAATAAGGTTAAATTCAGAACAGTGAGAGTTCATTTACCAATTGATTCTAAAACTCAAAACTACTGTACTAGCATAGTTTGCTGCAAGTGTGCAGATCAATAATAGCAAACTTTCTCATTACACTCATGCATTTCCACATACTACATTAAGTGCATGATAAAGCATTATAACTTACTCTAAAACACCCATAGGGAACACATGGAGGCTTTTACTATCAGAAGCCGTGGCACCAATGAAAGCACCAGTGACAAGCCCCACGCCAGGTCCCGGAGTCAGCACAATGTTATCAGGCACTCCTGTCAGAATGGTCTTCCCTTGGACCACAAGGTTCCCATCGTTGATGGAGATCTTTGGTGTGACCGTCATTTTTGAGCTCTTAAGTTCTGTCCCAACATATTATAATAAAAAATGATCAAACTGTTGCATCATTTAAAAATGAACCTTGTGGAATAAACATATAGAATGAAACAACAAACATAACTAAGAACAACATGAAAATTTTACAAAATCTAAAAATGTACAAACTGTTGCACCCTTTAAAAATGAACCCTTAGTTTAATCAATAGATAAAAAATAAATAAATCATCAATAAGACACGTTAAAGAGAGATTCTTATAAGAACCTAGGGGGTTATAACTTTTGCATAAGCTTATCCGTATATTCGGATAATTGCGATGTGACTTCAACGATACAGGGATTAAAGTGGTGATAGTAATAGTAGAGGTCCGCCTCAAAAGTGACTTCCATGGTGGAGGGATCCACCTCAATGCCTGTATTGATGGAATCTTGATCATCATTTTTTCACCAACACAAATTGCACCCAAAATCCACTTTACATCACTTTTAATTTTCAAAAGCCTCTTTCGTTGTTTGTTTATGAAAAACGCAGTTGATTGAATAAATAAATCCATACAAACACACTCGGTTGTTTAACTTGTTTTCCTTTTCTTATATTATATATGTTCACAAACTTTGCCTCCTCCTCATAATTAGAATCCAGATAAGAATTACGGCACAAGTTTTCTTGGGGGCTAAGATATATTAATTCAAACCTAAAAAAATTTCCTGGATATAGCAATTAATTTTGTTTTTTCAATTATTTCCATAAATTAAAGTTTTTTTTTTTTTTTTGGTTAATTAATCAATTACACGAAGTTCAGGCGGTTTCTGCAACATCGAACAAAATGATTTTGAGGTTTGAACAGCCGAACGGTGGACCATAGCTTTCTTTTTCAACTTTCCAACTTCAATTTTTAGATACAAACCTTTTTTGTATAACAACAAATTTGGAAAACATAGAAAATCTCACGAAACCGACTATTAAAAAGAGAGGGGCATAAAGTGTTTGATAATGTTTAGATTCAAAGAAAAAAGTGCTCGAACAACCTGTAATTAAATTTTCAGGTTTAAGACAGCAAAATGAAAATATTCTTTTTGATGAACTTGTTTGTCTTCATTTCTAATTATTTTGGTTTTCAGGTAGAGTTATTCTAGAGAGAAACAGAGTTATCGATCAAATTAAAAAGTTTTACAGAGTTCGCTCCAATAATATTTGGCAAAACGAATCGTCGTGATCTGCGAGAGAAAATCAGGTGCAAGGAACGTAAATTCGGAACCATATATTCAGTATTCAAGTTCGGGCATATTCTTCAAAAAAAACATCATTAAACAACCTCGGATATCAAAGAAACAGTTCAAAATATATTGGTCACCGCAGGCAGCTCGAATTTTCACAAAACAATTTAAGAAGAACAGCAACAAAAGCTAATATATACTCAGAAATTGTCTAGCTCCTTTTAAAAACTCACCGGAGCAGTAAATGAAAAGCCCTCGCTAGCTGCTGAGTCGAAAGTGCTCACACAAATTATTAAGCTTTATGCAAAAGAATTAATAAAGTTCTAGGAAAAGGAAGCTTTTGTTTTGAGAGATCACTGCTTTTAGTTTTAAAAGCAATTAGCAGAAGAAGCTAGAGCATTCCACGAGGAAATTAATGCTCCTCGGTCGAATGCTTTGAAAATCAAAGGAAGCTCACGAGAAAGATCGAAGCAAAATGCTTGTTAATATTGTTATACTTTTCAATTGAGTGAGTTGTGAAAATGAAACGAGGTAGGTTTATATACCCGTGTTAAGCGTTAAAGTTCGAGCATGTTCCGGAACTAGATGTTTCCAGATCTTGACATCTGGATTTCAACTGCAGATTACTTTTACTGTTTTATAAGTCTTTGTTTTTAACTTTAAAATATTTAGGATATTTTTTGAATTTTGATTTGAATGACCCATGTGAACCGGTGGGGTGGGTTTTGACTATTCAGGGTTCGTTTGATTAGAGGAATAGAAAAGTGAGAGGATGAAAAAGGCGTAAATGCACTTTTAGTTCTTATATTTTGACGTTTTTTCATTTTAGTCCCTACATTTTATTTTTTCCACTTTTAGTCCTTAAAACCAATTTACGCGTTCCATTTTAGTCCTTTCCGTCAGTCAACCGACTGAAATTGCTGAGGTGGCATCCAGAGCAATTAAAATATTATAAAAATGCCACATCACCCATGACACGTCAGCATATAAATTTAAAAAATTAATTTTTTAATTTTAACAAAATTAAAAAACATAAAACAAAATTTAAAACATAAAAATACATCAAATTTGAATCAAACACAAAAAAAAACCCAAAATTTTTCTCCAAAAACAAACGCACAAAGAACATAGTAGCAAGCATAAATCTCCCAGCCAACCCAAAATGAAAGAAAATCGGAGTTCAAAGAGTCTCAGTAGAGCTTCGCTCTCTTCGGCGTCAATGTCCTCCCTCACATCCACCTCGTCGCTCCGCACCAGTCCCCGAAGCAATCGGAGCAGATGGACCAAGGCGATTTCTCGCGACTCGCCGAGTCGATGGCCGATTTCGTCCAGGCCAAGACCAAGCTCAACGGCGGTCTAATTCACCAGCCCTCGTTCCTCTCCACTAGGCAATTGGGCTTCAACATGGTCGCGACCCTGGTTTGGATCCCCTTCGCGATCAAGAAGATCGTGAAAGGCAAGACCTTGCTTCACAATCCCAAGCTCTGGCTCACCGGCTTGGTTTTCGATTACTTCTTCAGCTTTCTCTTTGGATTTGGGTTTAGAGAAAGAGATGGTGGGCGCTGGGTTCGACTGGGTTTGTTGGGATCTGGGTTCGTGGGGTTTTTTTTTTTTTCTTGGCTATCTGATCTGAAATTTTGGGTGGTTGGTGACGGTTTGGTTGTTATTTGGGTGGTTGATGGTGGTTCTGGGTGGGCTGGTGGTGATTTCTGTCAGGGTTTGTGGGTGGTTGGTGGTGGTTTCAGACTGGGCTTGTAGGTTGTTGACGTTGGTTTCGGAGTGGATTTGTCGGAGGTTGGTGGGGGTTTCAGAGTGGGTTTGTGGGTGGTTGTTGTGGCTGCTTTTCTTCCCAATCTTGATTTTTGGGTGATCAGTGGTGGTTTGTGCAACTATACTTGCATTTCATGTGTCTTGAGAACTGGAAATTTTTTTTTCATTTTACCAGAAACAAACATTGAAAAGTGAGTTCCACTGCATTTTCAAGTACACGACCATTGTAAAATGAAGATGTTTTACTGAAAATGTTTCTCATTTTGGTTTGGTTGGGTGATTTATGCTTGCTATTGTGTTCTTTGTGCGTTTGTTTCTGGAGAAAAATTCTGGGTTTTTTTTGTGTTTGATTCAAATTTGACGTATTTTTATGTTTTAAATTTTGTTTTATGTTTTTTAATTTTGTTAAAATTAAAAAATTAATTTTTTAAATTTATATGCTGACGTGTCATGGGTGATGTGGCATTTTTATAATATTTTAATTGCTCAAGCTGCCACCTCAGCAATTTCAGTCGGTTGACTGACGGAAAGGACTAAAATGGAACGCGTAAATTGGTTTTAGGGACTAAAAGTGGAAAAAATAAAATGTAGGGACTAAAATGAAAAAAACGTCAAAATGTAGGGACTAAAAGTGCATTTACGCTAATGAAAAATTAATAAGAGGATGAAAAAGTGGGAGGATAGAAAAGATTTAGTTTTCTTTTATGTGTGTTTGGTTGAAGGGGTGAAAAAGTGTGATAATCTTAAAATTGTGTTTTTGAGTTTGTATTGTGATAATTTCATTATGCTTGAGTTTAAAGATGTCTGAGTGAAAGATTGTTGTGGTTTTAGCCGTTGTGTTTGTGTTTGTAGCCATTTTGTTTGAGGGCATTTTTGTCTCTCCACAGTTTTCCTCCCGATTTAGGAGGAAAAAAATTGGTGGGCTCGGGAGGAAAATTTTCTCCCGAGTTTTTCATCCTCTCTGTTTTCCTTTGCTTTCCAAACAGTAAAAAACACTATTTTCCACTCATTGTTTTTCATCTTCCTTATAATCCTTCCAACCAAACATAGTGTAAGGACACAAACACAAATTGAGAGTTGGAACTTGGAACTCTCCCCCAGTCTCCCAGATAAATTCCGATGAACACGTACGTACTATAGTATTCGTTATTAGTTGTCACTGCCAAAATCCCTGCATATATTATGTGCCTCTCTTTTGCAATGCAATACAATACTATTTCTTTTATGTTTTTTAATCAATTATTCACTTTATGCATATGAACCTATGAGGCTATGACTATGATTAGATAAGGTTTACATGTCTTCTACTGAATGTAAAGGTATTGTTCTTCTTACACATTTATTGCTAGATGCATTAGAACCATGTCACCGCGCGTGTTGAAACTTGAAACAATTCTTGTGTCAAATACTTTCAGACTCAATCTCAATCTTTGATTTGCGATTGTACGGTGCAAAAATCCTGATCTTAATCTGACCACAAAATACTTTTTTTTTTACCACAATTCTTATGTGGCAGACTATAAATAGTCATTTATCACTTATTCATAAACCTACAATTTTTCCGTCACTATTCACACTCTATCATATCATTGTGGTTATGAAATATTTTTTTTTTTTCTTTTATAAATGTTATTAATGGTTAGATGACTTCCCATGATATTTTTAGTTTTTACCCTCCTAGCTAGGAAGGTAATGTTATCATTGTCCTCATTTAGTCTTACCCTATGATTGGACTAGAAATCAGTCACCCGCAAACTTTATACGACTATTAAGGCGTGTTACGATTGGCAACTCTTTTTATATATACTAGTCTGGATAGCACGTGCAATGCTAATTATGGAAAAAAAAAGAAAAAAAGAAAAAAAAAAGTAGTGATTAGGATCAATTTTGGATTTTATTTGTATCACAAAATAAAGATATAAATCATTTGATTTTTTAAATACATAGAGATTTACATTAATCAAAAGAGATATTAATTTTAAGAATTTTAATAATTATGTCATAAAAAGTTAATCTCATTCGTATAAGACTGTGAAAAATTCTAGTCTAATATTTCATTATTTTATTTTGACCTATAACTTACACCTTAATAGTTGTGAATATATTGTAATAAGTCCATTGTCATGGATTCCGTTCTGTTTTGGCCAAAACGGCCGGAATATCTCATTCCGGTGTGCAAATTGGAATGGTAGTACCCTTCATTCCACCTCAGATTAAATTTCTCCCTATTTCAGCCCGTTCCGGGCGTTCCAGTCAATTCCAACCAATTTTGGCCGAAATTCATTTTCTGGCCGATATGATTTTGGCTTCTTATTTTAATATTTTCCCTTCCTAAACTTGATCGGCATCCTGTAGCTCCTAGTCTATCTATCATCTCTCACTATTTGACCCTCTCAATTGTGACAGAGAAGTTGAAAATAAAATTGAAGAGCAAGATGAACTGATGAAGCAAAAATGGCGTGACTATGAAAAAAAAAAAAAGATGAAGAAGATGAGAATGAGTGGAGAAAGGAGCTCAGACGTGAAATGATGAAGAGAGCTGAGAGGCTGTTTGATTTGGCAATTTTCATGACTCAATTTACAGTTTCTATAACTCAATTCTCAAAAATGGTGGGACCTATAGCAAAATACTCGTTTGCCTGCACCAATACTTTATTTCCATAACTCTATTTCCAATACGCAATTCTCTACTTTTTGAGTTATGAGTTGTGGAAACTGAAAACAATTTTTGGCTATTTTCAGTTTTCAATGGCAAACTTGTAAATACTATTACAAATTCGGTCCCACAGTCAGATTTTTGCTCCCTCTTTATCTTCTTTTCTCTTTTTTTTTTTTTCTTTTCTTTTTGTCTTTCACGGGTCTGGGACTGTCTGCTCCTCCTCTTCTTCTTCTTCTTCTTCTTCTTCTTTTTTTTTTTTTCCTTCTTTTCTTTTCTTTTCTTCACTTTTTGGGTTTGGTTCTTTTTTTTTTTTTTTTTTTTTTTTTTTTTTTTTTTTTTCCTTCTTCTTTTCTTAGATCTGTCCTTTTTTTTTCTTCTCCTGGTTGGCTGTTTGGTTCCTTCTTTTTTTTTTTTTTTTTCTTATTCTTCTTTCACTGGTTCGGTTTGTTCTTTTTTTTTTTTTTTGGTTTGGTCTGTTCTGGATTTTTTTTTTTCTTTCTTTCACTGGTTCGGCCTGTTCTTTTTTTTTTTTTTTTTTTTTTTTTTGGGTTCAATCTGTTCTGGTTTTTTTTTTTTTTTTTTTCCCACTGGCTTCAGTGAGTATGGGTACTGAAAAAAAAAAAAAAAAAAAAAAAAAAAAAAGATTCTCCGGGTGACAAGCCATGGGACCCACAAATAGTGTGAAAAATATTCAATGATGAAAAATGAGTGATGGTGCCAAACAGGTGTGAAAAATTAAGTAATGAGTGATGAGTTATGAGTTATGGGTGATGAGTGATGAGTGATGGAAATTGAGTAACAGAAATTAAGTGATGAAAAAAATTCATCCAAACAGCCTCTGAAAGACTAGCAATCTACATCAGTAGGATATACTATTATAGTGTACAAGTCACGTTGGTGGGTTGGGAAATGGGAAAAAGTAGATAGTAGGAAGCTTCTTAGAAGCTTATTTGTGTACAATTACCCAAAATGTGAGTTTTATTTACAAAAAAAAAAACCATAAAACAAATAATTTTTTAAAATAATAACCCCACTTTATTTTAATAGAAAGTTATATTAAATTCATTATTTTACACTAGAGCAATAATAATATATAAATATATATTTTAGCAATAATTCCGACATGGTTTCGAAAACGGTACCTGAAATTGGCCGGTACCGAAATATTCCATTCCAATGGACAAACCGAAACGGGTTCCAAAACTGTATTCATAACATTGGTAATAACAACAAAATGTCACGACATTTTTAGTTGTGCTAGATCTTGGTATAATATTATTTTATTTTATTTTGACCAAAAAGAAATGGACACATGCGTCACAAAATTTTCATAATATCTCTATGTATATATTGTACTTAATTACAATGTAAATTTATATTGTAGACACAAAAGAATTGGCAAATTTTGTACACATTTACAAAATTTGTACAATATTTACCATTTTTTGTGCAAATGTGTAAAATATTAACCACTTTTGTGTATTTACAATGTAAACTTGCATTGCAAGTACAAAGTAAACATATACAGATCTCAAAAAAACAAACAGAAACATAGCTCAAACCAATTGGCATACATGAGGAGGGGGGGGGGGGGGAGTGCACCTCACTAATTGAATAAACAAAAAAAAAAAAACTATTCATGAGCCTTTGGCTCTTTTTATATAGTTAATAGATATGCTAGCTTACATAAATATTTAAAAGGAAAAAAAAAAAAAAAAAAACTTTAGGCACTGTAGAAATTAATGTTAAAATGTTGTGAACTTAGCTTTTTTTTTTTATTTGATCTATAAGAAACTGAGATCTTAACAATTGTGAAAATATTGTGATAACAATAAGTGTTGTAACATTTTCTCAAAATATTTATTTTTAGTTATGGTTTGTCACAGTCTCATATTTTATTTTGACTTGTAAGAAATTGACACATCAATAATTGTGAAAATATTGTGTTAGTATAACAATATATGTACCAACTTACATAAATATTTAAAAGAAAAAAAAACACAAATTGATTATTTAAAAAAAAAAAAAAAAAACTTTAGGCACTGTAGCTACCGTGCCAGTTGAATAAACCAAAAGCATTACACAATAAGTGTTGTAACATTTTCTCAAAACATTTATTTTTAGTTGTGATTGGTCACAGTCTCATATTTTATTATTTTATTTCGACTTATAAGAAATTGACACATCAATAATTGTGAAAATATTATGAAATTTGTTGTGTCAATATAACAATATATATACCAACTTGCACAAATATTTAAAAGGAAAAAAAAAAAAACTGTAACTACTATAGCTACAATGCCATGTGGCACTGTAGTTATTATCCAAAACTTGGAAAAAAAAAAAAAAAAAGTGGCTCAAGTAACCAAAGCCTTGTAGCTACAGTGCTTTAGTGCATTCATGCATGTCAATAATTGTAAAAATATTATAAAATTTGTTTTATTAATATAACAAAATATATACTAGCTTACCTAAATATTTAAAAGGAAAAAAAAAAAAAACACACAAACTGATTACTAAAAAAAAAAAAAAATGTAGCTATTGTAGAAGTGGCATTGTAGTTACCATTCAAAACTTGGGAAAAAAAAATAAGTGGCTCACGAAACCAACTCAGTGTAGCTACAGTAATTTAGCGCATTCACACTTTTATATATAGTAGCTACTGTGCATACACACATTCACTGCAGCTAAACCAAAAGCATTGTAGCTACTGTGCATACACGCATTCACGATAAAACAAAAGCACTACACAATAAGTGTTGTAACATTTTCTCAAAACATTTATTTTTAATTGTGGTTGGTCATAGTCTCATATTTTATTATCTTATTTCGACTTGTAAGAAATTGACACGTCAATAATTGTGAAAATATTGTGAAATTGGTTGTGTCAGTATAACAATATATATACTAGCTTACATGAATATTAAAAAAAAAAAAAAAAAAAAAAAAAAAACAAACAAACAAACAAACAAACCGATTATTGAAAGAAAAAAAAAATTTAGACACTGTATCATTAGTGTTGGTCAATAATTGTGAAAATATTGTGAAATTTGTTGCGTCAGTATAACAATATATATGCCATCTTACATAAAAAAAAAGAAAAAAAAAAAAAAAAAAAAAAAAAAACACAAACCGATTACTGATGAAAAAAAAAACTTTAGGCACTGTAGCTACAGTGCCGGTAACTAAACCAAAAGCACTATTGTAGTTACAGTGCTACAGCGCTTTGTTGTGTCAGTATAACAATATATATACCAGCTTACATAAATATTTAAAAGAAAAAAAAAAAACACAAACCGATTACTGGGGAAAAAAAAAACTTTAGGCACTGTAGTTACAGTTTCGGTCAATAATTGTAAAAATATTGTGAAATTTATTGTGTCAGTATAACAATATATATACTAGCTGACATAAATATTAAAAAAAAAAAAGTTTAGGGACTGTAGCTACAGTGCGGTTTACTAAACCAAAAGCACTATATATAAAGAAGAAAGAAAAGACACAAAAAAAGAAAAAAGAAAAAAAGAAGACTCACGAAACCAAAGCACTGTTGCCGCTACAGTGCTTGCACAGTGCAAACGCACTGAGTGCAAAGTACCAAAGCACTGTAGCGGCATAGCCGCTTTTTATATAAAGATATACATGTGTGTGTGTTATAATTAAATTTAAACTTAGGACAAATTTGACATGTGTGGGGTCCATGGGCCTGATAGCCTCAGTCCATCGTGTAGTAGGCCCAAGGCCCACGCCGAGGAAGACTGACCATCCTAGGCTAAATTGGGGAAAACCCCTTTTTCGGATCCAGGCTGAGGACCTCTTTGTCCTCGGCATGCCAAGGATGATTTTTGGAAGGGACAAGCCTAGGGCAAGCTATCACCTTCACACTTAATGCATTCACCTAACCCTTCTAGCCGCATTAATGGTGATACAACCCCTTAGCAGGGTAACGTTGATCAGAGTGAACCACTTGAGTGCTGATAAGACCTCTGATGGAATGGGCAATCAGAAGAAGGGCGAATAGATGATCAACAGATGGAAGAACGAGATAGGACGATGAAGACTATATAAGAAAAGCGAGTAAAGTAAAGCAGAGTGGGGGGGGGGGGGGGGAAAGGGCAGAAGAAAAAGGGCTCCTCGGCCATGGGCCGAGGAGCATCCCCCGGTTGTAAACAGTTATAAGTATTCTTTTTATATAAAGGAAAAAGGTTTATGCTTGGTGGACGACAGCCATCGCCTAAACCTTCAACCCATTCTCTACAAATTTATTGTTTGGACTTGTTGGATTGAAAACCCGTTTATACTCTGGGTCCAATCCAAACTGAGTCTCTACAATTGGCGCCATCTGTGGGAAGGATTAGTGCGCTGGTCGGCGCACCAGGCGATTGCTCTAAGTGGTCTTTTTACAGTAAGTTGGCAAAGTAAAAAAAAAAAAAAAAAAAAGATTTGACAGCGAAAAGAGAACGATTGATATTATTTCATAAAAAAAAAAAAAAAAGTTACAGATTACAATTAGAGGCTCAGGCAGGCTTACTTTACAGCTATCCCTACTAGCTAAGTCTACAATTAGAGGCCCAGGTGGACCCGCCCTAAAACCAGCCGGAGGGAAGTGTCAACCCGTGCTTTTATTGGCATCAAGAGAATGAGAGAGTTTGACAATAAAAGTAGGGGACAGGGAGGGCCAGGTGCACCAAAGCTTGAACAAAGTGAGGAGCAGATGCAGGCACACCAGCCACCCTTCCTCATGATGTTCCCTTGATTCTCTCCAACCCTCACGAGTGTTGGCCGTAGGAGACGGCAACACTCGGGCACCGGCCATGACGTGAATTCACACATGTCCTCCGTCGGAGGTGCGCTCCGAGAAGGGACATTAGGTACTTCAACGACCTCCCTCCGAGCCACCATGCATGGCAACATCGAGGTTACGCCTAGACTCTGCCGTGCTGGAAACCCAGTGGGGGCTGCGGTCACGACGGCTCTTGGCACGGATGTCCTCACACCCGCCCAAAGCCGCCCCATAACTACTAACTTCGGCAAGGTTATTCAAGGGGCTTGGGGAGCTAAGGGTGTGTATTTTCTCTATTTGCGTTTAGGAATTCATAGAATGTGAAGAAACCTTCCCCCTGAAAGAGTCTTATATAGGGAATAAATGTTGGTGGGAATTAATTCGCGCAGAATCCGAAAGGAGAATTGTCAACAGTGCAAATCACGGAGTCATCAAATTTCGAGGGGCTGTAGACCGCTGGATGTGTGCTAATTCACGAGGACATTAATGAGGGTGCGTCTAGCATACTGAAATGTCAAGCGCAGAAAACGAACTGTCAAAGGACGCCTCGTAAATGAAAAAGGTGGGACTCGAACTGGAGGCGGGACAAAATGCCACGTGTAAGGTCATGACCTAACCCGAAGAGGAATCGTCTCCAGTGAAGCAGTCCGAAGACAAACCCATCCTTACAGAAAAATAGAAGTGGTAGACAGAACTAAGGCATTACATAGTCCTCGGACCCAAGCCTATGGTGAAACTATTCACACCATTATACCTGGGTACTAGACAGAACCAAGGTATTGCATGGTCCTCGGACTCAAACCTGTGGGGAAACTAGATACTTACAGAAAAATAGAAATGGTAGACAGAACCAAGGTATTGCATGGTCCTTGGACCCAAGCCTATGGTGAAACTATTCACACCATTATACCTGGGTACTAGACAGAATCAAGGTATTGCATGGTCCTCGGACTCAAACCTATGGGGAAACTAGATACTTACAAAAAAATAGAAGTGGTAGACAGAACCAAGGCATTGCATGGTCCTCGGACCCAAGCCTATGGTGAAACTATTCACACCATTATACCTGGGTACTAGACAGAACCAAGGTATTGCATGGTCCTCGGACTCAAACCTATGGGGAAACTAAATACTTACAGAAAAATAGAAGTCGTAGACAGCACCAAGGCATTGCATGGTCCTCGGACCCAAGCCTATGGTGAAACTATTCACACCATTATACCTAGGTACTAGACAGAACCAAGGTATTGCATGGTCCTCGGACTCAAACCTATGAGGAAACTAGATACTTACAAAAAAATAGAAGTGGTAGACAGAACCAAGGCATTGCATGGTCCTCGAAATCAAGCCTATGGTGAAACTATTCACACCATTATACCTGGGTACTAGACAAAACCAAGGTATTGCATGGTCCTCGGACTCAAACCTATGGGGAAACTAGATACTTACAGAAAAATAGAAGTGATAGACAGCACTAAGGCATTGCATGGTCCTCGGACCCAAGCCTATAGTGAAACTATTCACACCATTATACCTGGGTACTAGACAAAACCAAGGTATTGCATGGTCCTCGGACTCAAACCTATGGGGAAACTAGATACTTACAGAAAAATAGAAGTGGTAGACAGAACCAAGGCATTGCATGGTCCTCGGACCCAAGCCTATGGTGAAACTATTCACACCATTATACCTAGGTACTAGACAGAACCAAGGTATTGCATAGTCCTCAGACTCAAACCTATGGGGAAACTAGATACTTACAGAAAAATAGAAGTGGTAGACAGAACCAAGGTATTGCATGGTCCTTGGACCCAAGCCTATGGTGAAACTATTCACACCATTATACCTGGGTACTAGACAGAATAAAGGTATTGCATGGTCCTCGAACTCAAACCTATGGGGAAACTAGATACTTACAGAAAAATAGAAGTTGTAGACAGAACCAAGGCATTGCATGGTCCTTGGACCCAAACCTATGGTGAAACTATTCACACCATTAAACCTAGGTACTAAACGAAACCAAGGTTTTTCATGGTCCAGGGACTTGAGCCTTTAGAGAAAATAACTATCTGTAGAAAAACCAGAGTGTTACCTAGATTCAAGCTATAATACGATCCTTAGATTTATATTTGAAGGATAGCAGGTGGTCTAATGAGACTAACTCCAGAACAGAATACAAGTATTGAGCAGAATAATAGAGAAAAGCAAATAAAAGAAAATATCCATAAATTGGAAATAAGGTATCGAGCATTTAGTTCAAACAGAAAATATACAGTCTCCTTACAACGCCACTAGGGCAAGAAATAGAATGAAATGAAAGAGAGTAAACAAAACTATCCTATATCATACACCAGTCTCCTCAACTCAGTAGGCAAATTAATTCGACAAACAGATCAAAAGGCTTTAACCAGTGCCTAAGGACCTTGTCTCGAAGGATCCGTAAGAGGTCTCGCCACGTCTTGTGGTATTTCCTGACCCGCAGTTCTAACTCCCCTCAACGTTCTCGGGGGTTCAACTTCCTCGGGGGGTTGGTCAGCGGCAAGTATATCTTCGGCGGTCTTATTGCGACTCTCAGTCGCTGGTAATGAGGACCCCTCCTCGGGAGCATCAAGGGTAGTTTCACGAATCGCAATAGGGTAATATACCCTGTCCTCCCTCTTAAGGTCGGATGAGGCATCAACCCCTGCTTGGTTGAGGGCTTCATGCCAGGTCTGAGAACAGTAATGCCTGTACACTGCAGGAACTTGCGCCCGAAGGGTGGCTTCAGTCTTAGCCACCCCATCTGCGAAGGCTTCCTCCTCCACCTGTTCTACAGAGCGCTTAGCGTCTATTTTTGCAAATACCGCCTCGTCTTTGGCTCTCACAGCCTCGTTCCTGGCATACTCGGCAATACCTTTCTCATGGATTGCCTCGGTCAACTTTTTCTTCAGGTAGACATTGTCTTCCTTGACAGTCTGTAGCTGGCCCTCAACATCTTGTAAGCGATTGGCTTGGTCCTCAGCTTACTTCCTAGCCACGGCCAGGTCGGAGGAAGCAGTGTCCCTGGCTCTTGTCATCTCATCCAGATCCTCAGTGGCCTTTTTCAGGTCGGCCTCAGATTTCTTGAGGGTACTGGCAGCTTTCAAGAATTTATCACGCTCTTGTGCTAAGGCACTGCTTTGGCCGTCGACCTCCTCATCCAACCTGAAAAGAGCCTGGATAGCCTGCTGATAAAAACAAGTAACTCTGTAAAGAAAAGAGAGAGTGCTAAGCAAAAAAGCTCGAATAAAGTAAATAGGTACCAAAGGACTCACCATGCCCAGATACTTTTTAAGGTCAAGGACAACCTCTGACCCACTCATATTTTCTAACTCGGCCATGTCAGTGGGAAGGAGGAGAGACTTCTCCAGGGCATCGGCTACGAGAGCCCCCTTAGCCCCTTGAGGTTCCCGTATCGATGCGTCATCCATCAGGGGCTGATCATGAAGCATGGCAGCGGGCAGCTAGGCTTGGGCCTCAGACTGTTGGACGATCTTCTTACCTTTCTGTTGACCACCGAGCTTCAGTTGTTTCAGAGGCCTGCGAGATTTACCCTCCTCGGGCGGGGAGTAGGATTTGCTCCCATCCATTGGCTCCTTACTCTTGGAAAGTCTCTTCCTTTTAGGGTCATAAGACTTGGTCTGAGGGCCTGATACTGTGGGGACAAAGGATGACCTGGTTTGCACGGTTAAAATTTGGGGCGGAGGTGTTGGGGGCTTGGGCTGCGACTCTTCCGGTGCACCCTTCTTGGAACTGCCTTCAAGCAGGTCAAGAAGATTGGTTTGGGGCTGTCTTTTTAAACCCATCTCGGCCTGGATACCAACTCTTAGGGATCGGAGGTCGGCTTCGGACAGATGAGGGTCTCCTAAATCGCCAGAGGGATCTTCGGACTGATCAGCTAGGTTGAACACACTATATTCGTCCTCAGAAGAGCTCAGTTCAACTACCTTCCCCACCTTCTTAGATTGTCCTTTCTTGGCCACCGTTACTTGTTGGGATGTGGAGGGACCTGCTAGCGGAATGCCTTCAGGTATGTGAGACCCCTCGAAAAATGTAAAACCGTCCTCCACCACGGTAATCTGCGTAAGTCGAGGATCACGAGCTCTAATTACGTGTTTCGAGACTAGGAATGATTTCTGAGCTGGGTTGCATTCGAGGATTTTGTGAGCAGCTCTAACCTGGTTATCAGTTTCGTTCAAGAAAAGTTCTGACCTAAGAATGGTTTCCAAATCCGCTTTGTTGACCAGGTGGAAATGACGTGCAAAAGCGTGCGGATCTACGAAAAGAAAAGTGAAACTCCTGTGGTTAATCAACCAAAACGGATATACAGTTATAAAAAATAAAAATACTGAAACCCCTGCTTCAGATACCCTACCTGGCTCCCCCTCCACTGTTGGGCAATGAAAGTCGTTGTGCCACTCCCCCGACACTATAAGGAAATCTTGAGTCAACCCCTTATTAGAATCAGGAAGACATTGGATGAGTCGGACCCTATCGTCCCTCGTCTTCATATAGTACGTCTTACCCCTAAGATGATGAAGGTTGTAGCACCAGTTCACATCATAGTGAGTCAGTCTCAGCCCCATTTTCTCATTCGAGGTATCTACACACTCTAATATCCTAAATACATTTACGGCACATTGGGTAGGAGCCAGGCGGAAATGCCTAAGGTAATTGAGAGTCACTGGCCTCATAGGGATTTTCATCCCTCCCTCTACGAAAGCGACTATCGGGGTCACGACTTCACCCTCTCTCCTCTTAAGGTACCACTCCCCTTCTTCACAGTACTTCAAGCTCACATTATTGGGTATTCCATAGTTAACAATGAACTTGTTCATCATCTCGTTGGACTCAACCAGCTTCCTAAACTTACCCATTCCCCAAGGACGACTAAAGATTCTAAAAGAAGAAAAGAAGGAATAGAATCAAGAAAAATTTGGAGTCCCCGAAAGAAGAAGACTTACAGAAATATGACGATTCTCTTCAGGTAGTGTGCAAGTTGAACCAGATTCAAATCATACGCATCAATGGTCGTAAGCGCGAAAATGAGAAAACCAGGCGGTTCAAACAGGTACTTATACTCCCCCTTAGGTTCCCCCAAATGTAACCGCCTGCCCATAAAAGCAGGAGATCTCCACCGAACGATTACCATCACATCGTTGAAAGTGGGAGACGTGGTGCTGCCAAAATTTAATATGGGCACACGTTAAATCTTGAAATGCCAAAAACGCACATCGGGCAGTCGAAAGGTCGCCAGCATTATCGCGGACCGAAGTGGGACGATGCATCTAGAAGGCCCGTAGATATCAAAACCCTCCTCCCCATCCGAGGGAACGTGTAGCAGGGTTTTGAAGGGTTATTGTGGGGTCCATGGGCATGATAGCCTCAGCCCATCGTGTAGTAGGTCTAAGGCCCACGCCGAGGAAGACTGACCATCCCAGGCTAAATTGGGGAAAGCCCCTTTTTCGGATCCAGGCCGAGGACCTCTTTGTCCTCGGCATGCCAAGGATGATTTTTGGAAGGGATAAGCCCAGGGCAAGCTGTCACCTTCACACTTAATGCATTCACCTAACCCTTCTGGCCGCATTAATGGTGATACAACCCCTTAGCAGGGTAACGTTGATCAGAGTGAACCACTTGAGTGCTGATAAGACCTTTGATGGGATGAGCAATCAGAAGAAAGGCGAATAGATGATTAACAGATGGAAGAACGAGATAGGACGATGAAGACTATATAAGAAAAGCGAGTAAAGTAAAGCAGAGTGGGGGGGGGGGGGGGGGAAAGGGCAGAAGAAAAAGGGCTCCTCGGCCGAGGAGCATCCCTCGGTTATAAACAGTTATAAGTATTCTTTTTATATAAAGGAAAAAGGTTCATGCTTGGTGGACGACGGCCATCGCCTAAACCTTCAACTCATTCTCTACAAATTTATTGTTTGGGCTTATTGGATTGAAAACCCGTTTATACTCTGGGTCCGATCCAAACTGAGTCCCTACAACATGCATTAATAAAAATTATAATAAGAATAATAATCTTTATTATTGGAAATAAAAATTGTTATAATGGAATAATTATTATTTCCTATTCATACATTTGGTTCTAAATTAGTTATTTCATATGAAAAGTTTGTAAAGTATAATGCATATGAAAATTTGTAATTTTGGAAATATATTAATTTTAAAAGTTGTTATGCCTAGAGCATCTACAACCATTTAGTTAAAGCCAAAATCCGCTTTAATTTTAGAGATTATATCATTGAAGTGAAGCTCATAGAATCTCTAAAATAGATGATTTTTTTTTTTGTTTTGCTCATGAATAGTGACTCTCTTTATTTGAAGAGTCATTGTTCATTAGCAAAATAATTTTTTGGATTGAAAAGAATGAAAAATGTATTTAAAAGAATAAGCAAAAGAATCTTTAAATAAAAAATGAAAAAAAAAATTAATGGTATATAAAAAGAGGAAAAAGTTTGTTGTAAAGTATATTTAAAAAAGAAGATAGACAAAATGAAAAAAGAAAAGAAAAAAGAATTATATATATATATATATATATATATATATATATTACTCTTAAATTTTAGTAAGAAAATGTCAACATTGTTGAATATGCTAGTTAGCTATTACATTCCTTTTAGAGAGAGGAATAGTTATTCCTCAATTTAAGGTATAACTATTCCTAAAGAATAATAATTTCTTGCAATGAAGATACAACCAAATAACCAATAATTTTTGCACATGAATAATCATTCTCTTACGTGATCTATTACTGAATGCCAAAACATACCCTTCGATGTCCCTTACCATCACAACTTGTTAAATAATTTTATCTCCAATTTTCTCTTTAACTAGGTCATGCCAAACAAATAGAAATCCTTTTATCCCACTTTAAGTCTTTCATTTTATACTCTACTAATTGTAGTATGCAATGTATTAGATTTCTTTTCTTCATATTAAAATTTGGTTATTTTATGAAAAAAAAAAAAAAACAAAACAAAACAAAAACAAAAAAGATACTTGTCAAGTTGTAATTGGTGAAGTGTAAAGTGGAATTAAGAATTTGTATTTGTGTAAAAATTTTAACTTTATTTTTTATATAATGTCAAACTTTTAACTTGAGAAATGTAGTACATGTTCCAATTACTTCCAAACTCATTAGAGGCAACAATCATATGCAACTAAACATTTAAAAAAAAAAAAAAAAAAAAAAAAAGAAGAATCATGCAACTAAACATGAGGGTGCAGCCATTACGTCTTCTCTTCAAAATTTAAAGCAAACACACAAATTTTTTAGTGCATAATATATATATATATATATATATATATATATATATATATATAGTACAGATGATGAAGTGTGAATTCGTCAGCTAATGCGTGTAGACAGAAATGATCTCCGGCCTCCTACAAGTATGTACTCTCAAATGTGGTCACCGATGTGGTGCCTGCCACAATGTCTCCAATGCCAAAGTCAATATTGGAAATTATTTAAGAAAGAGTAATGTAGTGTATCCAAGAAATTTTACAATAACTATCTCAATGTGCACATACCTTTTTCTTGTGCATGTGAGGGTTTTATATATGTTGTTGTAGCCTCTCTAGCCGTCGGGTAATTATGGTGGTTCTTAATATCCCTCTGGGTAACATTTTTTGGCCTCATCATGTTGCTTTAATTTTATCCCATTGGTCTGTAAAACTGGTTCTGTAACCGTCCATGGCATTGAATGAGATGTTTAACTTCGTCAGTGAAGTGGATACTCGTCAATGCAGGCTTGTCTCGTTGGTCCAAATTACCTCGTTTATGCTTGACTTCGTCAGTCCCATCAACAGAGAAACTGTTCGAATAAGTAATAACTAAGCCTGATTATTGGAGCATGAAAAAAAGAGTATGAGCTTACTGCCTTTCTAAGTGATATTTGCAGTTGCACACCTAAATAATATTGCTCTGTCATTCTTTTAATCTTCTACATTAATCTGCATCATTATAAGTTATAACTTGTAACATATAAGAAAAAGTATAGAATTCCAAATTATAGAGCTGACAATGTTAAAAATATCCTTCAATAATTGATGGTGTTAAAAAATGTATTTCTTGAGTTGAGGATACACGCAAAATGGTGTCCAGACTCCAGCCGTTTACTTAAATTAGGATTGTCGTTTGCAGTAGAACCATCCATACTGGCTTACACTCTTTATTATTATTATTATTATTATTAGTAGTAGTAGCAGTAGTTTGATTGGCTTACATGAACTCGCTCACCCACCTTTTTTATCCGGGAATATATTCTCATTTGACTGGAAAAGACGTCTTGATTTTCGTTGATTTTTTCAATTAGAAAGGTTATATCATATATATTACACTACCCTTCATTCTAAACCCTTTCTAGCTTATTGGATTATCATTATATCTAAAGCAGCAAGATATTTATTTTTGGATAAAACTAAAGCAACATGTGGAGGTGCATATATACGGAAGTAACCAATCCATCCTCAAAGTCTGTATCAAGAAAATGTCTTGAATTGAGACATATCTTGGTTAATTATGGAATTTTTTTTTCTAAATAACAATAAATATTAAAATATTTAGTTAGTTGTCATGTTGCAAAAGAAAGTTGAAAACTAGCATCTCGAGTGTCTAAAACTCGAGTTTCAAGATAAAAATCAAGTTTTTAAGGGTTGATTTGTAAAAAAAAATCCAAGTAAAAATCGAGTTTTAAAAACTCGAGTTCAGAAAACGCCGCTATAGGGCTTAAAAACGTCACTATAGGGCTTAAAAATGGAGTTAAAACAAAATTAGCAGAAAAACGCCACTATAAGGCTTTAAAACGTCAGTATAGGGCATAAAAACGCCACTATAGGGCTCCCTGAACCTGGTATTCAACACTTGTGAAAAAATTTTGCAAAAAAACGCCGCTATAAGGCTTTAAAACGTCACTATAGGACTTAAAAACGCCACTATAGGGGCGATAAAACTAAATTTTTTTTTGCATGGAACTCGAGTTTCTAAAACTCGAGATTTACGTAAATGGAACTCGATTTTTTAAAACTCAAGATGTCTACTTTCCCTTATAGTTTCTAGCGTTGCCTAACTAACTATATACAAATCATTTCCACAGTTATTCTGCACATTCCCCCTTAATTATGAAGCATTCGAGTACATGCACAAGAAGTGCACTTGCTGACTTCCACATTAAATGTTGCTTGTGCTATGCATGCATGGTATACTAAATTGTGAATCACATTAATTGATGTTTGTAAATGACCATTGTGAGGGGAGAAAACCCAGCCAAAGGCATTGGGCCCAAGGCCCTACCTACGGCCCACCGTTTCCCGAAGAGCTGAGAAGGCCTGGTCAGGCTCGGATAACATCTGGTGAAGGGTGTCCACGATCCGAGGATGGGTTCGACGATCCGAGGAGTCCAATACCCTCGAATCTGACGTTCAACCTTTTGCAGCCCGAGCGATTCTCTCGGCAGGAGTAGTGACAGAATGGGCCTCGGACGCGGGGGAACATAACTGGATCGGAGTAGCATCTAAAAGACAGACCTCAACCACCGCATTAATTACACCACACCTACCTCCCTGGCCGCATTAATGTGGAAGAGACCCCTGAACAGTATCAACCTGCTATCGCCACTTACATAAGTCTGGGGAACACCCTTGATGGGACAAGCACTCGAGTGGATGTCTGGGTGATGAACAAGTGGACGATCAAGATAGAGTGAGGAGGTACTATATAAGCGGGAAAATCCCCTGATGGAGGGAGGGAGAAAAAAAGTGTATTTCTTACTGCAGCAGCAAGAATTGTAACCTTCCAAGAGAAGTCACCTCTTCGGACGTTGTTCTTATACCCATCCGAGCAGTTATTAATTAGAATTCCTTCACTAGTGTGGCTGTTGCATGCTGTTATTTTTGCTGTTCGCCTTGCTCTTCCACCCACACTCTACAAAATTCATTGTTTTGGGTTCAGTGGGCTCCAAATCCATCCCTCCTTGGGCTTGGGCTGCCAAACCTGACCCTACAATTGGCGCCGTCTGTGGGAAGAGCACGTGCAAGAGTGAAAACAACAGTCGACAATGGCAGGACTAGGCGAACAACAGGCAGAATCCAGAGCATCCCAGCACGTGGACCATTTCGTCAACTTGGAAAGGAGACAAAACCGCGAGGGGAGCGTGCACACTGTGCGTCTTAGCCAGAGCCAATCACAGGAGGGAAGCCACATGGCCCATGCAAAGGAGAACCGTGATCTGCAGTTGGAGGTGGAAAAACTAAAGAGGGAGTTACGCTACGCGAAGAGGAAACGGGCCTCCTCATACTCTGAGGATGATCTTGATGACGAACAGGATGTCTCTTATCAACACAAGTCCAGGACACCAGCCAGTGAGTCCTACACTTATGAGGAGGAGTCTCATCGTAAGCAACAACGTAGGAGTCCATCACGTGGAGACATGGAGAACGATGCCATGAATAGGGCTCTGAACCAGATTTCTAAATCACCCTTCACCCGCCGGATTGATGGGGCTAGACTTCCTCGGCGTTTTAACCAGCCCACTTTCACCATCTACAACGGTAAAACTGACCCCGTAGAGCATGTGAGTCAATTTAACCAGAGGATGGCTGTCTACTCCAGAGACGAAGCTCTTATGTGCAAGGTCTTCCCCTCCAGTCTGGGACCTGTCGCCATGAGGTGGTTTGATGGTCTGAAGGCAGGCTCCATCAACTCCTTCAAGGAGCTTACTCAAGCATTCGGCTCCCGTTTCGTCACGTGCCGAAGGGTGGCCAGGCCTTTTTCTTCGTTGTTGTCACTGTCTATGCAGGAGTCTGAGTCATTGAAGGCATACTTAGACAGATACTGGGAGATGTTCAACGAGGTGGAGGGCAACAATGATGCAATGGCCCTCAGCACGTTCAAGCTAGGCCTCCCCGCCGACCATGGATTGAGGGCGTCTCTATCTGGCAAACCGGTCACGAACGTACGACAGCTAATGGACCGCATAGAGAAGTACAAGAGGGTTGAAGAAGATCGGCAGCAGGGCAAGGGAAAGGACAAGATTGTCTCTCAGGACAGGAGGGAGTCGCGGTCCGACCGTTATAATTACAGCAAACCCAGGAGAGACTTTGCCGGGCAATCAGGATTGACGAATCCTCAAACAGTTAATACCGTGTTCAAAGAGCCAGTGCATCAGGTCCTGGAAAAAATCAAGAATGAATCGTTCTTCAAGTGGCCGAACAAGATGGTAGGAAACCCAGAGAAACGCAACCACAATCTATACTGCCAGTACCATCAAGACCATGGGCACACCACGGAAGATTGCAGGAGCCTGTGGGATCACTTGGACCAGCTGGTTCGCGACGGTAAACTGAAGCACCTCTTGCACCCCTCCAGCGGCCAAGGGCAGGCGGGTTCAAGGGCGCACGGAGTTGATCCCTCAAAGCCACCGCTAGGCACCATAAATGTCGTCCTCGCCGCGCCGGGGAGAATGGGGTCCTGGCCATCGAAAGTCATGTCGGTAGGCCGACCATCAACTGGGGAGCCATGCCGAGAACCGAAGAGGGCTGAGTCGGTTGCCCCCTTTATCATGGGGTTCTCGGATGAAGACAAGATCGGCACCATCCAACCCCATGATGACGCACTAGTCATTACCCTCAGGATAGGGGGGTACGATGTGAAAAGGGTGATGGTGGATCAGGGCAGTGCTGTGGAGATAATGTACCCGGACCTCTACAAGGGGCTGGGCCTGAAGCCCCAAGACCTAACGCCATATGATTCTCCCCTCTTGAGCTTTGAAGGACGCCCGGTCATCCCAAAAGGCCGGATACGCTTACCGGTGCAGTCTGGCTCCGAGGTGGTGGAACTGGACTTTATAGTTGTGGACGCGTATTCGCCCTACACGGCACTCGTGGGCAGACCCTGGATTCATGCGCTTGGAGCCGTTCCTTCGACTTTGCACCAGAAGATCAAATATCCGTCGGAAGGGCAGATACATGAGATCCGAGGGGACCAGTCTGTCGCCCGACGGTGCATGGTGGCTGCCATCCAGCATAAGGCCCCGGCCGAGTCCTCGGACGTGACGGGGGGGAATTTATAGCAATCACAGTCCCGAGGAGTTCCCTCCGGAGTGCCAGATGAAGACACTCGGTGTGAGGAGCTAACCAGAGTGGTCATTGGAGACGATCCTGACCGGTTCTTCCAAGTCGGATCTCAGCTGCCTCTTCGAGAGAAGGAGGAGTTGATAGAGTTCCTAAAGAAAAATCTCGATGTATTTGCCTGGAGTGCGTACGAAGCCCCCGGGGTTGACCCGGAGTTTATATGCCATCACCTGAAGGTGAATCCCCTAATCACCCCTAAGAAACAGCCTATTCGGCGCCCATCCAAGGAACATGCCGAGGCAGTAAGAGATAAGGTAGCGAAACTCAAACAAGCTGGGGCTATCAAAGAAGTTTTTTACCCCGAGTGGCTCGCAAACACCGTGGTGGTGAAGAAGAAGAGTGGGAAGTGGCGAGTGTGCGTAGATTTCACGGATTTGAATAGGGCATGCCCCAAGGATCCGTTCCCTATGCCGAAAATAGACCAGTTGGTGGATGCCACTGTCGGCCACCCTCGGATGAGCTTCCTGGACGCCTTCCAAGGCTACCACCAGATACCGTTAGCGATGGAAGACCAGAAGAAAACTGCTTTTGTCACTCCTATTGGCAACTACCACTATAAAGTGATGCCGTTCGGCTTGAAGAACGCGGGAGCTACCTACCAGAGGATGATGACCAGGATGTTCGAGCCATGGCTGGGCAAAAATATCGAGGTTTATATAGACGACATGGTGGTGAAGAGCAAGGTCATAGCTGAGCACATAAGAGACCTTGAAATTACTTTCGGGACCTTGCGAAGGCACAAGCTACGTTTAAATGCCTCTAAGTGCTCGTTTGGTGTAGGATCCGGCAAGTTTTTAGGATACATGGTCACCCACAGGGGAATTGAAGTCAACCCCGACCAGATAAAGGCCATTAATGACCTACGTGCTCCTCGGAATCCCAAGGAGGTCCAAAAACTGACCGGAATGACCGCGGCCCTCAATCGGTTCATCTCCAGGTCGGCAGACAGATGCCGTCCTTTCTTCTCTCTACTCAACAAATGGAAGGGATTCGAGTGGACTGAGGAGTGTGCTCTAGCATTCCAGCAACTCAAGGATTATCTGGCCCGACCACCCATCATGTCTAGCCCCGAGCCCGACGAGGTGCTGTTCGCCTACATCGCTGTAGCCCCCTATGCAGTGAGCCTAGTGCTAGTACGATCGGACTCTGGAGTGCAGAGGCCTGTTTATTATGTAAGCAAGTCGCTGCACGAGGCCGAGGTCCGTTACTTGCCTCTAGAGAAAGCTATCCTTGCAGTGGTGCTTGGCACGCGGAAGCTACCTCACTACTTCCAAGCCCACACGGTCATCGTTCTAACACAGCTACCACTCAAAGCGGTGCTCCGAAGCGCCGATTATACTGGTCGGATTGCTAAGTGGGGTACAATCTTAGGGGCTTTTGATATAAGGTATATGCCCCGCACTTCGGTCAAGGGACAGGTTCTTGCTGATCTGGTGGCTGAGTTCACGGAACCCCAAGCAGAAGAAATCGAACCCCCGTCGGGCATGGATGAAAAATCAGTTGGCATGATCTCGCAACAGAATCCCCCCCATTGGGAAGTGTACGTCGATGGCGCGGCAAATCAGAGAGGTTCCGGAGTTGGGTTAGTACTGATATCCCCTGAGAAAATCATTATCGAGAAATCGTTAAGGCTGGACTTCTCAGCAACGAACAATGAGGCGGAGTATGAGGCTCTGTTGATGGGAATGACTATGGTCCGAAGAATGGGTGGGAAGTCTGTGGAGTTGTTCTCGGACTCGAGACTGGTAGTAGGCCAAGTACAAGGCGAGTTTGAGGCAAAGGACGAGAGAATGCAGGGGTACTTGAGCCGTGTTAAACACCTCCAATCAGAGTTCGACTTTTTCAAATTGCTGCATATCCCCCGAAGTGGCAACTCACACGCTGACTCTTTAGCCACGCTTGCCACCTCTTCGGTGCAGGACCTGCCGAGGATCATCCTCGTCGAAGACTTGCTCAGGCCTACAGAAACAAGACCAGAGGCAGTCCAGGTTCACCAGGTCAGGGCAGGGCCCTGCTGGATGGACCCCTTAATCAAATTCCTCAAAGAAGATGTCTTGCCTGAAGGGAAGGATGAAGCCGATAAAGTTCGGAGGAAAGCGGCAAAGTTCTGGCTATCCGAGGACCGGAAACTGTACAAACGCTCCTATTCGGGACCATATTTGCTGTGTGTGCACCCCGAAGCGACTGAAATACTGCTGGAGGAGCTGCACGAGGGAATCTGTGGGAGCCACACTGGAGGTAGATCCTTGGCTCACCGAGCTCTCACCCAAGGCTACTGGTGGCCTAACATGCAAAAGGAGGCGCATGAATACGTCAAAAAGTGTGATCCGTGTCAACGCTTTGCTCCGAACATTCACCAACCGGGAGGAAATCTTAATCCGCTATCTAGCCCATGGCCCTTCGCCCAATGGGGCTTGGATATTGTGGGACCTTTCCCCAAAGCTGCAGGAAACAAGAAATACATCCTGGTCGGAACAGACTATTTTACCAAGTGGGTCGAAGCCGAACCGCTAGCCAATATCAGAGACGTTGATGTGCAAAAGTTCGTGTGGAAGAACATTGTCACTCGGTTTGGAGTTCCTCACACTCTCATCTCGGACAATGGCTTGCAGTTTGATAGCAGGGCATTCAGGAACTACTGCAGCGAGTTGGGAATCACGAACAGATACTCCACTCCTGCCTATCCCCAGGGCAATGGACAAGCGGAAGCCGTCAACAAAGTCATACTGAATGGCTTAAAGAAGAGGTTAGATGATGCGAAGGGTAGATGGGTAGACGAGCTGCCGCACGTACTCTGGACTTACAGGACTACGCCTCGTCGATCTACCGGGGAAACCCCCTTTTCAATGACCTATGGGGCCGAAGCTGTCATCCCTCTGGAAACCGGGTTCCCAACGATAAAAACAGGCACATTCAACCCAACCGACAACGATGAACAATTGCAGAAGAGCTTAGACTTGATTGAAGAAAAGAGAGAGAATGCAATGGTTCGGCTGGCACACTATCAACAAAAACTCAGGCAAGGTTATGATGCTAACGTAAAGGTAAGACCCCTAGAACCCGGTGATCTGGTGCTGAGGAAAGTTGTGGGCACGGCGAAAAACCCAGCTTGGGGAAAATTGGGACCTAATTGGGAGGGACCATACCGCATCACCTTTGGAGCAGGCATCGGAGCATATTTTTTGGAAGACCTTGACGGTCATGTAATACCACGTCCGTGGAATGTAAACAACTTGAAGAAGTACTTTTATTAATCAAGCCTTTTTCGTCAGCCAGCATGTCCACTGTGTGTCAACTCAGTGTTTAAACTTAAATCCGAATCATGCCTGTAGTCCTCGGACCAGATGATTTGGGTTAGTTAACACTCCATCAGTGTTTAAACTTAAATCTGAATCATGCCTGTAGTCCTCGGACCAGATGATTTGGGTTAGTTAACACTCCATCAGTGTTTAAACTAAAATCCGAATCATGCCTGTAGTCCTCGGACCAGATGATTTGGGTTAGTTAACACTCCATTAGTGTTTAAACTTAAATCCGAATCATGCCTGTAGTCCTCGGACCAGATGATTTGGGTTAGTTAACACTCCATTAGTGTTTAAACTTAAATCCGAATCATGCCTGTAGTCCTCGGACCAGATGATTTGGGTTAGTTAACACTCCATCAGTGTTTAAACTTAAATCCGAATCATGCCTGTAGTCCTCGGACCAGATGATTTGGGTTAGTTAACACTCCATCAGTGTTTAAACTTAAATCCGAATCATGCCTGTAGTCCTCGGACCAGATGATTTGGGTTAGTTAACACTCCATCAGTGTTTAAACTTAAATCCGAATCATGCCTGTAGTCCTCGGACCAGATGATTTGGGTTAGTTAACACTCCATCAGTGTTTAAACTTAAATCCAAATCATGCCTGTAGTCCTCGGACCAGATGATTTGGGTTAGTTAACACTCCATCAGTGTTTAAACTTAAATCCAAATCATGCCTGTAGTCCTCGGACCAGATGATTTGGGTTAGTTAACACTCCAACAGTGTTTAAACTTAAATCTGAATCATGCCTGTAGTCCTCGGACCAGATGATTTGGGTTAGTTAACACTCCATCAGTGTTTAAACTTAAATCCAAATCATGCCTGCAGTCCTCGGACCAGATGATTCGGGTTAGTTAACACTCCATTAGTCTTCCTCAGTTATGTTCAAATCGAAACCGAGGGACAATAACCTATGTTTAATCTGGAAAGGGATGCGAGACTCGCATAAGTGTTCATTCCAACCATTACTCATCAACAACTCTTATTTGGCCTATCCTTTTCAATGTTAATTCCGATTACTCACGTCATCAATATGACGTATCAATCAAGTTGCTTGCATTTTTATGTCATAATTGCAACGTGTAGTTGTGTGTGTGGCAATAATAAGTAATAAAACATGTATCAAAAACATTGAAGGCAAATGGGGAACTATTCCATTAAAGAAAGGAGGTCTACATATAGAGTCAACAAAAAAAAAAAAAAAGGAAAGTTACAATTCTTTAAGCAAAGGACAAAAAGTACAAGTACAAAATGAAAGCCCTATGCATCTACTCTCTTGCTGGAGGAGGCCCAGGGTCAGCAGCGTGGCCTGTCCGTTCAGATGCTCCGGAGGCTTGGTCCTTGGCTTCAGCAGGAACTTTCTCTTTGCCCGAACCATTGGCCGGCTCAGCTGGTTCGCCCTTGTCGTCCGGCTGTTCCTGGAGGGTCTCTGGAGTCTGAGTGGCAGGGAGGTCTGATTCTGGGAGCTCTCGGATCTCAGGATGATAATACACGCTCCCAGGCAGCCTCAGCTCTGAATCGGCCGAAATTCCAGCGGCATCCAAGGCTTTACCCCAACTTGCGAGGCAGTAGTCTCGGCTGACCGAGGCGAACTGCTCCACAAGCTGGGATGTAGTCGTCTCTACCCCCATCTGGTACGCCGCTTTCCTTTCGGCCTCAACTGCCTCCTTAGCCAGCCTGGCATTTTGCTCAAACACCTGGGCAGTCGCCTTGGCCTTCTGCAATTCAGCTCGCAGACCCTTCACCAGCTCCCTCTCGGTTTCCAGGTTGATCTCGGACATGCGTAATTGGCCACGCTGTTCCTCGGCCTGCTTTTCAGCATTCTTAAGCCCGGCCTCGAGGCTTCGCTTTTCGGTGAGCGCTAATTTTAGTTCCTTGGATGTCCGAGCATGCTCCTCCTTCAGTTGACCAAGAGAGGCCTCCGCCTCAAGCTGGGATTGGGATGCCGCCCGAGCTTTAAGCCATGAGTCCTCGTTCATTCCCTCGGCCACGTAAACCTGCTGGGTAAGCTGCATAACAACATTTCCGGCATCAAGCTAAGGAATAAAGCCAATTGAATGTAAAACCTATACTTAGGGAGGGTACACTTACCAGGGCCAAATCCCTTTTAAGGGACATGAACAGCTCCTTTTGGGAGAAGCACCCGAAGGAGGACATATCATGTGGGAGGAGGAGCGGCTGCTGCAGGGCCTCGGCAACGTAGCCTGCCCTCCCTCCATCGTAATTCCTGAGGGAGGTGTCCCACAGGATTGGAGCGCCATCCAGCTCCAATCTTGGAGACCAGATTCGCGGTCCCCCTCCTCGGCGCACGTCTGCACCAGTGGGCTCCTCTCGGCTCTCGAGAGAGGAAGCCCTGTGCGTCCTGCTGTCCTTCGCCGCCTTTTGCTGCTTGCCCCCCTTGGCCGGTGGCACCTGTTTCCCCCCAACCTCATTGTGGGGTCTCTTTTTCTGAAGGTTTGGTATCACCTTCAAATTTGGGTTAGGGACCTGAGTAGGCGCAGGAGGCGCAGGAGGAAGTGTCGCCACTGCCGTGGAGGTCCCAGCACCTTTCGGATCGGGCTTTTGGCCTCTGCCCTTCATCAGGAGCCTCAAATCCATGTCGTCTTCGTCCGAGGAGTCCTCTAAGTGAGCGGCTAGCAAATTAAGACGGACGTCCGGCCGATCGTAGGTTTCCTCCTCGGCGTCAGAGACCTCTACCACCTGCTGAACTCCTGAAGCGTCTCCCTCGAACCGAAAGCCGTCTATCTGCTCTTCTAGTGAGGAAGTTGAAGAGCCGACCCCCTCACCTTCAACCTCTTGTCTGGGGAGAACTTGCTGGAGGGGTTGAACAATGGGAGGCACGTTCTGAGGATTTGGGTGGGGAACAGGTTCAAGATCGTACGGTGCCAAGAAGTTCGTCCGACCAACGTCAATTCTTGCTAGGCGATGATCTCCCTGTACGATCGCGTTGCCGGCCGGTTGTATACTCTTCGGCTTCGCTGTGTATCCGAGGATGAGGGGAGCAGACCGCAGTTGCCCGTCCTCGCTCACGAAGATCTCTGACCTCAAAAGGAAGTTGAGGGCGGCGACGTTCGTGAGGCTAAGCCGAGGAGAAACGTGTCTTTTATCTGTTGCACGGCAGTACAAAAAAGGGGTCAATCTCAAAAACAGAGAAGTAAAAAAAAAGAAGAAGAAAAAACGTCAAAAACGAGGTCCCTAAGCCTACAGTTAGTGAGCCTAGATCTAACGTCCCACCTGGCTCCCCAAGCCTGGTCGGGCAACCATTGCCGTCATGCCAGGCGCCCGAAATGATCACGTAGTCGTCCTTCATCCCTTTGTTGGACTTGGGAAGACAGGAGATGAGCCTGACAACATCCGACCGGGATTTTAAGTAGTACCCGGCGTCTTGCTGGCTGTGGCATTCGTACATATGTACTACGTCTAGCCAGGTGAGGCCCAACCCCAGATGGCGCTCAAGGTCCTCAATCGCTCCTAGGATCCTAAACATGTTGGGCGCGCACTGCCAGGGAGTAAGCCTGTGGTTCCGGAGGTAGTTAGTGGTGATGGGACCCATGGGGATTGTCATTCCTCCTTCTTTGAAGGCGATGAGGGGGATGACCACCTCCCCAGTTTTGCGTTCTGTTAGTATCTTTTCTGGGGGGCAATATTTCACACCCACGTTAGGGGGTATGCGATATGTGGCCCTAAACTCCTCAAGTCATTCAGGGCTGTCCACCATGTACTCAAGCTTTCCCATAGTGCTTAAAGGAGACGGTGGGCCGAAGAGAGAATTAAAGGAGTTGTGCGATGACTCACCGGAAACAAATCTCTGGAAGGGTTTCAGGCTCACAGGAAGGTTCGTGGTGATTCTGGGGGAGCTTGAAAGCAGTGACTGAAGGATTTGTGCGGGGCAGTGCGTCTGTTCTTGCTGGAGCGTCTGAAGATTTGCAAAAGTGGGGAGGAAATAACTTCCTCTGAGGCTTTATACCGGGTCAAGCGAAAGGTCGGGGCATTCCCGCCCAAATTCCAAGGAAAAGACCACCACCGTCTGATCAATCGCTCACCGTTGGATACGAAAGACAGGGCGCCACCTGGTGCAATTAATGCTGCGGCTTGGGAGTGTGGAAACCGCAATGGCATTAATGAAGCATCTGTCCCAAGGCCCCCACACACGTGCCAGCTCGAGTTGCCATGCACCCAAGCTTCTTGTTCCGTGGCAGGTCAAAATCATATTTTTTCCCTTCGGATATGAAAAAAAAATACAATTTTGAGGGGCTATTGTGAGGGGAGAAAACCCAGCCAAAGGCATTGGGCCCAAGGCCCTACCTACGGCCCACCGTTTCCCGAAGAGCTGAGAAGGCCTGGTCAGGCTCGGATAACATCTGGTGAAGGGTGTCCACGATCCGAGGATGGGTTCGACGATCCGAGGAGTCCAATACCCTCGAATCTGACGTTCAACCTTTTGCAGCCCGAGCGATTCTCTCGGCAGGTAGTGACAGAATGGGCCTCGGACGCGGGGGAACATAACTGGATCGGAGTAGCATCTAAAAGACAGACCTCAACCACCGCATTAATTACACCACACCTACCTCCCTGGCCGCATTAATGTGGAAGAGACCCCTGAACAGTATCAACCTGCTATCGCCACTTACATAAGTCTGGGGAACACCCTTGATGGGACAAGCACTCGAGTGGATGTCTGGGTGATGAACAAGTGGACGATCAAGATAGAGTGAGGAGGTACTATATAAGCGGGAAAATCCCCTGATGGAGGGAGGGAGAAAAAAAGTGTATTTCTTACTGCAGCAGCAAGAATTGTAACCTTCCAAGGGAAGTCACCTCTTCGGACGTTGTTCTTATACCCATCCGAGCAGTTATTAATTAGAATTCCTTCACTAGTGTGGCTGTTGCATGCTGTTATTTTTGCTGTTCGCCTTGCTCTTCCACCCACACTCTACAAAATTCATTGTTTTGGGTTCAGTGGGCTCCAAATCCATCCCTCCTTGGGCTTGGGCTGCCAAACCTGACCCTACAACCATCATTGGGTGGAGGGTGCAAAAACTACATTTTGTAGCATCCAATGAAATAAAATAAAATAAAAAACTATAAGCAAAATGAATCCAATAATCTTCATTGCCACTGAGAAGCAAATGTTTTCATTTGTCAAAACTAGGACAAAATTGGCCTTTGTCCTTTTCGGGCAAATTATATAGTCTTATGTCCCATTTCCAAACTAATTAGGAAAATATCCTTCTTTTGAAACTCGACTTATTCAAAATCGAGTTAAGCATCATAGTAATTTTTTTAAGGACTTATGGTGACATTTTTAAGGACTTATAGTGGCGTTTTTTAACTTGATTTCCATGAAATCGAGTTATAGGTAAAAAGATTGCCTATAACTCGATTTCATGAAGGTCGAGTTAAAAAACGTCGTTATAGGTCCTTAAAAACGTCACTATAGGGCTCTAGAATTTTTTTTTTTTAACTCTATTTTGAGTAAGTCAAGTTTCAAAAGATGGGCATTTCCCTAATTAATTTGGAAAAAGGGAGTATAAGCCTATATAATTTGCCCGAAAATGGCAAAGGCCAATTTTGTCTGTCAAAACTACTTCAATTACATTCACTAATGTTCAAAAATAAGCATGCAATAAGATATTGGTATCTGAGCATTCTTATTTCATCTATAGGAAGTATGTACATTTCATTTAAAGTGTTGTAACTTGTATCAGTGTCGTATTTGTGATATACCTAATACCGGTGTTGTACCTACGGTTTTGTGTTCTAATTTTCAAAAATTGCTCATGTCACCGTAACATACTCGTGTCCATATTGTAGAATATGGCTTGAATTAGGAGTTCAACTCCTTGTTGGATTTGGATAAGGAAGGAATTTTATTCTTTTTGGGTTACTATTGTTTGAAGTTATCAAACTCTATTGGAAATCTTGTCTACCACTTGATTTTGTGTTCTATTTGGAATAGGAGTGATTCTCCTTTTGTGTGTTAAAAAGAAGTCTAGTCCTTCTTGGTTTTGGATATACTAGCCGACTCATGTCTCCTATATAAGCATAGTGCTGCTAAGGAAAATTAGAAAGAAAGAGATGAGAGAGTGTGTGTGAGAAAAAGGTTCTCTCTTCGTTGGTTATTTGATATTTTGTGGGTTGCAATTTAGAATAGTGAGAGAGATTTGTTACCGCTTGGTTTTGGTTCTGCGGTTTGGTGATTTGCTCTCTCTTGGCACGTTGCAACTTTTGAATTTGCTTTGTGACTCTCTCTTTGGTTTGTACGCAATTGGTATTTGGTATTTGATATTTGATATTTGTATTTGGTATTTGTGAACCTTTTGGTTCTTTGGTTTATATTTGGTTCTTTGGTTTTGTATTTGTAAGAGAGAGCTATTTGGGTATATTCGGAATTTGGGGTTGGGAGAGTGTCTCTACACCAATTTATATTATCCCTCCCAAATTCGATATAGTGAAATTTGTTCATCGTCACCGGTGGATATAGTCTATTGCTGAACCACGTAAATCTTGGTGTTTTATATCTATTTTCTTTTGGCTTAATTTTCTTTGTTTCTATTGTTAGTTTGAAGATATTTCACAAGCTTAAAATATTTTCAAAATCAATCTTGGTAATTTGAGCTTCCTCTATTTTACAACACATATACCCATACTTAATGTCAATGTTCATGCTTCCTAGTATTTCACAAAGGTTGGATTTTTGCTTAAAAATAAGATCGGTGCAAGTATTTCATACCCAAAACACTTTGAAGATAGCTTTCAAGTGAAGAATTTGGTCTTATTTTATGCAAAAAGACCCTAGAAATCAAGTTGTTTACACAAAATAAGAAGTGCGAAAACAAGCTTGATCAAGTGTGGCTATAAAATTTAATACTGAAAACACATAAAATGAAACAACTTTAGATTAGTATTCCTTGGCTACCCAAACTGAACAGAGAGAGATGGTTATTAATAGAGTTGCTAATTATAAACGAAAATTATTAAGTACTTCCGAAGTGCTATAAATGTGTAATTCCTCCTCTCATATGAATGATGAGTCTTATCATGAATTTAATTATTGGGATCCACTATTCATATGAGGAAAATTTTTAAGTACTCCGGAAGTACCTAAGAATTACTCTGTGAGAGGAAGGAATATGCATTTATGATACTTCGGGAGTACACGATAATTTTTCAATTATAAGTTATAACATGTCTAATGTCATTACTTCGAATGAGGAGAAAGTATATTATATTTTGGTAATATCAACTTAATATTTGTTTTGGTATTTTCTACCTAATAAATGAGTGATATATGTTTTAAAAAACTCACATCAGACTACTCTAATAAATTAATTATAATCTTTTATATTATTAGGAAGATAAATTAATTATTTATTAGAATAATCTGATATAATTTTTTAAAACATATATTATTTATTTATTAGATAAAAAATATCAAAATAAATGTTGAAATAGTATTACCAAAATATGTTATAATTTCTCTCGAATGAGACAGATAAATCACAGATCGGCAATCTAGGATTGGCACGTTGCAAATGCAAAGTTGAAAGCCTTGTGGTCTTGATTTGGGCACGTCTACTTGGGCTAATTTTTGTTGGGAAGTACATAATGTACATCAAATCAATGATCAGTGGCCCATTCAAAGCTCAACACGGGTGCCAGCCACATCATCCCGAGTGTATCGTAAAACTATCGTTCCGTGCTCGTCTTTGCCACGTCGGCTTCGTATCTAAAATCTAAAGTTCAAACAGAGAGTCACGTTGGTGGGCCCGGCTGCATGGACATGATGCATTCTAAACTGAGCTAAAGGCCACGATCTGGGTGGGGTGGGTGGGAAGGGAAAGTATTATTGAAAATTTAGTCTATACACGACATGACATGTAGGGCCCAGACACGTTGGCTCTGACCAAATGATAGACCATACACGTTGAAAGCCTTTTCTGTTTCACTTTCACCTCCACAATTTCTCCTCATCTTCATCTTCATTCTTATTTTTTGGTTTTAAATTCATCTCTATACTGCTATTTCATTTTTCAATTTTTAATAAAATTATTTTAAAAAATTCTTAATTTATATTGTAAACTTTATATTATAAGCTAAATAAATATGGACAATATTGTATATATTTAGAAAAAAAAATGTACAACATTTTATATTTTTTTAAAAAAATATGTACAATAATAAACTTAATTGTTTAATTTATAATGGAAGATTTATATTGTTAGTACAATGTAGATCTATAATTATTCATTATGAAAATTGATGTCATATAATCATATTAATTAAAAGTACTGTTGAAGGAAAATGAGTGTTAGGTGAAGTTTAATTTTTCAATTCTAAACTTCGAACTTTCAGTAATATCCCATGCTTTAGCTTGATCATGAGGGAACTTTGAAAATGATGTTGCATGATCTTTCACCACATACATTTTTTAAATTGCTGTTTCTAGTGATGGAAAGGTTTCACTTCGGAATTCTTTTGGACCTGTGTTATTCATAAGTTTTTTTTTTTTTTTTTTTTTTTTTTTTTTAAGTAAGTAATTTTCTGATTTTAAGGGGTAATATGGATTTAAGGAACGTACCATATCATATCCCTAGGTTTTTTTTTTTTTTTTGAAGCTCAAGATTAACTAGTAACTTAAGTGTTTGGAATATAAATTTATTTATAAACCGGTCGCAAATCTGTGTGTAATGTATAAGAAAGTTTAAAAATATATTTTTGTATAGGGATAATTGTATTTGGCCCTCCAAACTAAATTCTTCCCCTCCGTTATTACCATCAAATACTCACACAATATATTCTATTGTCTCAAAATCTATTCCAATGTTCAATATATATTAGTTAATTTTGTTTCGAAATGCAAATTTCGTTTACGTTGTGCAATCAAGCACACCACAATAGTAGGGGGGGAAAAATTCTATGATAAAATTAAGCTTACTTGCAATATATATTATTTTTATTAGTTTTTTAAAAAGCACCTTTGTACGTTCAACAGTGTATGCAAATATTCTGAAAATCTAGTGTCCACTTTTCCTGGTCATACGTTTAAGAAAAAATTATTAACTATTTCAACAGTTTTTATTTTCGATTAATGTTAGTTAACCTAGTTTAAAGTTAAGTCATTATAATTTGAAAATATCTTGGTATTTTCGGACAAACAAACAGATGATAAGTTTTTTTTTTTTTTTTAAGAAACAACAGACGATAAGTTAAGTACGCATTCAATCAAACTAATTCTTTACACATTTCAAGTAGTAAATCAAAGTGAAGACAAACCGACCATAGCATGCATGCCACAAAATGACACTGACATAATTTGACAAACTCCTTCGCAAAAAAAATAACTTTGTTTTGGAAAACTAATCTTTCAAAGTTTTAATAACTTTGTGTTCTACTAATTTGAGTACCTGATTCTCAAAAAAAATTAAGTACCTTTATGAATCATGAATTATTCACATCCATTAATAAAGACTCTTCCGAGCATTCAAGAAATATAATCCCGAAATTACTATCTAATTAACATAGAAGACAATTTTGGCCATTATATACGTCTTTTTTTTTTTTTTTTTTTTTTTTTTTTTTTCTAAGAGAGAGTTTCACACACATATACACTTAGATTAGGCTAAAGTAGAAATTCTATTTTATATATAAAAAAAAAATCATTTTTTTCCATGCATCCATAAATATTATTAAATATTTAGTGATCGAGTATAATAAATACATACTTCTTTCTCTCAACATAAATAATAGAAAAATTAAATAATGCCCTAATGGCATTAGTTTATGACATATTTTTTAAAAAAATTTATGAGAAAAGAAAAAAGAAATTAATTTTTTAACATCTTTGTATGTTTCTAATAAAAATAGTGTCAAAATTTTCTTAAAATATTTTATTAACATTTTTCCTAAAGGCACCCATTAAACAAACCCAATAATATACCCATTTCAAAATTAATTTAAAGAGCTTACTAATAATTAAAAAAAAAAAATAAAAGAACTTACTATTATAAGAGGGAAAAAGAGTATAATTATTATACTCTCTGAATATTCTATACTTACCTCTGAGTTCAGCTATATTCTTTTTCTCATCTCATAATATACTCTAAATTTGGTGTTCATTTGGATTAATTTGTATAGTTTTTTTGCCAAAAAAAAAATTATCAAAAATATTGTAGATAAAATGTAATAGTTAAATAAAATAAATAAGTAATACATGTGAGACCTACAAATAACAAAAAAAAATAAAAAAAAGTTTTATAAAATAATGAATAATTGACTCACATAAGACCCATATTTAGTGTGTGTGTATATATATATATATACAGTTTGTCGAATCTCAAATCAGCACATAAATAGTTTCATAAAGTGTTTTTTATTTTATTTTTGTAAGTGAACGTAGAATAATTAATGCTTTTATGATAGAATTGCTTGCATTGCATCACAGTCAGAGCGTGTAATGCACACACCGCGATATTCCAACTTCCAAGTTTAGCAAATTGAGGCTTGACCGTTAATTAATGAGACAGAATTAAAAGTAGCACGAATTTCTAAGAGACAACTGCAGTAGGTGGATGTCATGTCACAATATTTTGGGGACTGCGAAATAAAGTAAAATAATAATAATAATAATTCATTAAACAAATAATATCTTCGCAATCGTGTGCTGTACGGCTGTAACTAGTTCGGTTTGGTCTTTTATTTTTATCCGGTCAATTGAAACCAAAATTTTCGGTTTGTAAAAGTCTTAACCGAAACTGATCGAAACAGTTAAAAAATTTTCAATTTCGGTTTTGGTCAGTTTCGGTTTTTGGGCTTAGAGTTTGGGTTAGTTGGGCCTTTGGGTTTTTTTTTTTTTTTTTTTTTTTTTTTTTTTTTTTTTAATTTTTTGTTTGGGCTTTATAAAAAAAAAAAATAGTATTCAGTATGTTGTTACTACAAAACAGCGATTCAGCCAAGCATATGGGTTATCATTTTTTCAAATCCCTAACTTTATTTACATATACAACTTGAAAAAATAAACATCTTGACCTTAATTCACTATTTTCAAAGTCTCTTTATTGATTCAAAGACCAAAAAAAAAAAAAAAAAAAAAACTTTATTGATTTAGATTCAGTATTAAACAAAATTCAAAACATAAAATAGAGAGAGGGTATCGAGATTTTCAAAAGAGACTCACTGTGAGTCTTGACTCTTGAGATGAGAAGCCGATGATCAAGCAGATTTGGAGCTCCTCTATGGCTTTGCGGAGATAGTTGTCGGCTTCCCGGAGGCAATGCTTGGCGTCGACGTTGTCTTGGAGTGGCAGCAATGGTGGAGACATTGCTACCGATGCCATTTTCGTTGCACAGCCATAATCACAGCAAAAAGAGAGGGTAGTGTGGGGAGGGTGGCGAGTGGAAGCAGCGGAGGCAGATTGGCATGAGAGGTAGTATGGAGTGGAGGCTGTGGCTGTCTAAATGTGAGAAGGGAAAGTGTGAGAGTGAAAAGTGTGGGGTAGGTAGGGTAGGGTTTCCAACTTTTATTTTTATAGTCTGATTAGTTTTAGTTTAATTAGATATTTACTTAGTTTAATTATAGTTAATTAATCTAATGGCCAATGGGTTTTAAAATGCTATGTCAGTATGTTTAAAAAGAGCTAGGGCTAGATTAATTTGATGATTGATCTCAATGATCTATTTGATCATATAAAGTTATAAACAAGGCCCAATTGTATATATAAAGTTATAAAATAAGGGAGGCCCAAGCATATATAATAAGTTAGAGGCCCAAAGCTTTTATTTACAAACTTTATAATTTATATTATATATTTAATATAAAATATAATATAATAATATAGTTCAGTTTGGTTCAATTGATTCGGTGCATTAAAATTTGCCACCGAAAACCGAACCAAAAATTTCAATTTTTTATATAATAAAACTGAAACCGAACTGAACTGAAACTGAACAGAAATTTTTGCATCAGTTCAATCGGTTTGAAGCGGTTTTTTTGGTTCTTTGGTTTTTTGCATACCCCTAATGTGCTGCACTATTCTTTTCCAAAAAAAAAAGTGCCGCACTATTTAAATTTTAAAATTACTGTTTGTGGTGTTCTTTTTTTGAAAATTATTATTGCGAAAAAGACTGGCCGGCAATTTGTTTTAGCAACCACATTGATTATTGGATTTTGTGTTTTAACTGCTTTTACGTTTAGGAATATCAGGGCACGTTAAATACCATATTACGTATTTTCCTAACATTTTTTACTTATTATTATTATTATTATTATTATTATTATTATTATTATTATTATTAGCTGGCTGGTGTAATGCACAAAAAAAACTATTCAGCATCAGATATGATTTAATCTTGGTTTAGTTTATGATAATCATCGTATCATTATAATTTAGGCAACGAAATTACAATATTGGTCTCTTAAGTTTAACCTTAAAGCATAATTGGTTTCTCAAATTTCAACTGAACACAATTAGTTCCTCAAGTTTATAAAATGAGTTGTATTAGTCTTTTTACTAATTGCCATCATGGTTCTCAGAATAGAACCGGACGGGCAGTCGGACCGTAAAAATTGAGAACCGGGATGAAAACCGGTTTTTTAAGCCTAAAAAACCAAATTTTTTGTTAATTCTGTGAACCCCTAAAACCAGGGTTGGACCGCACGAACTGATGAGAACTATGCGGTCCAACCCCTTAGCAATTAAAAAAAAAAATTAACACAATTTTATTCTACTTAATTAAATTATCCATCTCTTACAAGGACTAAAAAATATATATAATTAAAATCCTTCAAAAGATATTCAACTTTACTTCAAAAATAAATCATAAATTTTAATGTTTTCATGGTTATTATTTTATTTTATTTTATTAACTTTCTTATTTAATTATTAAATATATGCTTGAAAATCATTAAATTTCCCTTACATATATAGATATATTAGTCAATTTTGTTAGTTTTATAAATTTAATATCTATATTTAGGCTTTAATTAATTATTAAATTAATTATGACATCATCACGGTTCGACACCGGTTCAACCTCGATTCGACCTAAAAAATCTTGAACCTCTCCTTTTTACGGTTCAATGAACGGTGCGGGTCTGAAAACCTTGACTGTTGTTAGTGATGTTGCTTACATGGCTAACAAAACAAAAACTTGACATTTTTTTTAATGACATGACATTTTTACATTAAAAGAATTACAATTACTAGTTTCCACTAAATATTTTAGCAAATTGACACGGTTGAAATAAAATTTAAAATTACAACCCGGTTACAAATTAAATCCCAGTCATTATCTAATTTTTGTTTCACAAACGCATGATAGCGCGAGAGAGAGATTGACAGACTTTAGCCTGCCGCAATGCTTACTCCCTCTGCTAGCAACGATGGCCTCTTGTCTCCAAGCGACGCGTCCTTCTCAGTCACTAGTGTGGATTTTTAAAGTTATTCTTCTTCAAGGAATTTTAAAAACAAGAAGGTGTAATAATAATGTCTTCTAAATAAAGTGTTGCTCATTTTTCTGGTCCATCTCAAAGCAATTATTTATGGTCTACTAGAATTATTTTTTTCAAGTATCATTTTGTCCCCTCTCTAACTCCAGAGCTCAATAAATAAATCAATAACAAAATAATTTTGTTATACAATATAAAAAGTCCTATCGTTAGTTTGTGGATGGAAAAGTGTGAGACTAAAAAATGAAATACTTAAATCATATAATGTTCTTGACATGGAGCAGACAAATGGGGTAACTTCACTAGTACCACTGTCTCCACCTGTATTAGTTTTTACGGCTTGTTTTGTGATGCATTTAATTTGTCAATTAATAGATATGGATAGTTCAAATATATTCGAACATTTGCTCTTCCATACAAGAGCCTTGCAAATTAAACCATTCCAGGGCATAGCAATATATCTAAACAATTGATCAATTTTAAAAGAAAGACTAGTCAACTGCATAATTTGATAAGGTTTCCAATAAAAATCATATTAAATTGCACTGTTTAACATGCTTAAATAGTAACATTATATAACCTATACTTCAAATTGTTCCAAATAATAGTAATCCTCGAACTATTTCAAACGATAATGAAAAAAAATATCTAAGTGTTCCAAAGGGTCGGGTAATTTCTGAAACAATAAGAGCGGCAAGCTCCAAGTCTCGAGAAGTAGGAAGGGGCTAACCGGCCCATGGAGTCCAGTTAACCTATGATGACACAAGGTTAGAAGAAGAGTATTCTAACGGAAATGCATGAAGAGGCATGAACAACTAGAACTCTTAAACTTACCTCATCTGAAGTTAACCTAGCAAGATGGGCCCTCACTTAGGGAAACTCCCTTAGAACTAGGTTGGTGCTTGAAGTTATGAGACCATACCGAACAACCCACCACTGCAAAAGAAGAAACATAAGTCACAAGTTAGATGCAAGATGACAGTTTGCAGGATGATATATACAAGATGATAGTTTTCAAGACAGTACAATTTGCAAGACTACAAGCTACAAGTGGAAGTGCAAAGAGTAAAAAGAGAGCTAGCCTCAAGGAGCTTCCAAGGCCCCACAAGCTACTGCAAAGTGCCCTAACAGAGAGTGTTGAGGGTGGAGTAAAGATAAGTAAGACATGCTTGCCCCCAGTTGGCCCTCCATGCCTCCCCAAAATCCTGGAAGAGTGTTAGCCATACAGACACATTCCTTCGTGGTCCTCTATGCAAGAAACATGTAATCCGACACCAGGTTGAAGTAGTGGATGGCCTCAATGAAGTACTTCCTCCCCAACATGTCAATGCCTAGCTACACGCTCGACACACCATCCAAGCTAATGATGGCCCCCTCGAAACAAAGGCCGGTCATGTGGTAGAAGTCTTAGGAAGTCACTGTCATCTCCCGCTTAGCGATATGAAAGGTGTGGGTAGTGTCCCACCACCTCTCAATGAGGCACGACACCAAGGTGGCACTCGCAGACTTTTCTGGAGCCTCTCAAACATAGCCTCTGGTTTCGTGCTTGCTCACTCCTAAGTGTAGGAGATCGTAGCAATATAATTCTCGAAATACCAAGGTCGAACCATAAGGAGCGGGGTAAATTCAAAGACAATGTAATTAAAAAAAAAAAACTTTTAGTAAAGATGAAGAATAATTTTTTGCCTAGTAATTGTAAACAAGAATAACAGTGATAACTAATTTAAATCAATAATGTAAATACTAGGACATCGAGATGTTTCCCTGTATCGATATGAAATTCTTTGTGATCTAAGAAAATATATATTTCATAATTAATTGTTCTAATACAATTAAAAACTTATAATTCAGTTGAACTGAGACAATTCAAGAATGTATGATAACCTAGATTAATAACGCAGATAAACTAGTTTTTAGAAAAAATCCATTCACTTTAAAACGTGATTTCTATTTGAACCTATTAGAAATTCGTCTAAATAATAAGAAAAACGTGATTGAACTAATTGAAAGCATGGAAGAACTAATACATCAAAAGAAACCTAATTGAACAATCAAATATGTTGTTGTCTAAAATCTTAGAAAGAATCACATTGAATATTTATACCGTATAGAAGAAACATAACCCCTAGCCCTAGCAAAGAGTTTAGGCTGCCATTCTCTCACAAATTTCTGTAAACTCATCTTTCTCACATGATCCTCAAAGTAGAAAATTACACACAGTGAATGACATCTTATGCAAGAAATTATGTAAAGATAAATAATAAGAACTAATGCAAATCACGGCTTAATTATACAAATTAAGCATAGTAATAAGGAGATAATGCCTACATAAATACATAACAAGTATATGTTTTAAGGTGTTATCACACCCCCCAACTTAAATCTTGCTAGTCCCTAGCAATCCACAAAGCACCCATGTCTACTGAAAGTGAAAAATTAAAAATAAACTCAAGCTACTTTCGTAGGCTACATAACTGCACTTCCCATGTGCAGCAAGTCTTTGAACCCTTAGGTCATCTAGTGGACGAGTTTACTTTCGTGAGAGTTTGTAGTGACTCTGCCCACAAAAGTTAAAGGTTTCTTGAAAATTCCTACAGCAAATGTTAGTCTGTTTTATCATTATATCATACAAATGAACTTTGAATTTTGAGTTGGGATACTATTCATCATATTACAGAGTTTTCACTAGCTTCACTTTTGGAGCATGTGTGCGCATAGCTCATCCAATCAAACCGGCTTTTCCAGACATGCATAGACCAAGAATAATCTAAATTAGAGCTTCTACTCCAAAACCTCTCTTAAGTCATCAACACTCTGAAAGAACACAAATAGAAGTAATGAATTTTTTTCTCTCTCTTCAAATCACGTGTGAACAAAAAGAAAAGAAGAAGTTTTAAGAATATCCCATGTGTATACAAAAACAGCCGCTAAAAGAACGGAAAAAGATCTCTTGGAAAGGATGTTGAATTCCTGAAAATATGAGGTTAATACCATTCTCATCCCTAGTTTTTATCCCAAACACATACTAGCCATGCACCTTTAGGATCAAGTAGGACTTTAAGCTCAGTGGTAGTATAATCTTATGGCTAGGTAAAGGCAAAACTACTCTCTTTGAAATATGAAGTATATGAATTAAATGCAGAAAATTCAAGCCAAACCCAACTTAGAGCAGTAACAACCAACTTGAATTAATATAACATTTACTCAACCATATAACCCTTCTGAAATACATGAAATATGTGGAAGACACCAATGATTTATATGTATGTCTTCTCTTTCTTTTTCTATTTTTCTTTTTTTACTCCTTTTCTTTTTTTTTTTGGGAAGAAAAGAGAGACAATTGTGGTATCTAAATGCTTCAATAGCTCAAAACTTGAACCCCAAGTGAACACCCATAAATAAAAATGTTTTTTGGTATTGTGGAAATATTTCTCATGACTTGAATGAAGGCGACAATGGTTAATGTCAAGGTAAGCTGAATATTTGTTTAGCTGGTGACAAAAGATTGATGACCTTAGGCTCTCATCTCCTAAAATTCCACATAAACCAGCATGCCTAAGGACAAAAATAAGTTGGATCATGATATATCTCCCCATAACGTTTCTAGTAGTCAACCAAAAAATATAGAGATTTTTTTACCAAAATTGAAGCATATGAGAGAAATTTAAGAGTTCAAATATAGATATACTCTCACAAAGAAAAGTAAGGCTCAAGAACTCTCTTTATGGGTTGAGTTTCAGCTTATATCCCGCTTGTTCATGATCCATGCATATCCAACATCCTACCATCTGCTAACCCAGCTATTGTGCTCAAAATTTTCCAATTGTGCTCTTCATGAAAGAGTCTTAATATAGAAAATAGTATAACCAACTTAACATCATTCATTCCATCACATGATATAAAAATAAAGCTTATAACTCTTCTGCATTAAAATTCAAGGGGTTTTTTTTTTTTTTTTTTTTTTTTTTTTTTTTTTTTTTTTTTTAAGAATTGAAAAGTTGCAACCAAAGAGAAAGAAAAAAAATCATGCAAGGTGCAGAAAAAAGTTTAAACCTCTCCCCCCAACTAAAATATTGCATTGTCCTTAATGTATCAAAGCCAAAATAAATTCAAGTATAAAGGGAAGAAGTTACCTTAAGAATTTTATTTTATTTTATTTTGAAATTTCTTTCACACCTGCAAATGTTAGCTCACAAAAAAACAAACAAAAAAAAAAAAAAAAAAAACAAAAACAAAAACAAAAGGCAAAAAGAAAAAGGAAACAAAGAACAAAAATTAAAATATGGTACAATATCATAAGGCTCTTTCAGAGTTCACTTAACATCCCAATAGATAGGGATCTCCAGTAACATAATCTTCTCCTCTAGTATAACCTCCCTTAAGTATGGTTTTAACCTTTGTCCATTTACTTTCAAAATCCTATCATCGCTAGGGTCCTCAACTATTATAGCTCCATGGTTAAACACTTCCCTTACAATGAAAAGGCCATCCCACCTAGGTTTTAACTTACCTGGGCCTAAATATGCATATATAAGACCACCGAGCAGCGGCTTAAGCTCCAACTGTGGTGCCTCTTCACTTGAATGTACATGCTTTTTTTCATTTTTTAGTAGCTCCTCAAAACAAGGCTTCCATCCTTTATTAATTGCCATCATCTGTTGTTCTTCCATAACTTGTGAGGAATCCAACAAAGAAAAATTTTCAAATACATGAATATCACATTCTAAATCATAAGAACCAACAGAATTATTAAGAAGAGTTTCAAGATGATTAGAAAAATAATTCTTATTAAACTCTTTTTGAACCACCGCCCCAATGAGGTTCACTAAAGCACAATCATCATCCTTATGTGGTTGTTTAGCCACATGAAATGTGTTTAGCTCCAAAGTCATGGAACCAGAAGTGAGTTGCATTCTTCCATTCCTGCAATTAATTAAAGCATTAGCTGTAGCAAGAAAAAGCCTACCCAAAATAATAGAGGTATGAACACTAGGATGTAAAACAAGTTGGTAATCTAGACCAATAAAATCAACTGGATAATAAAATTGTTCAATTTCCACCAACACATCCTCAACAATCCCTCTCGGCTCCCTTATAAAGCGATCAGCCAACTGTAAAGTTATTGACGAAAGTTTTAACTCACTAAGTCCAAGTTCTTGATATACACTGAAAGGGATCAAATTAACACTTGCCCCAAGATCTACCAATGCATACTCCATAATGTAATATCCAATAGTACAAGAAGTTGTTGGACAGCCTGGATCCTTATACTTTGGTGGGGTCTAATGTTGTATAACTGCACTTACCTGTTTTGTTAGGAATGCGGTCTTCTTCACATGATGCTTTCTCTTGATGGTGCATAGGTCCTTAATTACTTTGGCATATGCAGGCACTTGCTTAATGACATGCAATAATGGCAAATTTATCTTGACCCGATACAAATGCTCTAATATCTCAGATGTGGTGTCCAATTTCCTAGGTAATTTTAAGGCTTATGGAAATGGTGGAGGGATTGGGCATTGTTCAATGTCATCAAACCTAAGTGACTCAGTTTTATCCTTATCTTTTTCAACTGGAGTCTCCTTAGATTTCTTAGTTACTAAAGGAGAACTTTTATCAAGCTCTTTACCACTCCTTAAAATGGTCACAGCTTTTACTTCCTCATGTTTATCTTTATAACCAATTTTTAGATTTTGATTGATGGGATTGGGTTGAGTTTGGGAAGGAAGCTTCCCTCTCTCTATCCCACTCAATGAATTTGTAAACCTAGTTATATGACTTTTGGTCTCTCTTGCCTCTTCATCTAGCCTGGTGAGCATGGATTCAAACTTTTGATTTTGCTCACTTTGCCTTTGAATGAAAGTACCCAAGTAAGGTCTAGATGATGATGATGCATATGGTGAATTAAAATTCCTTGGAGTAGGAGGATTCAATACATTGTCACTCTTATAACTCAAATACGAATGGTTTCACATATTTTGGTTATAATTGTTAGAATATGAAGAATTATTTGGCCAGTATGAATTAAATGCATGTACTTGTTCTCTTGGCACATTCAAGAATGATGAAAGTGATGCACATTCATTTGTAGCATGGTGTATCTCATGATTTTACACATCTCCATTGGGTCCTCTCTAAAGGTAGTACTAACACTTTTACTTCCTTTCATTTTGAGTGCCTCTATTTCTTTAGTTAACATGTTGATTTTTGCACTCATGTTATCATCTTCCCTAAACTTGAAAACACTTCCACTAGAAGTGGTAGTGTTAGTTCTAGTCCTATCAGTGGAGTCCATAAGACTAGGTCCAATCCATGTGTTAGAATTTTCAGCTATCTCATCAAGATAATCCATTGCATCTTCGGGTTCTTTTTGTAAAAAGTCCCCTCCGCATGAGAGTTAAACAAACTATCGGTCCTTAGGTATAAGTCCTTCATAAAAATAGCTAACTAATCTCCAATCTTCATACCCATGAGTTAGGCAGAAATTGAAAAGATCTTTTTACCTTTCCCAAGCTTGGTATAAGGTCTCATTTTCTCCTTAGACAAAACTAGCTATCCTTCTTTTTACATGCTAGACTTTATGGGGAGGAAAATGTTTCTTAAAAAACTATTGGGCCATCTCCCCCCAATTACCTATAGACCTAGGTTTCAAGGTGTAAAGCCAACCTATTGCCTTATCCTTAAGAGAAGAAGGAAAGAAACGTAACTTAGCAATCTCAATAACATTTTGTGCATAAAATGTACTAATTACCTCTTCAAAAGCTCTAACATGGACATAAGGATTTTCATTTTCTTTTCCCTTAAAGTCAAGAAGTATTGCTAATAAATCTTGTTTCAATTCTACATGTGGTGCATTAGGTGGAAACATGATGCATAAAGTAACAACATTTTGTGTGGGATGCAACATTTTATACATAGTTCTTCTATTCTCCTCATGATTATTATGTGTTTCATCACCCATGATTGATGAAGAAGGTGAAGGTGAAGGTGTGTCAAAAAGATTACCAAAGTAAATTTCAAAAATTTCTAGTCTATCTCTCTTGTTTCTAACCTAAAAGCTCATATAACAATAAATACACAATAAAATAAAATAAAAATAGAAAAATAAAAGTAAAATAATGGACAAATGGAACGAAGTTACTAATGAAAGAATTTCCACTAGTTATGCTTTGCTCCCAAAAATTGCCTATAAACACGCAGCAGCTCCCTAGCAATGGCGCTAAAATTGCTTGCTTACTCCCATGTGCAAGAGATCAGAGCAATATAATTTTTGGAGTACTGAGGTCAAACCACAAGGAGTGGGGTAAATTCAAAGACAATGAAATTAAAAAAAAAAAAAAAAAAAAAATTTAGTGAAGATGAAGAATAACTTTTTGCCAGGTAATTGTAAACAAGAATAACAATGATAATTGATTTAAATTAATAATGTATATACCAGGACATTAGGTATTTCCCTGTATCGATATAAAATTCTTTGTGATCTAAGAAAATATATATTTTATAATTAATTGTTCTTATACAATTAAAAACTTATGATTCAGTTGAAATGAAATAATTTAAGAACGCATGATAATCTAGATTAATAATGCGATTAGAATAGTTTTTAGAAAAACCCATTCACTTTAAAACATGATTTCTATTTGAAACTATTAGAAATTCATCTAAATAATAAGAAAAACATGATTGAATTTATTGAAAGCATGGAAGAACTAATACATCAAAAGAAACCTAATTGAACAATCAAATATGTTGTTGTCTAAAATCTTAGAAAGAATCACATTGAATATTCATACCGTATAGAAGAAACATAACCCCTAGCCCTAGCAAAGAGTTTAGGCTGCCATCCTCTCACAAATTCTTGTAAACTCATCTTTCTCACATGATTTCTTGAAAGTAGAAAATTACACACAATGAATGACATCTTATTCAAGAAATTATGTAAAGATAAATAATAGGGACTAATGCAAATCATGGCTTAATTATACAAATTAAGCATAGTAATAAAGAGATAACGCCTACATAAATATATAACAAGTATATGTTTTAAGGTTTTATCATTTTAGTGGTAAGCAAATTGAACCACTCCACCGTCTTATTGGTACTTCCCCTACCAACATAAGAGGTTGATTACTGCAAAAAAGAAAGATGTCATTAGATTTATGATTCAAGAAAGATTCAAGAAATATGGTGTTTTAATGCGAGAATGAAGATGAAAAGAATGATACATTGATAATCGAGTGCAAAAATGGCAAGAATATGTGTTAGAATTGCCTGTGGAAGTGAAACGATTGAAAAAAGGAGTAGAAATGGACAGAGCAAGGCTTCTACTTGGCGTCTCACGTACGTGGGTCAAAGCCCACGCACACAGGTAAGACCCCACGTACGTAAGTCCATTCCCACGTACGTAGAAACTCAAGAACACACCCGTGTACGCAAGAATAGAGCTGCGTATGCATGAATACAAGTTGCATACACATGCTCGAGCCCATGCACGCAAGAACATAGACAGAAGCAGTTCTTCGACATTTTCAAGGAGGCATCATCCAAAATCAATCCTAGACATGTTCCTACCCCTCCTAAGGAATTAGGTTTTCTTTTAAACCCATTCCATAGCAAAACCCAAGCATTTACATAGCAAAAGACACATCTAAGCCAAGGATTAGAGGGAAACTTGAAAATGAGGAAAAAAAAAAAAAGAGGAAATAAGAGAGTTTGAGAGAATGAGGAATTTAGGAGGTCTGAGGAAAAGAAAGGGTAGAGAGGTTTTTGGAGGGAGAAAAGAGAGAGGAGTTATAAATAATGTGAAGGGGTGGGAAAGATAAAGAGAATGAAGAAGAAGAAAGAAGAAACGGTTGGCAATCATTGGAGAAAATGAAAAGGCAAGAATGCACCTGATGGCTAAACTACGAGTAGTTTAGGCCTCACCACTAAACTACGTGTAGTTTAATCATAAACAGTATAAAAAAAAAAAAAAAAATCTTTCAAGGAAGGGGCATCTCATGGTTCCTACAACTAAACACAAATTATCCAAAAAAAAATTCCCTAGTGGATCAAGCATATTAGAATAATCCCTAGTGGATCAAGCACATCACGGACTATCCCCGGTGGTTCAAGCACCTTAAGAACCTTCCTTCAGCTAGTTAAGTATGTCAAATACCATACTCGGTAAGGAAGTAGAAGACTCTTCCTCAACCTTTCAAGCATCTCAAGCAAAACATCCCTAGTAAAGGAAGCAAAAGATTCTTCCTCAAGTGAATCAAGCATGTCACGTACCATACTCGGTTAGAAAGTAGAAGACTCTTCCTAAACCTTTCAAGTGTCTCAAGCAAAACATCCCCAGTAAAGGAAGTAGAAGATTCTTCTTCAAGTGAATCAAGCATGTCAAACACCATACTCGGTAAGGAAGCAAAAGACTCTTCCTCAACACTCCAAGCATCTAAAGCAAATCCCCAGTGAGGAAGCAAAAGATTCTTCCTCAAATGTATCAAATGTCATCCCCATGAAGGAAGCAAAAAACTCTTCCTCAATGATCCAAGCGTACCAAGCATCATACCTATGGAAGAGGCAGAATATTCCTCCCCAATAGGCCCAGGTACATCAAAGCAAGTCCCCCAATAAGGAAGTAGAGGATTCTTCCTCAAAGTATCCCCAGGAAGGAAGCAAAAGTAAGTCCCATCTATCATAAAATCCCCAGTGGATCATACATCTATACTACTCCTCAGCAAGTTTCTCATCTCCAAGCAAGAGGTAGAAGATTCCTCTCCATGCACATCTACTCCTCAGTGAGTTTTTCACCATCCTTAGTGGATCTCACCCATGCACATATCCTCCGGGAATTGAACATGCAAGCACGATAGAAAAAGATAGAGATAGTGATAGAGAAAGAGGTCAAGACCAACCCAAGGTAGAGAAAGAAGTGAAGAAGACAAGAGGAACATGTTGCCCAGAGAAGTTTGAGGCAAGAGCCCCAGATGGACACCACGGAGACTATATCTTTTTTGTTGTTGTTGGGTTAGCTCGCAAGAGCACCCTTGTTTTTTTTTTTTAGTTACTTTAGGATAGTGAGTTATTCATCATTTTCTTACAAGTGGCAAACCAAGTTCTAGGATAGTGAACCTGTCGTTGCTCGTTTTCTGAGCAACAAAGATGGAACTTTGGATATACGAATCCCATGCAGCTCTTTGGAGTTGCACCCCACCCTATGTATAAGTGATGTATGTTGTGTGCATTCCGAGCCGTATATCGAAACAAAATTTTTTGTCTCTTATTCTTTTGATTCCATTAGCAAAGCTTATGAATCAAAAAAGGGGTATCTGTAGACACCACATTTTGAACTCCTTACGACTTGGGCCACCGGTCCCCAACGATGCTTGAACTCTAAGACCCAAGGTTAGTTTAGACTCCAATAAGATATTAAATTGACTTGAAGAGGGTTAAAATGGAAAATATAACATTTTTAATGAGAAAAAAAAAATCTATTTTTGGAAATAAATTGACCAAAGTAACCCTCGGCTTGCGTATGTGGATTGCGGCTTGTGTACGTGAGCCATTGCATGCGTATGCATGCATGATCCTGTGCATACAGCTAAGGTTTCAAAAGCATAAGAAATGTAAGTTTTCTATAATAATGGCTGAGGTTTGGAACGAATCCTACATTATCTAGGAGCTGTTCCAAACCCTATCTTTTCAACTATAAAAAACCTCACATGGTACATTTTCAAGACCAAAAAAAAAAACAAAAAACAAAAAAAACAAAAATCCTATGAGAAAAATCTAAGATTCACAAGAAAATAGTGAATTAAAAGGGAATTTTTCACAAAACACTCTCAAGTCATTTTTATTTGATTGGAACCTTTTCTAGCCCAAATCTCTTGAGTTTAAGATTATTAATCACTTTTTCATCGAATTGTGATAGATTTTACTGAAGGGAGTAGTCAAAAATCAAGCCTAAGAGCCTTGCTTTAAGGTACTCTTTCAAACTTTTCTTTATCCTCTTTTCTATCTTTAATTCTTGTTTTAATCTATTTCTTTTGTTTAAGCTTACGTTTAGAGATGTTTATTTAGGTTAGTTTGAGGCTTTCCTTATGCTTTTAAGCATATTAGGTTGTTAGATTTTACATTTTTGGTTGTTGCTCTGTGTTTATGTTGATTAGGGTTTCTGGGTAAGGATCTACTTACACATGATATAGCTTGCATACACAGGCTGAATTCGTACATACGCAAACCTATTCTAGCGCACGTGATGTCGTTACCCAGAAAACCCTAATTTTTGTTTGTTTTGTTTTTGTCTTCATATGTTTGTCTACATAGCCTCCTTTTCACATGTTTTAAGCCTCATAAAATATTTGCTCACCTTGTCAACATGCTTGTTTGTTATCACATGTTAGAATTAGGGTTTGTTTAGTTTTTTTTTTTTTCCTTGTTTTGATGACACGCCATTCATTCACATGCTCATGCATTGATGCCATAGATGTTGTGTTGCTAAGAGGGAGAGTGAAGGGTAATTCATGCATTAACAATGATCATGCATTTATGTTGAGCCTTCTTAGATGTTTGATTAGGGTTTCTAATTCGATAATGTTTCTTTTTGTTTTGATATGTTTTATATGATGATATGTTTGCTACCATGTTTGGGGCTGCTGCCTTAATTAGATGCATGCTAGGGTTTTGTGTTAGATGGATACTAGGGTTTTCTTTTGTGTGTTTGTCTCTCTTTTGTTTGGATAAATGGATAAGTATATTTTGTTAGGGATGAAAGATGCCATGTTGTTTTGTTAGATGCATGTTAGTGTGTGTGTGAGTCTAGAATACAAGTGTTTAGATATTTTTTTAATAAGGTTAAGACATAGGACACAACGATGGAAGACCAACCTTAGGGTTGGAAAATCTTGGGTGCCTAACACCTTCCCAAGAGCATGCCTAAACTCCAAACCCAAACTCTGGTAGTAAGATCAAAGGTCCTTCCTAGAAAGGGCGCCATATTCATGGTTCCTAGACCATATAACTAAGTGGCGACTCTGATGCTTTCCGCTGTGTTCACACCATTAACACCAATGAAAGGCCTGCAAGTAGCTAAAAACCCTCTCTTACAAGTATCTAAACACACATATAACCTTTGAAATTTTGGTTGCAAGTGTGGTTGAGGTATGTCAGTAGAGATTAGTGTAGTAGACCCAAGGTTGCTTTCAACAATTCTTCACAGTAATCCCCCAATTGGGCATATTGTTCTGTAAAAGAACCATGTACTAATTCTTTAGCTCTACCTTTTTGCCTTGGATCCTTGATACCTACTAATATGAACCTTTAACTTATTTACAACTCGATCTTTAATGACAAACATCTTCATATTTGGGTCACTTCTCACATCATCCACCAAATGCTTCCCAAGCCAATTTGAAGATGAAAACCTACTACTAAATCGCCTCCCACAATTATGTTATGGATTCAATTTATTCATTATCCAAGTATCTTCATCTTTCATCTTTCCACAATACAACTTAAAAAGGACATTTATCTATGCATTTTACTCTTACCCTTACTTTGCCATTCTTTATAAACTTTATTGGAACCCCTTTGAAAATGGAGTACAGTTTGATAGCATCCATGTCGTCCTTTTTGGTGGCAAATTGCATCTCAAGTTCAAAGTATACCTCAGAAAAGGACTCTAGTGGATGGTATTGAGGATACCTAGGCCTAGTTTCACAGTGAACTAACCAGATTTGCAGACGTCTTTGACTCCCACTTATCATCATCCCTATCATCAGCTCCAAATGCAACAAGCATACTTGCACTAGGATTAACCCCACTTGCATTAACCATTTAGAACCAACACCTCTTGCATCAATCCCAATAAGACCAACACCACTTGCACCAGCCTCACTAGGACCAACACCACTAGGATCTACCCCACTTCCACCAACCCTACTAGAACTAACTCCACTTGCACCAGCCTTTCCTTTTCTCCCCTCTTTGAGTTTCACTTTATCATATCTTTTTTCCTGCTTATCTTTTTTAAGACACAAGGTATTATCAGGTAAGCCTTTTACTTTGGAGGCTATTCATCACTACTAATATATTGTGCAAACATATCATTGTTATCACTTTCACTGCATCCAAAATGAACTCTATGAGCATTATCCTCTTCACTAACAGCCCCATCTACTTTATCTCCCACATCAAAATTACCCACCTTGTTATCACTGCCTCCCCCATCTCCCTTATTACCAATAGCATTCTCATAATCATCTAAGAACATAACGTACACTTCCACTTCATTATAACCTCTAATACACTTCACCATGTTCATTGCATCAACATCATTCTCCAAAGGTTTTAAACGACCTACAAATGGCATAGTAGGCACTCTGTACATAAATTCATAATTTTCACCATACTCAAAATTTTTGGCCTAATTCCATATCTCAACAAGTAACATTTCATTCATCAGAATTATTGTCCTCATATATCTTTACCTCCCCTCCTTCGTATTTGTATGGATTATTCCTAATCTCCCCCCAACAGTAAAGGGTGATTGTGAAGTCAAAGTCGTCCATCCCTACAACAAAAGCAAGGAATTAATTGTTAAAAACTAACATTGCAAAGGGCTAATTTTTTTTTTTTTTAAGTTATTCTATAATTAAACAATGAATTATTTTAAAAAGGGCTAAATTATTTGACAAGAAAGGAATTCTATCTAATACTATGCATTAACATAATATAAATTAAATAATAAACAATATGTGGTCCTTCTCCTTGTGTAGTATTAAACCACTAATAGTCACAAAGGGTCTACCACTATTGAGATGTGGTATGAACATGTATAGATTTATTCTAAATAAACTTTTATGAGCTACACAAATATATTTGCATAAAATAATCTGACAGTTTATATTTTCAAAAGAAAGAGGAAAAATATTAAATTACACTTTATAATCTGACAAAGACATAAAACACGAAATTTCATACAAGTCCTAAATGAATTGCACAGCCACAAAGGGTCTACCACTATTGAGATGTGGTATTGACATGTATAGATTTATTCTAAAATAATCTTTTCTGAGCTACACAAATAAATTTGCATAAAATAATCTGACAGTTTATATTTTCAAAAAAAAAAAAAAAAAAAAGAGAGGAAAAATATTAAATTACACTATATAATCTGACAAAGACAAACACACAAAATTTCATACAAGTCCTAAATGAATTGCACAGCCACAAAGAGAGAGGAAAAAGAATAACACCTAAGGGTTGGTGAGATACCAAAATTGGGTTGCACAAGTAGAAGAAGAAGTGTAATGCCTAATGTACATTATTATAACTCATTTGCATTATACTAGTCTACATATTAAAAATTCAACTATAATTAGGAATATAAATATAGGTATGTGAGTACAATGGCTTCCTCCCTAGGAAATGGGGAGTACGCCTCGGCCGAGTGGACCAAGGTGAAGAAAAGATTGGAGTCACCACCTAGATTAGGTCTAAGAACCATTTAATAGTGCCCTTACATGGAAGGACTAAGTCTTACTACCAGAGTATAGGTTTGGAGTTTAGGTATGATTTTGGGAAGGTTTTAAGCACTCAAAACCGCCCGACCCGTGAGTCAACTTCTAGTCATTGTGTTTTACGTCTTAATCCTATTAAAGGCATATTCAACATTGTCATTCTAAGTCACACACATACTAGCATATATCTAAGAATACAACATGACATCAATCATCCTAAAACCCTAACATACATCTATCATGGCATCATGTCATCATAAACCCTAGCATGTTCCTATCTCATTACATCCAAGGCAGCAAAAAAAATCATGGCAAAAACCAAACATGGCAGCAATCAAACATATTATCCTATTCAAATCATGGTAGTAACCTTGCATATACATACCCATCAAAAGAAGATAAAGCTCCTATAACAAACAAATGCACGTTCATGTGAATGCATGACTTACCTTACTTACCTTACCGCATCACAACACCTATGTATCAATGAATGGACATATCATGTGCATGTTCATGGTAAAGCAAAGAAAACATAAGTAAAATCCTAATCTAATCATGTTAAGAACAAACAAACAAATAAACAGAGAAACAACAACTTAAGAACATAAAAACAAGACAAAACAAAGGCATAAGATGTAAAAGAAACAAAGAAATAGAAGCAGAAAAACTCGGATTAGGGTTTCTTGGCTGAAGTATGAATGCACATACATAAGCCTGCATACGTGGGCTAGTTGTATCCGTATGCATACTTCAAGTCTTCGTGCGCATATAGAATTATCCGTGCACAAACATGCCCTAAGAACCCCTAAGCCAGAAACTTAAGATAGAAAACAGAGCAAAAACAAAAACTAATGAAATTAATAACCTAACATGCTTTAAAACATAGAAACTACTAAACCTTTGGCTAAAAAAACATATTAAGATATAAACAAAGCAAGAAAACAAATTAAAACAGAATTAAAATGAAGAAAAGAAAAGAAAATCTTAGAACTCAATACCGCAAAACAAAAGCTCCTAGCCTTGATTTTGATTGTTCACCTCAATCAAATCTATTCACAATCAAACAAGGAAGTGATTAGTAATCTTAAAACTCAAAGATCAAGGCTAGAAAAGGCCCCAATAAAAAATATTGACTAGAGGATGTTTTATGAAAAACTCCCTCTTTGATTCACTATTTCTAATGAATCTTGTACTTTCCCTTATGATTTTCTCTATCTCCTTTGAAATATACCAAGTAAGACTTTATATAATTGAAAAATGGGAGTTTGGAATGGCTCCCAGATGATGTTGGATTCATTCCAAGCCTCAACTTTAATGTAGAAAACTTGCCTTTCATAGCTCTCTAGAACTGTAGTTGCATACATAGGTTCGTGCATGTGTATGCATCCATCAAACTTGCGTACGCATCGCGTGTATGCGTACGCAAGCTGAGAGTTTCCTTAGCCTTTATTTTCCAAAAATAGATTTATTTGCTCATAAAAAGTTATATTTTTCATTTTAACATTTCTCAAGTCAATTTAGAATCTAATTAGGCCCTAAACCAAACTTGGGCCTTAGAATTTCAGCATCATTGGGGAATCAGAACCCGAGTCATAAGGGGTACAAAATGCGGTGTCTACAAGGTACTCTCCTTCAATTGTTTTATAGTGTTTCCAAGTGTTTTTGGAAGTTTTTTACTGGCCCTTAGCAAGCTCTAAACTTTATGCCTTATTTCCAGAACACAAACACAGTTAATAAAAAAAAAAAAATTGCAAAACCAAATGTAATCTTTTGAACTTAGTTACAAATATCCATTCAAAATTATTAATGATTAGAAATGCTCCTATGAATAGATCATCCAACATGACAACACATTGGTGAAGGGAGAAAATAGCAATACCTGAGGTTGAGAGGCTTTTCAAAGAGGGCGAGGTATTGGTGGCTATGCTAGCAAGAAGACACACTAGTGGTTGAGAAGGACGCGTTGCTTGGAGGCAAGAGGCCACCATTGCCAACAGAGGGAGGTGGCGTCGCAATAGGCTGGGGTCCGTCAATCTCTCTCTCCCCCTTCTTTCTCTCTCTCTCTCGTCGTTGTGTATTTGTGAAACAAAAATTAAATAATGAATGGGATTTAATTTGTGACCAAGTTATAATTTTAAATTTGATTTCAGCCAAGTTAGTTTGCTAAAATCTTCCGTGGAAACTAGTAATTGTAATTTTTTAATTTACAAAATGTCATGTCTTAAAAAAAAAAGTCAAGTCATTGTTCCGTTAGCCACGTAAGTAACACTACTAATGGCAGTTAGTAAAAGAACAAATACAACTCATTTTTTAAATTTGAGGGACCAATTGTGCTTAGTTGAAACTCAAGGGACCAATTGTGCTCCGAGGGTAAACTTAGGGGACTAACATTGTAGTTTCACCTATAATTTAATAAGAAAACTTAGTTTGTATAAATGTATAGTATACTTAGAACATAAGATAACATCAATAATTTACAAATTGTAGTGAATTTGCAAAATGAAATCTAAAATAAAATTGAACACTCATAATAAATTAGTACATAAAATCGTGAATATTAGTTAATTCTTTTTTTTTTTTAGAAACGTGAATTTTAGTTAATTCAATTGGTAAAATCTAGTACTATCCAATAAAAATTAATTGTAACTCTTTTGGGAATGAACCTTAAATGAGCACAATATTTAGTAAATTTATTTATTTTTCTATGATGTATATGGATATTTTGCAAATTAAAGTAAGTTTGATATATTTTTGTAAAAATATTTTTTAAAATTTTCATGTCTTCTTTCCATTCTAAAAAATCCCTAATCTCAATATGAAATATACAATTAAACAAAAATTTAAATAAATATTAGAATTCTAATTGTCTTCCATGGAGTCCTACTCCCTTCTCTTGAACAATATACCTCATAAAAATTCAAGATACTATTCAATAACGATAATTAAAAAAAAAAAAAAAGAGTAATATAGAAAAGCCTATAATTTGTGCTCATAATTATTATTGTTTTAAAAAAAATTATGAGTAATAAACAATGGGTCATGTTCACAAATTCTTTATGGGCATTTATTAATAAACCACTTCAAGAAAATTTTGAAACACTTTTATAAGAAATATATAAATAAATAAAAAACTGTTAAAAAAATAATTATTAGTTTTTTTTTTTCTTCAAAAGTTTTTCAAAAAATTGTTATAGGGATGCAATTCATTTCGGACTTGTTGCGTTAGAGCATTCACATTGGGTCTTGCAAATGCCATATATTGGTAATATTTAGCAACAAAGCCCCAAAACCCCCCAATTACTCAGTTTTGCAAAGTCTTGCAATTGCAAAAAAAGAAAATTGCAATTGTGCTACAATGCCAATGTATGATGGCACTGTTGCATTATTGTATCTTGTTTTTTAATGAATTTTATTTTCTCTCTCTTCTGGGCTAAGATGGTCTCCTTTTCTTTCTCAACTCTCTCTTTCCTCATCTCTATTTTCTTGTCTCCCCTTCTCTCACTCTCTGACTCGCCCTCGTCTCCCTCATTCTTATGGCGCCATTGTTGGCCGAAGTATGCTCTGACGAAGGCGTGAGCTTGACTTTCAAGACGAGCATCCATTGGATGCCCTTCAGTCCTTCAATCCCTCTCTCATGATAGTGGGGGTGTTTTTCTGGGTTTTTTTTTTTTCTTTTTTTTTGTGGCAAGATTAGCGTGGTCAGGGGTTGTTGTGGTTCTAGTTGCGAGATCGGCGTGGGTATGGTAGTTTGAGGCGGTGTGTTCATGGGTTTCTGGCGTGGTTTGCGACAGTGAGATCGACGTGGGTATGGTGATGGATTTGGTTGTAGGTGGGGTGAATTTCTCTATATTTGCTATTCGTGATAGTGGGGATAGATGATTGATGGTGGTGGTGGCTAATATGGGTTCGTGGTTCTGTGGTGGTAGCAGTGGCGGTGGTAGGCAGAGGGTAATGGGCATGGTGGTGGCTTGGTGGTGCTAGGTTTGTTTGGTTATTTTTTAATGGGTTTATGGCTGGTGTCGATGTCCGGCCCCGATCGACTAAGCAAAAAAGACCGCCACCACTGTGCCTTCGTTTGACCACTTATTGTGGCGACAACTCCCGTGCGCGCAGGGCCTGTTTGAGGCCCCTCTCGATGCATATGCGTGTTGTTCGCGCAAAGCTTCAGTGCTCTCTCTCTCGATGGAGGAAGGTAGGTCTACCTTTGTCATTATGGCAGGAATCTAGGCCAAATTTTAGGGGATTACCAAAGGTAAGTGGAGTTGCCACCGGTCATTGGGTTTTTCAAAGGTGTGATTGGTCACCTATTTTTAGTTGATTTTATTACCAATCCTAGGCTAAGAAAAAAGGTCGTTTTTCCTAATCTAATGTGAATGGCAAAAAATCTTCATTCTTAGGTTCGAAAGTTTAGTTACATGTGGGAAAGGTGTTAGGCACCCCACAACGCCTGTCCAAGGACAGTCATTTGTTTTAATAAAATCTTAATTTTTGAAGATTGGTAGTAAAAACATGATTTTGGCATTGGTTTTCAAGGCTTTGCATGCATTAGGGGGGGGGGGGGGGGGGGGGGTTGGGGCTTGGCTTTTGAACGGGTGTGGTCCCAATATATGCTTTCCTAAGGGATTGGAGCAAAGTGCCAAATTTCCACTGCGAAAATCCGGCGAGAAGTCACCTTACTTTTGCGGCGGAAATTAGGCACCACTAGCCTTAAGTGACATAGATCATGACAATCACATCGAAAAGGGGCAAGCAGGTATATATATACATGCATCATGCACAATGTTAGCACTCAGAGTAGGAAAGTAAATGCCTACATACCTAAAGCATAGCCCAAAATATAGGTGCAAGAAAATAAACAAGGGTCACCATACTCTAGAGATAAGGATGAATGGTACCAAGCATGGTATACCTAATACAAACCATCTAAGGGAGAAAGGGAGGAGGAAGGAAGGGGTTTAAAAGAGTACATAGCCAAAGGGAAAAGATAAACCCTAAACCTATTGAACATAGCCGCTTAACTCATGTTGGCAAGCTTGCATCCGTGCCCTTTTTGCTTGTGCCTAAGAGATTGCACCCTAGCTCCATGTGTCATTGCTCCATGTGTGTACATGCAAAGGCAAAGATAAGAAATCAACAGATGAGCAATGGAAAGGGAGAGATGCATAGATAATAGCAAAAGGGCGCAAAACGAACAAGCAAGATAGCAATGACAAGCATAGCATACAGGATGTGAGCAAACATATGAGCAAAGGGACAAACAAGCAAGATAGTAAACAACAAGCAAAGGGTAAACAAGCAAGATAGCAAATAAAAGGTGGTGTCTGCAATGGAAACAAGTGTGTAAAGATGCACATAAAGCCAACAGGTGGCACAAAAAAGCATGGTAAGCAATTTTCGCATGGAGCAGAAAAGGGGATAGGTGTGCACAAAGCAATTGGCATCATGGCGATGCATCCCAAATGGCTACATCCAAACAAGGCCTTATGAACATCGAATGTAACCACACAACCATGAACCCACTAAAGGCGCTAAACGTGGCAAAGCCTAGAACAAAAGAGGCTAACACAAGCATAAAACATAGAAGCAAGCAAGCATAGACATGAAAAACATGTGATCTTTGATATGGGCCAAGGTGTATGGATGATGACAAAGGCCATAGGGCCTAGATCGAATCTAAACCAAAAGGCCAAAACACAAGAAAATGTGGTAAAAGGAACAAAAGGGCTGCAATAGTACATGGCATGACAAACAAGTCTAGGCCTAGGCACACAAGCATGGCATGGGGTGCATAAGCACATGGAAGATGGCATAAAGCATAGATCCAAGCACGTAATCATGTGAAAACATAGATCTAGACATATAAGCACAGCAATGTGTGTGAATGTGTGAAAGCTAACACATAAACATAGAAGAACATGAAATCAAGTATGTAAGCATGTACGGATGTGAATCTAAGCATAAAACACGGCGAAAAGCACACAAACACATAGATCCGAGCAAAGCATAACCATAGAAATGATATCAAGCATGTGAGCACATAACCCTAACATCAAAATAAAGCAAAAAGAGGAACAAAACAAAGGAAAGCACAGCATAAAACCTTAAGCATGTAGATCTAAACATGTAAGCATGTAAATAAGCGTAGAAACATGTAGATCTAGCCAAACAACACATAGAAACAATAGATCTAGGCATGAACATGCAGCACAAAGCACGTAGATCGGGAAAAAAAAATGTGAACAAGCATAAAAGAACACAGATCTAAGCTAAAACATGCTAGAAAAACATATTATTATGGCAAAAAAAGCAAGAACATGCTAGGAAAAATATTTAGAAGGTTAGGGATGTGGATTATAGCTAACAAAGCTACATCCACAACCCTAAACCTCAAATCCAAGATGTAGAACCAAGTAGGAGAAGATTGGGTACCAGAACACTACCTTGTGTTGTTGGTGAAGATGCAAGAATCAAGAAACTTTGATGTGTTTTTTTTTGTAGTGTTTTTTGGGTTTTTTTTTTTTTTTGGGTGTTTGGAAGAGAGAAAAAATGTGTAGAGATGCTGAGCCGAAGGAAAATTTCAAAAAAAAAAAAAAATCTCTATGGTCTAGGGCATGCCCAAGGCTATTTAAAGCCTCGGGTGCAAATTTTGAGGCAGTGGCTCTTCAAGGGCCGCCAGCCTCAAAGGCTCTCAAAAAGTGTGGATCTAGGCACCTCTAGAAAGATCTTGTTTTCTTGATTTTGAAAAGATGGAACTTGAAAATCCAACGATCAGATCAAAAGTTATGGCTCTTTGAAGTTTGTAGTGCGTCGATCGATGCGTCATCCCGGTTTTCGTGATATCTCGACCGTTCAAACTCCTTTTCAACCCATGAACAGTCGTTGGAACGAGAATTTGATAATCTTTGCAATGGCATTGGTTTCAACTTATTTTGACAACCGAATCAAAATTATGGTTTTTATGCCCACCTTAGGTCAAACTTGGTCAAAGTTGTTAAAAATCTCCAAGAAGCTCGGATTTGGTGTAAATCTATGAAAAATCTTTTTTTGTGGAAGTTTGGACCTTGTTTGACATCCGGTTAAACCTAGGGTTGACCAGGGGCGTTTTGGTCATTTTGGCATAAATGGGCACTTCGAGTGCTCTAGTGCCCGAACGGGTTGCGCTACGTTGTTCTAGATGTTCTCATGGACTTATAGAGAAAATATTATTTTTGGATTTTTGGAGGCTTGACATGCAAATCAAGGGCGGACAAAATACAATATCAACAGCTGGGTTTTTGGTTGGTTTGTGCCTAGATATTTGCTAGGTTTGTGGTGGGTTTGGTGTCATGGTGGTTGCTGTGTGGTGGTGACTGGGTTTTTGATAGTTTTTTAATAGGTTGTGGCTGAGTTTGTGGTTGGTTTGCAGGTTGGTATTTGTTGGGATTGTGGTGGGTTTGGGGTCACGGTGGTTGTTACTATGTGGAGGTGGTGTGGTTGAGAGAGTGACAAAGAGATAGAAATTAGAAAGGAGTGATAGATAGTTTTACATTATTTTATTGTATAATTTATATTATTTTCATGTGCTGAATGGTAAAATAAAAGTTAGGATGTCGGTTATATTATAAAATAGTATGGTATAAATGATAAAGAAGTTTTTGAGATGGTAAAATAAAAAAATTTTTAGAAACTGGATGTGAATGCTCTTTCAGTGCATGGAAGTGATTCAAGTGAAAGCGGACATTCATGAGAGTGGTCCCCATCCCCACACGTCACTATTCTATTCTAATTAGCTTTTGACAAACTATTGGTCTATTTAAGATCCACTTATTTTGTTGAAATTAAAATTTTTTTACTGAAAGTACAGTAAATAAAAGTAAATGTTAGTTGAAATAGTACAGTAGGACCCATAAGTAGTATCAAAAAGTGCAATAAGACCTATAAATAATAGTAAAAATAAACTAAATAGTAAAATAAGTTGTCAAAAATAAGCTAATCAAAAGCTAAAATAGTGTCTGTATGGTTAGCTTATTTTTTTGCCAAGAACATGAAAGACATCTATTTGATAGTGGACACTATCAAAAAATTAACAATTTTTTACACATCTGTCATGTTCTTGTCATTATCAAAAAGTAAATTATCAATGAACACGGAGTATCTAGCCTTTTGCCCCTTTTGGGCAACATATTTGGCATTATGCCTCTGTTTCGAAACTATATAGGTGCGTGCCCCTGTTTCGATACTCGATGATCCTAAAATTGAGTTACTTAAATTACTCGATTATCACAAGGCCGAGTTCTAGGCAAGTTCTTGCCATGCTAGTCTTCCAGTATGGCTTTTGGGCAATAAAATATTCTCGCGTTACTGTTTGTAACTCAGCAATGTGGAAACTGAGTTATGTGCAGAATAAAAACTAGTTTTAAATGTAACGTCTCTAAAATAGTTTGTCTTCCTTCCTTCAATAGTTTCTCTCCTTTCCTCAGTCCGATCAATAGCCACCGTCAATCCGTTCAGTAAAGTCTTCCCAAGTTCAACGAATCTTCAAGTTCTCCTATTTCTACCCGTACCCAAACCAAACCGTTCAATAAACCCTTTCCGAATCTCAATCCAAACCCAGACCCAAACCCACACCTTTTTACTCTCACCATAACCGAAGCTCAACCCAATCCATCTTCAGAGTTAAAGGAGTGGAAACGTATTAAGGTAATTTCTAAATGTTGAGTTCAAATTTTCTTTTTTTCCCTTTGCATGTAATCTGAGTTAAGTGTTGCTTGTGCATGTACTTTGATTTGAGTGTGGCTTCTCAAGTTTTTCTTTGTTAAATTTTTCTTTATCTCTATTCATTATTATTGTTACTGTTTTAGCTTTGTTAGGTTTGGTTTTGAACTGGGTTTTGATGCACATCTAGGGCAGAAATTCATGTAAAATACAGTTAGCATGACAACAGTATTCATTGTTAGGGGAAATTGCTTTTTAATTCTTATAGTTTGATATCAAATCAAACTCTATAATTTCAACAAATTATGTCATAAGTTATGTCATGATTTTGAATTTGGGGAAATTGCTTTTTAATTCAATGCTAAATGATCTTGAATTGAGAAGCTATTGGTTTTACAAGCTTCAAACTTATTGACTTTTACAAGCTTCCACTCTGTTAAGTTATTAATAGAATAGATATAATGTGTGTATAAAGGATATGCACGCATATATCTACAAATAGACCATAAAATGTACATCATGGACATCCACTATCACTGAACAAATTGAACTCATAAATGCCCTGTATATCTACTGTTTTGGGTTCCTAAAACCTTTGCTGCCATATTGTTTTTATTCAACATCTTAGGTTTTTTTTTTTTTTTGGTTTCATGTCATTATCCTTGTAATATCAAATGGGAACATATAAACTTACCACATCAATTAAAAGTCTATTACATTTTGTGTACAGATGCAGAATTGATTGTCTTAAGAGACAAGAATTGTCTTAAGAGACAAGAATTGTCTTAGAAGTTCTTAAAGTACTTTTTTTTTTTTTTTTTTGTTATTAGAATTCCTAGGCTTTCTAAGAAAGGATTTAGAAATAGCCTATATAATGGCTTTATTGTAGTCGATAATATTGATAGATTTCAATAACATTCCAACTTTTTTCAAGCGCGATTGCTATCTCCTACGTAAATGTGACTACTTAGGAAAGCTTAGGTGTGATTGCCCAGTGTTTTATCATTCCTTATTTGATGTTCTTCTTATTGTTTTAATACCCAACAGCCATCAACACATTCAATATCTCATCAAGAATCTAGTTTAGTGTTGAAATTCCTAAAAATCTTACATCAAATTTGGTATTAAAGCCCGTTCAAGCTTCTGTCTTGTGTCAGAGTAGCAGTCATTTGTGGGTTATGTTTGTTGACTAAGTACATCAATTTATTATTATTATCATCTACTACATGTGGGGTTGAAAAGGGAACTTAGTGGCATTAAGATTAGGGTCACCAATCCTTTCCTAATAGGTTGGGTTAGGTTAGGGGGAGCATTAAGATTTGTGGCGGCTTTGGGAATGGAAATAGTAAATCCTCTAAAAAGCCAAATATTTTCAGGTGTCAATGCCTCTAGGGTGCTTCTGACAGATCTAAGGCTTTGTTTATTTATTTATTTATTTATTTTGGCCTCCTATACTTATTTCCCAAGGGTATTGGTGGAGTTATTGATTTCTCTTTGTCAAAAATAATTTTTGTGGGTATAAAGGTTTAGGCTTTTGAATGGGAATTGATATATAATGTAATTAATGGAAAAGAATGGAATATGAATTGCTGTTCTTATTTTGTGTGAATGATGTAGAATGAAATACTAAAATTTGACACAAATGGAAAATTGCAATAAAGAAACAAAGACAAAAAATGATAAAAAATTAAAAACCTAGGAATCAGTGATGGGAACATAGCTGGTAGTTTCCTTTAAAGAGTTTTATAATTTGGGATGTTTTAGATGACGAAGAGTTCTATTGGGACCTTCCTTAGTCTAAAGTTAAATTTTCTATTATTTGATTGCAATTTCCTTTAAAGACTTTTTAATTTGGGAATTTCAAATGATGAAGAGTTTTCTTGGGACCTTCCTTGGTCAATCTTATTTGATTGTTTGTTTTTGTTTTTCCCTGTTGGATTTAGGATAATTATGTTCTCCTAGAATAAAGACAATTTGGTAAATTCTAGTTCTTCTGGAATGGGCTGACCTTGGTAGCACCAAAGGCCTTGTCACCTCACACCTCAGGGCGTCGGGCGATATAAAGCCTTGGCACCTTAAGGTTGCCTTTCACCTTTAACTACCTTGATCCAATTTCTAGTTGACTTAGGAAAGCCAACTATCGATTTACAAAAATGTGCTTGATTCAAAGAAAAGAAATGAATTAGTAAAAACCTAATTTACGACCAAGACTTGACCAATAAAAATACAATTGACTTCTAGTATTAACAAAATATTTAATTTGTAGGTTTCATAAATTTTATGTACATAATCAACTTTGCAGTTGTAGGGTAAAAGAATATTTGACTTCTCTTTGTAAGGCTTGTGGCTTTTATAGGAAAATGCTAGATAATCAAAATTGTTTACTCTTGGATTGTGGGGTTGATAAAAATAAATTAAGAAAAAAAAAAACCCAAAAGAAAAGAAAGCAAAGCTCTTGGACTGTTATGGTCACCAATTCATTGTTCATTTGACACATAACTACGCACACACCATCATTTGATGGTATAGGTCTCACAGTTGTTTAATTCATTTAATTAAGATCAAAATTAATTTGATTATTATTAGTTGCCTCCAAAGCTGTGCTTGTTAGTGAGATGTCCATTGCACTAGAGTCTCTAATGGCACCTTTACCTACTTCCATGTTTGTCTCCCTCTTTTTTGTTGAAAACACACCTCACTAGCCACTAAGTTACAATGAACCCTTTTCACTTCTTGCTTTATGAGATAACATTTCGTTTAGAGTGTGATGTCAAGTATGGAAAAACTTAAAGATTAAGGGAACAAGTAAAAGGAAAGAAGGGATGTTCTAGATAGGGCTTGTTAATTGTGTACCTTTTACAACTATGTTTTAGTATTTTCCAATGGTGTTTTTTGTGATGCTTAGTTGATTCATTGGTTTGCATTTTGCTGTGTTCATTTGTTGGTTTACTTTGGTTGATTTAGACATTGATTCGCACGTTGGTTGGTTGGTTAGGTTGCTTATACATTCTGCAACTATGTGTCTTTTTTGTTTATGCCTTGCAGCCATGAACAATAGGATCAAGTTAGGCATATATGCTCAGGCTAGCTGTTTTATATTTTACTGTTTTACTTTAACTCTTCCTTGATATGATTAAATGGATTGAAAATCAATGTATATATAGATGCACAATGTATAATTCAATTAAGCAATTATATGTTTTCAATTTTCTGTCAAATCTCTCTGTCACACTATTTCTCTTTCACTCACTCTCGCTCTCTCTCTCTCTCTTTCTCTCTCTCTCTCTCTCTCTCTCTCTCTCTCTCTCTCTCTCTCTGTGTTTATGTCAGTCTGCTCTAGAAAATTCAATTACTTGCTTGTGTTTACTTGCAAAAGCCAAGCTTTTCTTTAGTATTAAACATAGACACAGCAGCCGGGTCAGATATGCAACAACTACGAAATGTGGATCCTAGACCCATAGTAATACACAGTTAACATAGCAGCTGGGTCATCAATCCACGGTGCTATGGGTGACGCCTGCTGGTCAAGTACATAGTTGTACTAAACTTCGGACATGTCAAAATCATTTCTTTTTATTTCTATAGGGTTCTTTGATTATTTGTAAATAGATGTTGGACATGGTAGCATCATTTCTCTTTTAGTTTAGGCAAAATTTTATTTAATCCAAAGAGAAAATGGTATGAAGTAGAAATAATCGTGAATTTAAAAACACTCTGTCATGAACAGCATAAAGAAAATGGTATGGAGTAGAAATATTCAAAGTCATTAGATCTCATTTAAAAGCTATACTAATCAATTATAATGAATCCGCTGCCATTAGTTTCCCAAATGTGCACACACAATTAGGCGTGGCTACACATAAGACAACTGAATTTGATTCCTAATTCCTTACTCCATTTGACATAGTGAGGCGCTTTGTTCATTCATTTCAAAACATACCATCACCTCAGTGCTAATTTTGAAAAATGTCATTGATCTTGAATTGATCCTATCTACTATTGAGCTAGAGTGAATAACCAATTAACATCATAACTAGTTATACACGAAAATGGTTATACACTGAAGAGGGGAACTGTATGTTAAGGTGCCTGAATTGGTGTGGTAACTGAGAACATGTACCATTAGCTGAGTAGGAGATGAACGATTTTTGGTTTTGATTATTGTAGAAGGGGAGGTGAACCTGAAAATACGCAGGTGTGGGAAAGAAAAAAAAAATTAGGAGCACAGCTAACTTTCACTTAACTTCTATATGAAAGTGAGCATAATTACCATTGATCCCAGTTAAATTTAGTATGATTTTCAGAAAATTTATTATATTTCATATTTAAATTGGTGTGGTCCCCACATGAATCTAGACACATGACACTATTAACATTTCAATGTTCATATACTGTTTTTCCAGCCTGTATTGACATAACAAGCCCTAATAACTAAAATTATAATGCTTGGACCATGAAATGAGGTTATAAATGCACAATAATAATGATCTTCTTTCTACCCTATTAACATCGTAGATTGACTAAGTTATGAGTCGCAATTACTCAACGTTAAATTGTAAAATGCAAAACAAGTTTGGATCTACTTCAACACGTTGATCATCACAAGTTCTAGCAGATTAACAACTACATACATACATAGACCACTATGGAGGAAAATGGGTTGGAAAGAAGAGAGATTTCGTTGATATGCCAATATACATGTACGAGAGTCTTGGAAGCGTCAAGCACATCATGGTCGCCAAACCTACAAAATTAAGTACAGATACCACCACAATAGAGTTCACCATATCAGAACCACCATAGTCAACCCTATACAAGAAGAAGTGTGAGTTGGAGGTGTATTGTCAATGACACAGGTTATGAGTTCCTAAGGCATGCTCAGCCGAGTTACCTAGAGATGAACCTACCAGCATACTTGCTCGACTTGAACAAGAGAAAAATCAAATGCAAAGGCGACTAGACCATTGTCACGCAATCCAAAAAGCTAGGAAGAATTTAAAGGGGAAGGCGCAAAAGCGAGCCATAAAGTCTATTAATGAAATTACTGCGTTAAATGATAAAAGAGATATTTCGGACTTCTCAAATTCAAGCAATGATGATATCAAAAAAAATTTTCCTACGAACATTAGACGTTGTTGTTAATGTCTACACATTTTGTGCAAGACAAAATGTTGTTATTAATGTCTGACAAATGATGATTATATATATTCAACTTTTGCAAATTTAAAGATTAATTGTTCATTAGTTTTGGCTAAGTTTATATAAAATCAGTTTCTCATTTTTTCCCTGGTGTTTTTTGTTGCTACATATGAAAATTTAATATGAATATTTACTCATAGATTCAATACATATAGACTCATCCAAACTACACAGACTAACCACTCTTTCATAGAAAAACCGTATGGCTCCTAAAGCAAGGACTCGCTAGAGTAGGGTGAGGCCCAATTGGGACCATCATCGTCGAGGTGTAGACACTCACATTTGTTCAAAATAATACTCCCTTCCACTGTGTGTGACATGAAATTGGTAATGTATTACATTGCTGTGTTAGTATGTTGCAATGTTTTCAATGGATTGGCTAAGTGTATATGAAATCACTTGCTTATTTTTTTCTCTATTGTTCTTTGTTGCTACATATGATTATTGTGCTTTGGTTGGACAATGTCCTTTACTTTGTAGTGTAGGAAAAACCTTAGATATGTTGATGTTTCCAATATTCTGTTTGTGTAATTTGAAATGTTACCCACATAACACTCATCACCCAACATTGCACATTACTTGTAGGGAAATTTAATAGATTCAATACATACAGACTCATCCAAACTACACATACCAACCACACGTGTGATTTAATAATACGAATAATTCATATATATGACACTGTGAGTCACTGTATCATATACCCGTATCTGTGTATCTTAGTTATGCTAGTGTACTACTTTATATAGATACATTACATACATACTCATCCAAACCAGACTAACCACTCATTCTCTCTTCGTCTTTATGTACAATAAAATTTTTTCGTAACAAACTTTTCTCCGACTTTATGTTTTGTGGGCAAATAATCTGAGGGATATGTTTGTTTCATCTTCATCTAAGTCTATTATTTCTACCTAATGATCTTCCAATTTATAGTTCTTGCTGGGTGGATATTGAATCTCAGTGGATATCTAAAGACTAAAAAATAACCATAACAGATATAATGGTATTCAACGAAATCCTGCCAACCATTACAAAACCAAATGTTGTTATTAGCTTTCTTCAATCCCACTTGCCAAATACCGCCATAGGGAGCAATGAGTGTAGCTACGGTGGATAGCTCAGCACTGTTGAACCCTGACCACAAGTACACATCCACACTGATGTGAAAACACAAAGCATCCTTGAAAAGTCTATGCATCAATTTTGGGGGGTGAGCTGTCCCCTATTACTACACTGATGTTTGTAGTGTTGCATGTGCTGCTCAACAACTTCGCACTATTGAACCCTGTCGAGTCATATCATCCACACGCACTTTAATACACAGATATGCATCCTTTTGCAATGCACCATTTTTAAAGATGCAGAGCATTCCTGAATAGTTTATGATACATTTAACACAGCTCAGCACTGTCTCGTCAAATCATGTCAGATGAAGCACAGTAATGCTAAATAGTCTTCACGTGAACTATGTCCAATCATATCACCTACACACACGTTAATACACAAATATGCATCCTTTTGTAATGCACCATTTTTAAGGATGCAGAGCATCCCCGAAAAAGTTTATGATACATATAATACAGTTCGACACTATCTCGTCAAGTCATGTCAGATAAAGCATAGGAATGCTGAATAGTCTTCACGTGAATAAATACACAACCTCCTTTGCAAACACATCACTAACCCGCTGCTGTAGCATAGGCTATTACATATCAAACAACTGCCTCGGCGAACCATATACACCAACAGGTGCCACTGTATAGCCAAGTCATGTTTGCAGTTTTCCACATGCTCCTTAACACCTCACTAAACAATACACTGTCAAGTCATATCATCTTTATTCACATGAATACTTACCCTTACTAGTCACATCCACATGAATACTTGCCCTTGCAAAACTTTTGTATAAAATCCCATTTACATCTACCCTTGCAAAACACCTACGCATACCGAAGTCCCATTTACATCTACCCTTGCAAAATATCTACACATATCGATCAGAAATCACATTTTCTAATGTCAATGCGCAATTGGATGCTACCTCATTTTCCAAATAACTATAGGAGGGAGAGAGATTTTGACAAAAGGGAATACCATATCGGATTGCGACGGGACTTTCGCTTGAACGAGTCCAACGCTTTGCATGATGATCTCGTGCGACTCAGAGCGCCTTTTGTCGACCATATCTCGGTCACATTGCCAAGGTGAAACATGCACCAACATGAGCGTAAAGTGACCCAAAAAAAAAAAAAAAAGAGAAAGAAAAGAAAGAACAATTTGATGATACTGCGTAGGTCCAAGTATCACATGCTACAACTGGCGGAAGATCTGGCTACCACAACGAACAGGCAACTCACTCCAGAAGAACGTAACAATTTCCTCAACTACGAGGACTACCTGTCAGAGTGAATGCCTATGTGGTATGTGTGTTATGTCTAGGGTTAAGTTAATAATGTTAGTAGCGTTAGTGTTTAATATGCAATGCATGCATATTGGTGACATCGTGTAAGTTATTTTAAGTTTTCTGTGTTCTATTCTAGGTGCTTATTGAAAAACATTATGTGTGGAAATATTTAACTTTTATGCGTTATGTGGAAATAATCTATATTACGAATAACGTGCGTGCTCCTCACAATCAATAACAAGGTTTACATAGTACAAATGCAACAACAGTGACACACATACATTTAAAACATACTTAAGCAAAATAGTTCTCCAACAAAGTCTAATTACACCACGACACGATTACTCTTCATCTGACATCTCCACATTTGGCGATAAATGGGATCAGCAAGAAGTGATTGCATGAATTGTGCGTGCTCGTACCACCCTCCCTCCATTGACTCTCGAATCTCGACTTGGGTCCGATATCGATTAACACATATCTTCATTCGATTATTTTCTTTTCTTATGCGGTTAAATGCTTTACGAAGTTCGTCGATTGTGTCTCTAGGCATCTGCGATGTGAGTCACTGAGGCACTAGCAACTTAAAACCAACTAACTCATCATAAAACATTTGTTGTTCATGAAAAAACCAAGCCCACTCTTGTCTCATGGTATTGTAAATATAAGCACTATTTCGCAGATTTGGATTGATTGGATAGCTAAACTCATCTTCCAATACCTAGCAGCGACCCATAGCAGTAAACACATTGTGAGGCCTATAGAATTGTGAGTTGCCAGAACCAGACATTGACGTTGAATACAATAATATCAAATGATCAAATTAATAATGTGCATCAACTGTTGGTAAATAAGGTAATGCTGCATAAGATGGTACACGACAAAGACATTCATAAATTTGTGTACTATTACATGCTAAAAATGAAATACTAATACTCAAATTTGACCATAAACATTAGACGTTGTTGTTAATGTCTACACGTTGTGTGCAATAGAAGATGTTGTTAATGTCTCGACCAATGATGAGTATGTACATTCAACTTTTGCAAATCTAAATATTAAATGTTCATTAGTTTTAACAAATCTAACGAATTTTATTTTTTTGTCAATGAAATTTACAGCAGCAAATATCCAATATAACCCAATGTACACACATAACACTCATCACCGTTTCTATAAATTATTTTACAGTTCTTGTAGCACCAAACAACACCAAACAACTAATATAACCGTAATCTACTCACATAACACTCATTCAAAAAAATACCAAAGCACAAGTAATACAACCTATTAAATGAAAATTCTTCTCTAACAAAAACATACATTATGGTTGATAAACTTTTATAATATCTACAGCTACTTTTACCTACACAATAAAATTCTCTATGTATTTCAAAGAAGAAAATGAGTTTCTCACTTGAGATGATAGAGAGATAACAACTTCTGACAGAAAATTCTGAAAATGAGGAGAATTGCATGAGAAGCTGATTTATGGAAGGGAGGAGTAAATAGCAGAACAACTCAATTGTATCCAAGCCGAGTAACAAGTATTAATAACTCGATTTTCCATTCATCGGGTTCAGCTTCACATGCAAATAAGTGATTTGAAATCGGGTCAGAATGTAGCAGAACAACTTGATCATACTAGAGCCGAGTAACCTGAATAACTCAATTTTCTACTCATCGAGTTCAATTTCACATGGTAATAAGTGATTTGAAATCCCGTCAATAACTCTTTTTCCTCATTGTCGAGTTACAAACAATAACGCTGAATATTTTATTGCTCAAAAGCCACGTTGGAAGATCAGTGTGGCAAGAACCTGCCTAGAACTCGGCCTTGTGATAATCGAGTAATTTAAGTAACTTGATCTTACGGTCATCGAGTATTGAAACAGGGGCACGCGCCCATATAGTTTCGAAACAGGGGCATAATGCCAAATATTTTTCCCTAAAGGGGTAAAAGGCCAGATAATCCCAATGTACACTATCAAAAAGTACATTGTCAATTTTTTACACGTCTATCATGTTCTTGTAGTGGGCTGCACATGGTAAAATAGGTGGGGACTATTTTAGCTTTTTACCTTTACCCGAAAAAAGAATTATTAAGGTGTTTGGATTAAATCTGCAACGTTGACAATCATTGGAGGACGGGAGAGGAGATGAGGTGGAGTGTTATGTTGTGTGATTATTTTTTATAAGGCATTAACTAATAATAAATTTTAGAGGACTTTTTATGAAAAAGAAAAAATTACAATTTTTTCAAATTTTCATAACCAATTTCTTAAAATTGTTGATTAATGAATGCACGGACACAAATTTTTTTTGATAACAGAACACGCCATCTCATAAAACTGCTAGCGGCAGTTGGAGAACACGGACACAAATTAACTGAACATTTTTTCCAAGACTACACATTTAGCCAAATATTTTGCCACAACATAAACACATGACATGCAGTATTTGGATTACTTTTTATGAAGTATTGATGGTGGACTTATGTGTAAGTTGAGTAATACTATAATTTAATCACAAGTTGACATTTATACAAGTTGTGGTATAGTGTGTGGTCCTTGAATAATTGTAAGTAAAGGGAAAAGATAATATCTTTCAATATATGCGTTTTTGGATGTAAGAAGGAAAAGAAAGAAAACGTTTCTTCTTTCCCTTGATTGATTTTTAAAGAAAAATGGAAAAGAAAAAATTGCTTAGTTAAATATGTGATTTGTAAAAGAATATTAGTAATTTTATTTTATTTTTTTTTAAAATCAAATCAACTCAAAGTCGGTCTTCCATTCCCATCCACTCTCTTTCCATCCAAATTTAGAATAATAATAAAAATGTGGGCTTCATGGAAAATGTTTCCTTCCACATCAACTCAATGTTCTTTCTCTCATATCAACCAAGCAAAGGAATCGCAATAATTTTTCTCTTTATTTTTTCTCCTTTTTCTTTTTATCCAAACAATGTGCTAACTAAGATGAGTCTCATTTGGGTTGGTTGGGTTATAGGGTGACTAATCCAATTAAGTGTGCTGAGGTGGTTCTATAATTTTGTTTTTCTCATTTTGGACATGTTTAGGTTCTACTAATTTCAGATTTTCTTTAATCTACCTACACTTCCTCAACAAATTTCAGCTTCGTTTTAACTATTCTAGACCTATAAAATTTTGGGCTTAGCTAATTTGACCTAAACTTAAATACATATTTTATTGGCCTAAATTAACTATTATTTATTTATTTATATAAGACTATAAACAAACCAAGTTGTTTATGAATAGAGAGAGTTTGGCTCGGGAAAAAACTTGTTTATATTCGTTTGTTTAGCAAACAAGCTCAAACATAATAATGTGTTCATAAACAAGCTTGTGAACATGAGACATGATATATATATATATATATATATATATATATATATATATATATCTGTGTGTGTGTGTACTTGTCTAAAATATACTTCTAAATAGATTTCAAACTTGATATTAGATTATGTAAGTTTGTAAATATGTTCATATAGTATCATATTATTATTTGGTTTCTTCATGATATAACTATTCTATTCATAACAAAAATTCTTTGATTTTGAAGGGATAAAAAAAGTCAAAGTTTGACCATATATGGGAAAAAAATAAGTTAATCACGCAACCTATGAATAAGTTTAAGCTTGTTTGACAAGAAAATAAATCAGACTTAAACACCTAATCTTGTTTGATGATGAGTTTGAGCTCAGCTCATGTTCAAAGTAAGATTAAATAAAGAAGTTAGTTTGAATTTTTAAAACTTAGTTTGACTATGCTAATTTACAGCCCTACTTTTACAACATTAAAAATAAAATTATGGGACTAAATTAAAATTTTACAACATAAACAAATACAACTATCACAATTATTGTTTTCAAAAAACAAATATCACAATTTTTTTAAACAAAAGCCCAAACACAAGTTCCCCCCTCCCTAAACACAATATCAATGCATAAGACTCCTTCACAAAACAATGTACATAACTCCATTGACAAGTTCAACTACTACAAAGTCCATTTACCAATTGATCACGACAAATCCAATATAATGTCTAAATTACAAATGAGTAGTGCTATGGGCACAATAATTTCACAACAAAACCTATATGACTATCTATTATTGTTTCTTTCATATAAGCCCACTCCAATGACAAGTTCAACTGCTACAAAATCCAATTACCAATTGATTAACAATAAATCTAATATAAAATTCAAATTTACAAATGAGTGATAAAAAGCACAACAGTTTCATAGTAATTTTACAACATAGAGTTATTGGTTTTCATTTGGCCTGGCACTGACATTATTTTTTTTTTTTTACCTACTATTAAGAGCTTTGCTACCTAGGCTTTGTTGTGAAAGTATTTCCCTTACCTTTATTCATTACAAATTGAGCAAATGTTTTATCAAAGGCCTAATTTACAAAGAAAAAAAGTTTCATCAAATATAAATTTTTTAAATACAAATTAAAAGTTTTGTAACTTAACTAATTGGCAACTCTTAATGTGTCCATAATATTCAAGATTCAAATATCCCATTTTCGTTGTAAGTATTGATTATAAATTAGAAAAAATAAGAAGAAGAAGAAGAAGAAGAAGAAGAAAACAAAGTTACCAAATACTCATCACAAAGTTCGAAGACAACACACACACACACAAATGTCATCAATTAATTGAGTGTTAAGTACAAAATATATATATATATATATATATATATATATTCCTTCATAATTTCTATAAAAAATAAAAATAATCCACTTATATAAAAGTTGTTAAATACAATAATTTGATGGGGCTTTTTCTGTTGAATGCTATATCTCAATTGTCAGCTGTTCCCTTTCAAAAAAAAAAAAATTGTCAGCTGTTGGACGAGAATATTGTTGGGCTTATGTTCGTAAAAGGAGAGTTCAAGCCCGAAATTCACACCAATTGAGTAGGCCCATTTGTTGTCCCGGTAGCAAGAGTTCAATTGTTACAACTTACAAGTTCAGAATATATGACAAGAGTTGGCACGTGCTCGAACAATGATGTTATGTATCATATTTTTGAAAAGTTCATCTTCTTTTTTCTTTTTTTAAATATTGCATGCTAGAGTAGTAAACGAGGCTTGAAATATTAAGGTTTTTTTTTTTTTTTTTCCTTATATATTTATTAATTTTTGAAAAAAATGCCCATTAAGCTTTAACATACCGCTACACGTTTTTGTGACATAAGTCAATACCCTAGCATAGTCTTGATCTGGTATTGCTCTCTAGCACGCTGCATGCTTCCAAATGTACCACTATACAATCCTAACGAAACTTCCTAAAACCACATGTATCCACTATACATTCTTAATAGAAATGCTCCCAAAGATCACCACCATACCATTCCTAAATCCTAACGAAACTTCCTTTAACCACACACATATATACAGTAGCGGCTCCAAAAAAAAATTTTCAGGGTATTCCTCAAGAAGTGTAAATTACTCAATTTAATAAAAAGAAAAATTTATTTATTTATTGACGACGACAACAACAACAACAATAATAAAAAAACATATAAATACATAAAGTTTTACAACATAAAGCTTGTGGAGTTCAGTTGTGATTGTTGTTAGTGTTACTGAACAGGGATGGCCGATGATGGCTGGAGAGAGTGAGTTTCTTATTTCCTTTTAGCCTTTAGGTTTGATTTAGTTTTAAGTTAAATTGCATAATGACTTGTGAATTCGCGAGGTACTGAGACAGTGATGATTTTTTTTTTTTTTAAATATTTGTTGAATTAAAAACGTAATCATGTTGGTGTTGGAGTAGTGATAGTCTTAGTCTGAGATAAGATTGATCTTGTACTGGGCTTTTCTATTGGCATTTGGTTTGGGCCTTGTTAGCGGTTTTATTATAATTTTTTTTCCAGATTTTCGTTGAAGTTTCTTTTTTTTTTTTTTTTGGTTTTTTCCATAGTTTTATAAATCAATACGGTAAAAGAATTGGAAAAGGGACTAGTTACTAGATTTTTGGTCAGACTGAGATCCGACCAATAGTTGAACAGGTGACGTCATAAATAATATAATTAATAAAATTTTAAATTATACAAATAAAAATATAGTAAGTTTATTACTAATAATATGATAGCAAAATCTAAAAACATAATATTTAGTGACACTTTTCATGTAAATTTATCAAATTTCCTTAGAATGGACAATCACACGTTTAATTATAATCATAAAAATAAAAAGTTTATTATATATATATATATATATATAATGAATTAATTGATGTTATATAAAAATTAACTTTTTAAGTTAATTCACTTAATTAACTAAAACTACTATTGTGAGGGGAAAAAGGCCCAGTCTAACATAGTGGGCCGAGGGCCCATATGAGGACTACTATGCGACCGAGAAGAAGGAGATGGTAAGGGCAAGGCCCATCTGGAAGTGGGACCCCCAGAGGAAAAAGTGATTACAATCCGAAGAGGTCGACTTCTATCCGAAGAGGTTATATTCCTCTGACGCGAATAGTATAGATTAATTGAACCTATAAAAGGTTAAGATGATCTTCCGAGGACTCCTCCTGATCAAGATAAGCTCTGAGTACACTGGGAGACAATAAGGATGAAGAAATATCTATAGGGAAAGCTGCTACCACCGTATTTAATGCTCTGCATCAACTTTTCTGGCCTCATTTATGTGAAGAAGACTCATTGAACAGTGTATCCTCACCTACCGCCACTCACACAGAGCTAAAGGAGATGCTTGACATGACATATACTCAAGTAGATTCACGGATAAGGTATAAGTGGACGATGGAGATGAGGAGAAGAGAGGTTATATAAAGGAAAGACACTCCTAACGTAGGAGAGAAAAAGAAAAGAAGGGAGAGGAACTTGGCTGTAACCCTAAGATTTGTATTCATCAGATAATCAATAATATAACTCTCTTCGGATATCCATTTTTTACGTGTAAATTGATGTTGGTTTGTGCTTGAGGGTTGTGATTCGTTGTTGTTGATCCCATACTTAACTTAGTTATTTCACCCATACTCTACAAATTCATTGTTTTGGGCTTGGGCCACAAATCCTAACCCTACAATTGGCACCGTCTGTAGGAAGAGCTTGAATGTAAGGGGAAGCAGCAGTTGGTCATGGCTAAACCAGGGCAACAATCGGCAGAATCTGGGGCGTCCCAACATATAGACCCTTTTCTCAATTTAGAGCAGAGACAAGACCGTGAAGGCAGTGTGTATACTACACACACTGAACAAACTCAACCTCGTGGCAGAAGTCATGTTTCTTATGCAGAGAAGAACAGTATGCTGATAGAGATTGAAAGGTTAAGAAGGGAGTTACGCCATGCGAAAAGAAAACGTACTGCCTCGCATTCTAATGACGACTCGGGTGACGAACAAGACATCACTTATGAACAAAGGTCTCGAACTCCAATCAGTGAATCTTTTTCATATGAGGATGAACACCATCGCAAGAAGCAACCTCAGAGGCCATCTCATGGAGGGGTGGGATATGATGCCATGAGTAAGGCTTTGAATCAAATCTCCAGGTCACCTTTCACGCGCAGGATTAAAGGAGCGAAACTTCCTCGGCGTTTTAACCAGCCAACCTTCACTATTTACAACGGCAAAACTGACCCTGTGGAACATGTGAGCCATTTCAACCAAAGGATGGCTGTCTACTCCAGAGTGAAGCTCTGATGTGCAAGGTATTCCCTTCTAGTCTTGAACTCGTGGCAATAAGGTGGTTTGATAACTTGAAAGCAGACTCCATCAATTCCTACCAAGAGCTCACTCAAGCTTTTGGTTCACGTTTCGTCACATGCCGAAGGGTGGCCAGGCCCTTGTCTTCTCTGCTATCCTTGAGCATGCGTGAGGGTGAGTCCCTTAAGGCATATTCGGATAGATATTGGGAGATATTTAACGATATGGAGGGCAACTTTGATGCGATGGCCCTAGACACGTTTAAGCTGGGTCTCTCTACTGATCATGGTTTAAGGACATCCTTGTCCGGCAAGCCTGTCACTAACATGCGTCAACTTATGGACCGTATTGAAAAATATAAAAGGGTTAAAGAAGATCAGCAACAAGGGAAGGGTAAGGATAAATTTATCCCCCAGGACAGGAAGGACTTCAGGTCAGATCGTTACAACAACAATAAGCCGAGGAGAGATTTTGCTGGGCAGTCGGGCTCAGTAAATGCTCAAGCAGTCAATACAGTGTTTGAGGAGCTAGTTCATCAAGTCCTGGAAAAGATCAAGAATGAATCATTCTTTAGGTAGCCGAGTAAAATGGTAGGGAACCTTGAGAGACGCAATCACAATCTCTATTGTCAATATCACCAAGACCATGGGCATGCCACTAAAGACTGCAGAAGTTTATGGGATCATTTGGACTAGTTGGTCCGTGAAGGCAGGTTAAGCCACCTTTTGCACCACTCCAGTGGCCGAGGAGGTCAAGTGAATTTTGAGTCTGAGAAGAGAGATTCTACGAAACCTCCATTAGGTACTATTAACGTCATTTTCGCAGCGCCTGGAAGAACAGGGTCCTGGCCGTCCAAAGTTATGTCAGTGACTCGGCTACCAGCAGGAGATATTGGCCGAGATACGAGGAGCTCTAGACAGGCTGTCCCGCCCGTTTTAGGCTTTTCGGATGAAGATAAAGCTGGAACCATTCAACCTCACGACGATACCTGGTAGTTATACTCAGGATCGGGGGATATGATGTGAAGAGGGTGATGGTGGACCAGGGTAGCGCGGTGGAGATTATGTATCCTGATCTCTTCAAGGGGCTGAACCTCAGGCTTGATGACTTAATTCCATACTATTCTCCCCTGGTCAACTTCAAGAGAAGGATGGTCACCCCGAAAGGAAAGATACGGCTGCCCGTACAAACTGGCTCAGAAGTAGTTGAAGTGGACTTCATTGTTGTAGATGTTTATTCCCCTTATACGACAATTGTAGCCAGACCTTGGTTACACACGCTAGGGGCTGTTTCCTCCACTCTGTATTAAAAAGTCAAATATCCATTCGAAGGGCGTGTTTGTGAAATCTGCGAAGATCAATCCTCAGCTAGGTAATGTTTGGTGGCTGCCAGACGACACGAGCCTGAGACTGAATTCTCGGCCAGGGCTAAGGGAGACCTATAGCAGTTAAGGGGTCGGTTATCACCCGCCGAAGATCTTAATGAAAACGCTAAATGCGAGGACTTAGTGCAGGTTTTAATTGGGAACAATCCTGAAAGATACTTTCAAATCGGGTCTCAGATACCTCAACTAGAGAAGGAAGAGCTAATTGATTTCCTTAAAAGAAATATTAACGTATTTGCCTGGAGTACTTATGAAGCCTTAGGGGTGGATCCGGAGTTCATTTGCCATCATTTGAGGGCTAACCCACTGAGTGTACCCAAGAAGTAGCCTCCTCGGCGGCCATCCAAAGAGCATGCGGATGTAATCAAAGAAGAGGTGATGAAGCTCAAACAGGCTGGGGCTATTAAAGAAGTTTTTTACCCCGAATGGTTGGCACATACTGTGGTGGTAAAGAAGAAGAATGGAAAGTGGCAAATTTGTGTGGACTTCAAGGACTTGAATAAGGCTTGTTCTAAGGATCCTTTCCCTATACCAAAGATTGATCAATTAGTAGATGCTAGTGTCGGCCATCTTCGGATGAGTTTCTTGGATACTTTTCAAGGTTACTATCAAATACCATTAGCCCCAGATGACCAGAAGAAAACTGCTTTTGTTACCCCCATTGGTAATTACCATTATAAAGTGATGTCATTCGGACTAAAAAACGCAGGTTCTACTTATTAGCGGATGATGACCAAGATGTTTGAATCACAATTGGGCAAAAGCGTTGAGGTTTATATAGAAGACATGGTGGTAAAAAGCAAGGTTATTTCTGAGCATGTGAAGGACCTTGATAACGTTTTTGAAACCCTGAGGAGACATAAATTGCGCTTGAACGCCTCGAAGTGCTCATTTGGTGTGGGATCAGACAAATTTTTGGGTTACATGGTAACGCACAGGGGAATTGAGGTCAATCCCGATCAGATAAAGGCTATTCAAAATCTGCAGCCTCCTCAGAATCCAAAAGAGGTTCAGAAGTTAACAGGGATGGCAGCTGCTTTGAACCGATTCATCTCCAGGTCCGCGGATAGGTGTAAACCCTTATTTTTGCTGATCAACAAATGGAAGGGATTTGAATGGACTGAAGAATGTGCCTTAGCTTTCTAACAACTTAAAGACTACTTGGCTCGGCCACCAATTATGTCTAGTCCTGAACCAGATGAGGTCTTATTTGCCTATATCGCAGTGGTTCCCCATGCTGTAAGTCTAGTGCTGATAAGAGTGGATTAAGGTATACAAAGGCCGGTTTACTGTGTAAGTAAGTCTCTACATGAGGCCGAGATCAGATACTTGCCATTGGAAAAAGCGATTTTGGCAGTAGTACTTGGAACACGAAAATTGCCCCACTACTTCCAAGCACATACTGTCGTTTTGCTCACGCAATTTCCATTTAAGACAGTACTCCGAAGTGCCGACTACATGGGGAAGATAGCCAAGTGGGGCACTATTTTAGAAGCTTTTGATATCAAGTATATGCCTCGCATTTCAGTCAAAGGGTAGATCCTTGCGGATTTAGTGGCCGAGTTCACGGAGCCCAGCTTAGAAAAAGTAACGACAAAGAAAGACATGGATGAAAAATCGGTTGGCATGATTTCTCAACAAGATCCTACCTGTTGGGAAGTGTATGTAAACGGCGCTGTGAACCGGAAAGGTTCTAGAGTAGGGCTAGTTTTGATATCTCCAGAGAGAATCGTCATTGAAAAGTCATTAAGGCTGGATTTCGATACGAACAATAACGAGGCAGAGTATGAAGCCCTATTAATGGGAATGTCTATGGTCCAAAGAATGGGAGGAAAGGCCGTAGAGTTGTTCTCGGACTCAAGATTAGTTGTGGGCCAAGTACAAGGGGAGTTTAAAGCGAAGGATGAAAGAATGCAAGGATACTTGAATTGAGTCAAACGTCTGCAGGCGGTATTCGAATTTTTCAGCTTGCTACATGTCCCTAGAAGCAGTAATGCGCATGCAGATTCTTTGGCCACACTAGCCACCTCTTCGGAGTAAGACTTGCCGAGAGTTATCCTCGTCGAGGATTTCCATGAGCCCACCGAGATAGGAGGGGATGCAGTCCGAGTCCACCAGATCCGAGATAGTCTCTATTGGATGGACCCTATAATCAAATTCTTGAAAGATGACACTTTGCCGGAAGAGCGGGGAGAGGCTGACAAAATTCAAAGGAAGGCTACTAGATTTTGGCTATCTGAAGACTGAAAATTATACAAACGATCCTACTTAGAACCATACCTGTTATGTGTTCATCCAAAGATGGCTGAGTCGCTACTAGAAGAGTTGCATGAAGGAATTTGTGGGAGTCACACTCGAGGTAGGTCATTGGCGCACCGAGCCATTACTTAAGGGTATTGGTGGCCGAACATGCAAAACGAAACCCATAATTATGTAAAGAAGTGTGATCAATGTCAGCGATTTGTGCCAAACATACACCAACCAGGTGGAGTCCTCAACCCACTATCTAGTTCGTGGCCGTTTGTACAGTGGGGTTTGGACATAGTGGGTCTATTCCCAAGGGCCACAGGAAACAGGAAGTACCTTCTGGTCGGCACTGACTATTTCATGAAATGGGTCAAAGTTGAGCCTCTGGCCAATATCCGAGACGTAGATGTGCAAAAATTTGTATGAAAGAGTATCATTACCCATTTCGGAGTTCCTCATACTCTCATCTCGGATAATGGCTTATAGTTCGACAGTAATGCATTTTGGAGTTATTGTAGCGAACTGGGAATCACGAATAGATACTCTACCCCTTCCTATCCTTAGGGGAATGGACAAGCTGAGTCAGTTAATAAAGTCATAGTTAATGGATTAAATAAGAGATTGGACGACGCGAAGGGCAAGTGGGTTGAAGAGTTGCCACACGTGCTTTGGGTTTACAGAACTACACCTCGCATATCTATTGGAGAAACTCCTTTTCGATGACTTATGGAGTTGAAGCTGTCATTCCTTTGGAAACGGGGTTCCCAACTTTAAAAACTAGTTCGTTCAGTCCGACCAGCAATAATGAGCTCCTAGAAGCAGGCTTGGATTTGATCGAAGAAAGAAGAGAAAATGCAATGGTTCGGCTGGCGCATTACTAGCAGAAACTCAGGCAGGGCTATGATGCCAATGTAAAGCTAAGACCCTTAGAACCCGGTGATTTGGTACTCAGGAAAGTCGTTGGCACTGCGAAAAACCCAGCCTGAGGGAAATTATGACCAAACTGGGAGGGACCATATCGCATTACTTCAAAGGCTGGCATTAGGGCATATTTCCTAGAGGACTTGGATAGTCATGTAATACCACGCCCCTGGAAGGTAAATAACCTCAAAAGGTACTATTATTAATCGAATCATTTCTTTGTTCACTGTGATAACTTGTCATCCTTATTTGTTCTCTAAGTGTTTAAACTTAAATCCAATCATGCCTGTAATCCTCAGACCAGATGATTTTGGTTAGTTAACACTCCTTATTGGTTCTCTAAGTATTTAAACTTAAATCCAATCATGTCTGTAGTCCTCGAACCAGATGATTTGGGTTAGTTAACACTTCTTATCGGTTCTCTAAGTGTTTAAACTTAAATCCAATCATGCCTGTAGTCTTCGGACCAGATGATTTGGGTTAGTTAACACCTTATGTGTTCTCTAAGTGTTTAAACTTAAATCCAATCATGCCTGTAGTCCTCGGACCAAATGATTTGGGTTAGTTAACACTCCTTATGTGTTCTCTAAGTGTTTAAACTTAAATCCAATCATACCTGTAGTCCTCGGACCAGATGATTTGGGTTAGTTAACACTCCTTATCTGTTCTCTAAGTGTTTAAACTTAAGTCCAATCATACATGTAGTCCTCGGACCAGATGATTTGGATTAGTTAACACCCCTTGGTTATTCTCCCTAAGTATTTAAACTTAAACCCAATCATGCCTGTGATCCTCGGACCAGGTGATTTTTAGTTAGTTAATACTTTTGTGCTGTTATTAATACTGAAGGTTATTTTTAGAATAAATCTTGCCTGTCATTATTAACTGTGTTTAATATCAACTCTAACCTATGCTAATATTCCTAATGTACATGCAAAAAGATCTATCCAACTTTTATAATACTTGTTATGATCATCACTTAACAGTAACCTTTATGTATTGTCCTCTTCGGAATCAATTTTAGTTATATATATTATCAGCAAGATAGAGTGATTATGTGTGCCTACATTACCATAATTACAAAGTGAAGTTACTTGTAGCAAAGTAAAACCATATGGTATGCAACAAATACACCAAAAGTAAAAGAGAAACTGCTTCATTGATTAAAATAGGATAATTTACAATCCCTTACATAAAGGGAGAACAAGATAAAAAAATAAAATAAAATTAAATAAATTAAAAAAGAAAATAAAATAAAATAAAAACCCACTAAAGTCTAAGTTTCTACTGGGGCTTGGTCCTTGGGCTCCGAGGATGTTTTCTTTTCTTCCAAGCCCTCGCTCATTTCCTTAGGTGGCTCAGCGTGGAGCTCTGATCACCTGGCTGGCCAGAATCGTTGGGAGGCTCAAGGGTGATTGGGGGAGCTTGACTGACCAAAGGTTCCTCCGAGACCTCTGGGAGTTGTGCTGTAGGAGGGGGATTAGACTCTGGGAGCTCTCGGATGTCTGGGTCATAGTAAACGCTCTTAGGCAGCCTCAGCTCCGAGTCAGCAGACACCCCGGCAGCATCCAGCACCTTGCTCCATGTCATGTCGCAGTAGTCCTGGGCGACCGAAGCAAATTGCTCAGTAAGACCCTCTTCGGTCACCTCCACTCCCAGTTGGTAGGCTGCTTTCTTTTCGACCTCGGTCGCCTCCTTGGCCAGCTGAGCATCCCTCCGAGACTGCTTGGTAGCCTTCCTGGCCTTCTGGAGTTCGGCGCAAAGTTCCTTCACAAGCGCTTTCTCAGATGCCAGATTGTTCTGAGTGTCATTCAGCAACTTGCGTTAGGCTTCGGCCTGGGTCTCAGCATTTCTGAGACCAGCATTGAGGTTGTCCCTTTCCTGGGTCACCCCTTTTAGCTGGTCCAAGATCTGAGAGACCTCCTCCTTTAGGCTGCCCAGTGCCTTTTCTGTCTCGGACCTAGAATGGGCCTCTGCTTGGGCTTCTACGTAGGCTTTTCGATTCCACTCTTTGGCCACGAAGACTTGTTGTGTAATCTAAACAAGTAAAGTAGTGGAGTTAGCATAAAATATAGGAAATCAATATGCCAACCGAAGAGCCGAATAAGCACGCTTACCATGGCCAGGTCCCTCTTCAGAGACATGAAAAGATCATACTGGCTAAAGCGCCTGTATGATTCCATGTCTCGGGGGAGGAGTAGTGGTTGCTCCAAAGCTTCAACTATCAGCCCCGCTCTACCCCCGTCATAGTTTTTAACAGAGGTCTCCCAGGAAAAAGGAACACTGTCTAGCTCCAGCCTGGGAGACCACGTGCATTGCCCTCGGCGCACATCGGCCACACAAGGCTCCTTCCTGCTATCCACGGACGAAGCCGTCTTGCTCCGGTGGTCCTTTACCACCTTCTACTGCTTCGTGGTCTTGGGTGGTACCACCACCTCACACTCCTCAGGCTTGAGAGGCCTCTTCTTCTTCAGGTTCGGTATCGGTTTTAAGGCTGGATTAGGGACCTGAGGTGGGGGTGGGGGGGGAGGTAAGTTCACCACTGGCCGAGAAGTCCCCGTCCCTTTGGACTCAGCCTTGTTACCTCTTTTCTTCAGTAGAAGCTTTAAGTCAGACATCTCTTCTTCCTCCGAAGAGTCCTCAGGGTGTGTAGTTATCAGAAGGGGTTGGCGGACACTGGATTGCCTGTCGGCCTCCTCCTCAGAATCTGTAGAGGGTATTACCTATACCCCCCCTAAAACTTCCCCTTCAAATCTAAATTTGCCTATCTGTTCTTCTAGCGAAGTGGAAGAAGAGCCGACCCTTTCTCCTGCAACCACCGGCTCGAGGGGAACTTGTTGAACTGGTTAGATTAGTAGTGGAATGCCCTGTGGGTTGGGGTGTGGAATGGGCTCAAGGTCGTATGGCGCCAAAAAATGTCGCCGAGCGACGTCTATTCGCTGAAGCCGGTGATCACCCTGTGTAATGGCGTTGCCAGCTGGCTGGATGTCTGCTTTCTTGGGCGTATAGCCGAGTATAAGTGGGATGGACCGAAGCTGTCCGTCTTCACTTACGAATATCTCCGAGCGTAGTAGATAATTGAGGGCGGGTGCGTTGATAAGGCTGAGCCGAGGAGCAGTATGTGCCTTATCTGTAAACAAACAAACAAACAAATCTGATCAGAAGATTGAAATATGATGGCATAAAAAACAGGTTATGAAGAATAAAGATCTTAAGACTATTGTTAGAAATCCTAAGTCTAGGAAGTCACACCTGGCTCTCCTGACTTGGTCAGACAGTGTAGACCGTCATGTCATGCGCCCGAGACGATTAAATAGTCGTCTTTCATCCCTTTATTTGATTTGGGAAGGCAGGAGAACAATCTAACGATATCGGATCGAGATTTAAGGTAGTATCCCGCCCCCTTTTGGCTATGACATTCATACATATATGCTAGGTCAGCCCTAATCCTAACTGTTGGTTCAAGGCATCGATAGCTCCTGGTATCCTAAAGGTGTTAGGCGCGCACAGCTCAGGAGAGAGCCTATGGTTGCGAAGGTAGTTCAAGGTAATGGAACCCATTGGGAGGGTCATTCCCCCTTCAATGAAGGCTATCATTGGAATTACGACCTGTCCCTCTCTTCAAGCCGTTAGTATTCGCTCCGGAGGGCAATATCTCAGATTCACCCCCCGCGGTATATCATAATTCTGCTTAAATTCCTCTATCAACGCTGGACTATCGACGAGATGTTGGAATTTGCCCATTCTTAGAGAACAATTGAAGCAGTGGACAGGAAATGGGTTTTGAAGGTAGAAAATACTAGCCGAGGAGAAAATAAAGGGCTAAGAGGTGTCGAAACTTACACAGACAAGGTTGGAGGATAATCCCTGGACTCGAAATGGATTCTTGGTGGATCCTGGAAGAAAAGAGCACAAAAAGCCGAAGAAGCTTAAAGGGTTTTGAATGCAAGAACTCTCTGGGTATTCTAAAGATGCGTAAAGTAAAGAAAAATAACCTTCTCTGAGGGTTTATATACGGGAACAGGGGAAATGGTGTAATTCATCCTGTCCAAATCTCGAAGAAGAACCCTGTCTGTTGGATCAACAACCCACCGTTGGATGCAAAAGAAAAAACGCCGCCTGGAGTAATTGATACAACGCTTTGGGAATACGGAACTGATAGTGGCAATAATGAAGCGCTTGTCTCTATGCTCGCGCACGTGTAAACGGGGGTATTTATGATTTTCCTCTTTTAAATTTCTTTATTTTTATTTCTATTTCTATTTCTTTTTCCTTACGTGGCAGGTCAAAATCTTATTCTTTCTCCTCGAATACGAGAGAAAAATTAAAAATGTGAAGGGCTATTGTGGGGGGAAAAGGGCCTAGTCTAACATAGTGGGCCGAGGGCCCATATGAGGACTACTGTGCAACCGAGAAGAAGGAGATGGTAAGGGCAAGGCTCATCTAGAAGTGGGACCCCCAGAGGGAAAAGTGATTACAATCCGAAGAGGTCGACTTCTGTCCGAAGAGGTTATATTCCTCTGACGCGAATAGTATAGATCAATTGAACGTATAAAAGGTCAAGATGATCTTCCGAGGACTCCTCCTGATCAAGATAAGTTTTGAGTACACTGGGAGACAATAAGGATGAAAAAATATCTAAAGGGAAAGCTGCTACCACCGTATTTAATGCTCTGCAGCAACTTTTCTGACCGCATTTATGTGGAAAAGACTCCTGAACAGTGTATCCTCACCTACCGCCACTCACACAGAGCTAAAGGAGATGCTTGACATGACATATACTCAAGTAGATTCACGGATGAGGTACAAGTGAACGATAAAGACGAGGATAAGGGAGGTTATATAAAGGAAAGACGCTCCTAACGTAAGAGAGAAAAAGAAAAGAAGGGAGAGGAACTTGGCTTTAACCCTAAGATTTGTATTCACCAGATAATCAATAATATAACTCTCTTCGAATATTCATTCTTTACGTGTAAATTCATATTGGTTTGTGCTTGAGGGTTGTGATTCGTTGTTGTTGATCCCATACTTAATCTAGTTCTTTCACCCCTACTTTACAAATTCATTGTTTTGGGCTTGGGCCACAAATCCTAACTCTACAACTATTTTTTTCTAATCAAAATTATCTGAAAAAGAAAAAAGAAAAGTAGTTGTACAATAAAAAAAACTAAATGTACGTGACTTTGACCAATTAGTTGTATAATATATATTATAATGTTTTTGAGAAAAAGTAGTCATACAATGACAGTGTGTCAGGTAAAACAAAAAGTAAAAGTAAAGCTGTAATATAGGCTTAAAATAATATAAAAGCATTTGATTCTTTTACTTGAAAGACCCTAGTATATTATTAAGTTACTCAAATTATAGAACAAAATTTAATTTTATTGGCATAAAAAAAAAATTCAAGGTGTTCCCAAATATTTTTTAGAAGGTAGATAAATATAAATTTTAAATTATTATGTATAATTTTTTTTTTCTAGGTTAAGGTAGTCTTGGGACCACTCTGACCATAAGGTGACGTTGCCCTTACATATATATCAACTTTATTTATTAAGAGAGATGCTACGTCTACAATATTTTTACAATAAATCACAAGTGGTTAGTTGTTATTGGTTCAAATTTGAACCTAACTCTAAGATTACTTTTTTGCCCCAATAATAACAACCAGTAACAACTTGACACTTATGATTTGTTGTAAAAATATTATAGACATATCATTTCTCATTATTAGTAGAAAATGCTTCCAAAGATGCCGCTTTACATTCCTAACAAAACTTCCTGGATTCACACATATCCACTGAACATTCCTCATATATAGAAATGCTTTCAAACATACCGCTGTACATTCCTAACTAAACCTTTTACGTTCCTAATATTAGTATCGGTCAGAAAAATAATTTAAACGGCGTGTGTCTTCACAAGTCACTTTTTCAAGGAAGAATATGACTTATTCAATGAGTTGGGTCCAGTATACCTGTATAGTGGATCCGTTGAAATATGGATATATAACAATTATTTAACATATGTCCAAATTCTAACGACTTTAATGCACAAGAACACTAGAGTCAAGCTAATTCCTATTCAATGATGTCTTTTCATTTTTCATTGTCTATTAATAATCCATTCATATTTAGTTTTTTTTTTTTATTTTGGTACTTTGATCCATACACCATGTGGAGGGGCTCGGCCTATATCAATGTCACCTCTAGGTCTGGCCTCAGAACATAGTGAGATAGCACAACCTGTTAATTGCTGCCTCAAGCGACCATGCTTCGCCATGATATGCCTCCATCTCCATGTCCATCGTTTAGTGTGGCTGATATGGGTACAAGGTGCCACCACATGCGACCAGACCAGTAGTCTCTCCTTCTCAAGTATCAAGGGTCTAGCACCTTGCTACCTCCTTTTCTCTTCATCCTCTAGCTTAATCATAATTCAATTTAGCTGTGAGAAAACTTGTTGAACTTGAACCAGCTGATCATTAATGAACATCTAGATCATGAGCAGTTGGGGGTGCAGGCCGTGTCTTCATTTTGGTTCTTTTTTAAGGATGAGTAGGAAAATGGATTTGGGCTTTGAGTACAAATCGACTGGGGTCGCATTTTTACTATTTTGGGCCTTCAATGGACAAGCTCATACGCTGGGCTTAATGTGCATGCCATACTTGCCTGGTCTTGCTGGAATATGTGGGCTTGAGGAATCCTATTTCTATCAAAATTTACCCAGTCATATCATCCTGTCTCCCTGATCATCTAGAAATATGTTCAGAAAAGTTTACAAAAAAAAAAAAAAAAAGAGTTCAGAAATCTGGGAAGTAAATACAAAAGCTAGATTTTTATTTTTTATTTATTTTTGCTGAAAACAAAAGCTAGCTAGAGTTAGGTGATTAGGTGCATATCTGACATCAGTGATCAGTCTTTTAAAAAACAAAGTTAATAATGGTCTTTTTTTTTTTTTTTTTTTTTTTTTTGGAGAAGAATAATGGTCAATCTAAAATACCACCAAACCAATAATTGAAACTCCTCACTAGAATTAAGTTTTATTACAGCGTAAAGTTTACTTCCCAAATTGACCGTGACACTCTTTGCTCACATGCCAATTAGTCAACTAATAAACCAAATTTTTGTTTTTGGCAAGTAAAACAAAAATAAAAATGGTAAGTATTTCAGTCAACTTCCATATGTTTTACATTACAGTCTTTTAAACAATTAAGACAAGCTGGCTAAGAGTCTTGTAACTCAATTGATTAGTACTTTTTTTGTGTTTTCAATTGATATATTCAAGGTTCAGATTCTTACACTACAAACTATTGATTTTTTTTAAGTTGAATTTATTATAATTATGTTAATGCTTAAATATTTCATAACAGCTTGAGTTTTTTGGACAATTAGTAAATTAACGTAGTATCAAAGTAGGAGATCTTAAAATTATGCACATTGCATTAAACTAAAGGAACAAACAAAATATTTTTGGGACAATTGATAACAGGTCCATAAATTATGCACATGGCATTAAATCAAAGTCACTAGAAAAATGTAACATCTTTTATAGGATTTGGTTTTGGTTTTGAGTACTAACACGTCTTGAAATGGACACGTGGCACTCTCGTGTACTGTCTTATGAAGGGAAGCCTTACACTATTTTTATAAGAGTAGTGTTTATGGTGCCCATTAAGAAATAGTTTTATGTCAAATTTTTTTGCTTTATGTCAGATTTTTTATCAGACAATATAATGAAAGTGTTTATTTTGAAAATAGAATGAGCAAAGTGAAGGTTTTTATAACCTCTTGAAGAATTTTATAACTTTCCTCTTTCTTTCTGTTTTCAAAGATAAATCTAGATTTTAATTTATTTTAAAATAAATTTTAATAATATTGTTTGATATTTAATTTTTTTTATTAACAATGTTTTTTTTCACCCAAAAGAAAAACCGCCAGCTTTCCTCCTTTTTTTTTTTTTTTTTTTTTTTTTTTTTAATGATGATAGCCATAAGGATAACATTAACAATATTTTCCAAATCAAAGACAAATTTATCAAAGTTATCAATTTTAATGAACAAATGACATCAAACCCAAATTTGAATAGTAAAATTTGAACTTTCAAATATTTGACTATTTTCTCGGGTGTATGCAATGGCGATGTCAAAAATTTATTCTTGGGAGGCCAAGCTAAATTTAACAAATTCTTAAATAAAAAAAATATTATATAAATTAACTTTAACTCAACAAAATTATGATTTATGTTCTTTCATGTTACTAAATTACTATGCATCAACTATGAATGGTTTCTCCCATTAAATGACTCACTTTATATCAATTGATTTTTTTTTTTTTTTTTGTAAGGAAGGGTTTCTAAACGAATTTTAAGATTTTAGGGAAAGCAAGCTCAAATTTTAATTGGAGACTAAATCAATAATACATTTTTCCTAAAAATTTAGGGGGGGGGGGGTGGTGGTAGTTATTCAATTTACATATAATTTATCATTTTAATCATTTTCCCTCCCAACTTTGCCATTGGGTGTATGCAATCTTTCATCTCACATGCACCAGGTTATTACATTGAGAAATCTCATGAGAGTGGCCCTAAGATGTAGTTTCAAATCCAAGATCTCATAGATATCGTAAGACCTTAGGAACCATTAAATTAACCCCTTGGAGTTGGCATAGCTACCTTGAAAAAAATTGGTTTTGTAATCATTTAGAAGTTCATAAAGAAATATACGTAACAATCAAATCTTGCTTTCACTTGTATCTGAATTAACATCCACGTGAAAGTCAAACCTATCAAGCTTCACCAACAATGTGTGAGATGCTGATTGGTTGCTGACTGTAAAGAAAGTGTGCCAATTTAACATATATACCGACGTTCTTCAGGGTACTCCTATCCCCAGGAACTCTCATGTCATAACAAACAAAAATATATATATTCAATCCATAAAGAGTTAAGACTTCAACACCCTGGATTACCCCCAAAATGGGGTTTCACAAAGGAAAGAAAAGAATGAAAAAAAGAATTATGAAAAAAAAAAAAAAAACAATTCTTCCTTTCTTTAATATGCATATTTCCAACAGTAATATGTCATTCTTTGACTCCTCTACTCTCATTGTTTAACTGTAATTGATCCATCCATGATCAATTTCAAACTGAGATTATTGAACCGCTCTCGTGAATACTGCCTTGACGCTTTCCTCCAATCCGTGCCTGCCTTCATCATTGTGGCAAACTCCTCATAACTTATTTGTCCATCCTGCAAGTTTTTGGAATGCAGTTAAGAGTGAACTTTAGGCACGCAAAAATTTGGTGCTACCATAATTTTACAAACACTATAATTTTTTTACTTCCAAGAAAGACCAGAGACTAAGAAGACTATCATAAACGACAAATTACAGACAAATTTTTTTTTTTTTTTTTTTTAATATGACCATTTAAGCATGCGGTGTTACCTGCAAAGTAAATATGCACATTTATGTGCCAGAAAAAAACATATATGAAGATTTCATAGCAGATTCTAATTAAAGATCAAACATTGTGGATAAAGCACATGTCCTGATTCAGTTTTACTACCATCATTTTATTTTTTAAGGTTTTTACCATAACTGTTCATATTCTGTAAAGTGTAAACACCTACAAATTAAAATCGGTTCTCATTGCTGTTCAAGCATCATGCCCACTTGAGATTTGAAGTGTGAATAAGAATATGCTACTTTGCATAAAAGAAAAATAAATAAGTAGGTACTAGGTACAAGTAACAGCATTATTTGTTAGACATTGTGACCAACCTTGTCCGTGTCCACATCATGCATAATGGCATTAATGACTTCTTCTTCACAGGTTGGCTCAAGTTCATCAGCTAAGGCATCTCGTAGCTCCTCCATTTCTATATACCCAGTTTTGTTTTTATCGAAGAATTTGAAGGCTTTGAGAAGATGCTCATCATCATTGCCCATCCTTCTTAAGTGAACAGAAATCGCTACAAATTCTCCATAATCCAGATATCCGTCCTTATCTATATCACCCTGCAAGAATAGCCTCTAATTACTCCCAAGATTAAGAATTGCACAGAACTTTAGAAAGATGTATTGGGTTAACACAAGGAACAGAATCCATGCTTGCTACAATTTAAACACGTGAACCCATAAAATATTTTTTTTGGCAGGAAAATGTGTTCAGTGTACCTGGAAACACAAGCTATTTTTACTCTTTTTTTTTTTTTTGCATCTAGTTTGACATTTTTAAAATTACAGACATAATTTTAAACCCATAAAGCTAAAGAAAATCAAGGTCCCACATTAGGCCTAAGCATAATGAAAAGATTTCAAATGGAAGTTTTTGGCTTACAGCTTCCATTAGAATATGAAGATCTGAATCAGGGATCTGATGGCCAAGTTTGTGCAACCCAACTCTTAGCTCATCAATGTTAATTTTGCCTTTATTGGTAGTATCCATCAACTGGAATCCCTCCTTTATGCCTGCAACTTCCTCCACTGACAAATGCTCTGCAATCACCTGTTTATTTGAAATTAAAAAAAGAAAAGAAAAAAAAAAATACTTAAGAGTTAATCATTCAGATTAACATCTGACTGAAATCACAAAGCATGACAAAGTTTTCTTGTGCTGAAATGTTTGAGTCATTACCCTCAGAGCAGTTTTCTTGAGCTTATTCATTACAGAAAATTGTTTGAGCCTTGCCCTCACAGTTTCACCTAAAGAAACATTCGGAGCTCTCTTTGCATTCTGTAACCAAGGATGATCTGCATTTGATGAACACGTTTGTTATATTCCAACAGCCGAATTTTCAATTAATCCCATATATCTACTTGGTGGGCAATAGGATGATTAGGTATTAGAATAAAAACTACCTAGCACATCCTGAGCAGTAAGCCGCCGCTTTGGGTCAGGATCAAGCATCTTCTTGACAAGGTCTTTTGCATTATCAGAAACTCTAGGCCAAGGATCCCTCTTAAAATCTACAACAGACCTTATAATTGCTTGTGCAACTCCTTGTTCAGTTTCTGCATACAAAAAGAACAGGTTTTATGCATACACTTCTCATAGATACAAAACCTTTAACTATAATTCAAAAATAACAACTCCTTTAACTATAATTCAATACAAAACCCTCTACTAGCGGTTTGGGTTAAAACTTTGACAAAAGTGAAGAAGGATTTTTCATTTTTCTTTTCAATTGGGAAAACAAGATTTTTTCTTTCTGATGGTAACAAAACTAACCTGCCCAAAAAGGTGGGACACCACAAAGTAGGATGTAAAGGATTACCCCAGCACTCCAAACATCTATTTCTGGCCCATAATTCCGTTTTAGCACCTCAGGAGCCATGTAGTATGGACTTCCGACTATCTCAGTAAATGTTTCACCTGCAGAAATAAACAAGTCAGCTAATATACATTAAAGGATACAACCAATTGATGAGAGTTAGAAAATAAAAATTATCAAACTTGATAAAACATACCAGGTTTAAAGAATATAGAAAGCCCAAAATCAATTGCCTTCAAAGGTGATGTCTCCTTCTTATTAGCAAACAAAAAGTTCTCAGGTTTGAGATCCCGATGCATCACACCATGCATGTGGCACATCTGCAACACAATAAAGCACGTTAAACACAAGAAAAAGGCACAACCCTAACGTTAAATATGAAGGAAAAAAAAAAAAATCAGTGAAACTATCATGAATCTGGTCAAATAAGCAATCAGAGAACATAGAAGCCTTGCCTAAAAATGGTAGAATATAACACTGGGACTTAAAAACAAACACATCATTGGGACCAGCTTAGTTTGTGATATTTGGCGGCTATTAATAAAAGATTATACCTCAAATCTAACAAAAAAACCCATTTCACTAATTGCCATCAACATCTATCCCTAGAAAAAAAAAAACACTGAGCCGTCTCAGTGGATAGGCAAAGATAATCTGCAATGTGAAGGAATGCTTACGAAAATCAATTAAAAAAAAAATGCATGATTGTACAATTTTTCTTTTCTTTTTTGATAGGTAGATAGCGGGGAAGGAGAAAGTGAGATTTGAATCACAGACATGGAGCACATATCATATTACGAGAAACCCTGCATGATTGGAAAGTTGAAAAAAAAAAAAAAAAATTGGTCATTGGTAAGTAACACACGAACCCAGGTGACAGTTGAGCTAGTAAAAGTACTGCCATGGATATCCATAACACAAGAGAGAAATCAAATCGCACAATCAAGAGTACTCCATAAAGAGGGAATCAGTATTCAGTAGAATCAGCACAGAAAAAAAAAAGGGTCAAACATTCAAGTCAAGTCACCAGAATTATCAAGTTTACAACTTAACCACAAAAACCACTCGATCATTTGATTCATTAGCATATGAAATATCAATAATCAATCCCCACATACACAAAAACAAATAAAAAATAAAATTTTTTTTGAACATAATCGAATCAAAACCTGAACAACTTCGACGATGGTTTTGGTGACGGCAGCTGCGGCACGCTCAGTATAGTGGCCACGAGCGACGATCCGATCGAACAACTCGCCACCTTCGCAGAGCTCCATGACGATATGAACAGCATCATCGTCCTCATAGGTATCCTTAAGAGTAACGATGTTCGGGTGTTGGGGCAAGTGTTTCATGATCTCCACTTCTCTCCTCACATCCTCAATATCCACCGGTGTCCTCAGCTTCTTCTTCGATATCGACTTGCACGCTAAAGTCTCAGCTGTTTCTCTGTCCGTGCACAAGTACGTGATTCCGAACTCGCCGCGGCCTAGCTCTCGGCCGAGCTCGTACCGGGCCTCGATCTCTCGGCCGGTTGGGTCCTTCAAGACCCAGAGCTTGTTAACGGTCTTCCCGTTTTGTGGGGCCACGCCATAGTCGATGGCGAACGGGTTTGGCTTCTTCTTGTTGTTCTTGTTGCTTTTGAGATCGAGATTGTTTTCTCCTTCCTCGGCCACCGGCGGGGTTACGCAACAATTTCCCATATGGGATTTGCGTTTTTGTCAGATGGGTTTGTGGATTTGAAACTTTTGGTTTTCCGAGAAAATAGATGATGAGAGAGAGAGAAGAAATAGAATGGTGTGTAATGGAAAGGAATTGAGAGGAGATTGATATATATATATATATACATATAAGGAAACAGAATAAGAGAAGAAGAGGAAAACAGCTGATTATGAAGAAGAGAAGGAGAGGAGAAGGGTCAAAGCTCCTTTCGTAGAGACTTCTGTCCTTTCTTCCTCCTGTAACCTCTTTTCTCTCTCTCTCTCTCTCTCTCTCTCTCTCTCTAAAAAAAAAAAAAAAAAAAACAGGGCTCTTTTGTTGTTTTCCTATCCAAAACAAAATTCAAGTTTTTTCTTTTTTTGGAAAATAAAAAAGGGTATATGGTTTTTTTGAATACATTTCTGATCAAATTGCCCCGACGATTCTGTGATATTTCAGGGTATTGCCACTTGAATTTTTATTTGGTTTTATGCACTGTTTCGCCGGAACACCCTTGTCCCTTTCCTTGCATTGGAAGTCAACCTACAGACATGGGTATCCGACAATTTGGGAATAGTCTGGTATGACATTTTAATTAACGGTTTTTAGTTTTTAAATAATATTATATGTATTTTTAGGAATATTTTTTTATTTATATATATTTTTTAAAAATATAAACAATGTTACCAAACAGATATTTACAGTTTTTGTTTTTTTTTTTTCCTTGTATTTAACTAAATTACACTTTTGGACTTGAAGTTTGATGTTGCTTTCATTTTGACCTTCTATGTTTCAAAATTTTCATTCTAGCCCTTCATGTTTGATTTCGTTTCATATTAGTCATTCCATCCATTACCTTTGGTTATTTGACCATCCATGATATATTTTTCTACCTACAACAATGAAAATTATCCATATACTTCATAAAATAGTTATAAATGAAAAGTATTTAACAGTCAAATTACTGACATAAATGGATAACTGGGTTAATATGGAAGTGAAATCAAACATGAAGTATCAAAATAACTTTTTTGAAATGTAATTGATCAAAAATAAAATGACCCCAAATTTTAAGTGCTTTGTGTAGTTTAGTTTAGTTTTTTTTTTTTTTTTTTGGTTAAACAAAAAATCTGCATAACACTTTTTCATATATTTACGGGTTATGACTTTGGTCTTCTTTTATTTTCCCCAATTTTACCATCATTTTTTGTGGTGATATATGTAAGTGCACAAAAAAATCATTTGGGTTACCTCATTTTCTATTTCTAATAGAAAATCAATTCCACCACAAGAGAATCTCAGTGGAGGATTCATTAGATTGAGCATATGATGTAAACCTGGATATTCCAAGTTTAATTTACTATCCTATTAGTATATGAGATTTTCAGAGTATATCATGGGCATGAAGTAGAATACTAAATCAAACTTTAGAACACCGCTTCTTTATGTGTGTGTGTGTGTGTGTGGGGACTAGATTTAGACCCTCAGCTCCCTAGAAATGGATGATGACTAACGAGCTCAAAACAATATATTTGTTAAAGAGTGGATATTACAGGTAAGACTTGACAAATCACATATGGGACACAATAGATTGTATTCGCACCAAAAAGATAAGAAAACATAGTTTGAAGGGAATAACATTCCTCAGTCAAGTCCAAGGATGAAGTGTTCTTATATTCACTCAAGTTTTTTTAAGTACAAGACACTCTCTCCTTGTTTTGTTTATTTTTCCAGTTACTACATACCCCATTTCTCATGGGGTCTCTTCTTTATATAGTCCTATTCCTTTTTAATCCTAGCCTTCCACCTGTTAATTGTATAAGTGATTTTCTAGATGCTTGTCCCATTAGAGCACTCTTGGAACCTTTGTGTGTAGCTGTAAGGTATCATTTCCACATAAATGAAGCCAGTTGGTTAGGTGCAGAATATTTAATGTGGTGGTAGCAGCCTTCTTCTCAAATATTTCCTAGTTCACTATGGGCTCTTTTGTCTGAAGTTTATTCTTAGAGGTACATATCCTCTTGCACAATATTCTCTACGTAATCAGGCTCCAATCCCCCATAACATTTCCCAAGGAAGTTTGGATCCTCAGGAGACAACCTTAGTTCGTCATTACTTGTCCTTATTCTCGTCCCATTATCCCACATGCTTATCTTACTATTAGACCCTCTTCAGGCTATCCTATATCCTCGGACACAACTCATGGCCCAACTCATTTATCCCCACAATATATATATATATATATATATATATATATTCAACCAAGTTGATGTTTATATGACCTACTTCACATAAATCTTACTGTAGTGCATTTCTTGAATCTACCTCTAACACCTACGTAAAGTTTGTGTGTGTGTGTTTGGTGTCCATTTTTTTTATAACTTTTTTTTAAGAAAGATTTTTATTTATTTTTTTATTTTTTTTATAACTAAGATTGGATAAGTAACGATAGAAATATGTTTCATTTATTTAAATAAAGTAGTTTGGATTAGTATTATTTTTATGAGAATGCTATATTCACAAAATTTTAAAAACAAATCTTAAGTGATAAGTTGTTACTGGCTATTATTGGTGGATAAAACAATAACTTTAGTGATAAGTTTAAATTAGAACAAATAACAACTTACCACCTATGATTTGTTGTGAAAATATAGTGGACATAGCACTTCTCTAAGATAAACTTCCAAATAGATAAAGTTAAATTAATATTAATTTTTAGTAATCTATCAATAAATTAATATTACTGGAAATTAATATTAATTTATCTTTATCTATTTGGAAGTTTGTTTTAGAGAAACGCTACGTCCACTACATTTTCATAATTCTTTCACAACAAATATAGGTGGTAAGTTGTTGGTTCTAATTTAAATTTACAACTTAAATTACTTTTTGGCCAACCTGTAACAACCAATGGCAACTTGCCATTTATGATTTATTTTGAAATTGTTGTGAAAATATCATGAACATAGCATTTCTCGTTTGTATTGTATAAATTCAGTTGTTAACAAGAATAATAATAATAATAATAACCATGAATTAATAAGTTACAAATTGTGTAGTTAGTCAAATGTTGAGGTCTGGATTCTCTGGACCCTCTCTAAGTCGTACATTTTATCAAAAATTTGAAAGCCTTGATTTTCTCAAAGTAACCAACAAAAAATTAGGTACATAACTACTTTCATCAATTAAGCAAATCAATAAATAAGTCATCTAAACACATACGTTTTTGATACACTAAAATAGTGATTACATTAGAATAGGAATCGGTATTTCAAAAATATTCAAGAAGTTGGAATGAAATATCTTATACGATTCATTTATTTAGTGACAACATAGGAATTGATATATACCTAACTAAGTTTGTGTTCCATAGTTTAGTTTATATAATCAGCTGGTGGCATGAAATCATACCTCAATCAAATTTCTTAAAACACCCGTCTCAAAATTATATTTACCATTTTTGGGGGTTTAGATTAGCATCTTGTCTTTTTCTTTTTTTAAGAATTTTTAACTTAGCATCTTATTGAGTATAAATTAAATATTTTTAATTAATGCTATTTTTCATTGTTCAAAATAAGTATCTCCATAAATATAAAAAAAAAAAAAAATTGATAATATATTATATGAACCTTAAGTCTACATTCACCTACTTTTTTAAAAAATATATCATATTAATGCCATATAAAACCAGTTTAGATTTTATTTTTATTTTTTTAGAAGTGTTTCTTTAAAAAATTTAATGAGCCATCTTTCAAAAAAAAAAAAACATTGAAATCAATACTAATCATTAGAAACATATTTAAATAAAATACAAAAATCATAAGGCTACGAAAGATAGATTGGTATACTTTCGCGAAACTTGGTAGAACAAAAACTAGTGTGCGTTTTTTTTAAGAAAAGTCATTAATTTTTTTTTTTTAAACAATACACAAATTTTTTTAATATCAATAACATAAAACGTATGTGAGAGAGAGATATCCTTTGGAGTTTTTATGATTTTTTTATCTTTTAAATAAAGCTATTACATGAGTTCAAAAATAGGTATTATATTCTTTTTAGTAAGGAATTGTTAGTTCTCATTTTAATGAATACATGCAAGAAAACATAAGCAATAGTAGGCTAGTTATTTATAAGAATAACTATTCCCACGTGCCAAATGTGTCCTTAGTTTTTATTTGCTTGCATTATTTTCTTTTAGATTTTTAGTTTATTTATTTATGTACAATATTTTAAAACTTTATTTTTCTAAATACAACTACTACTAAAACTAATTTCAACATATTATAAAAGTTTTCATCCAAAACACACACTAAACTACCTTGACAGGTCTAGGAGTGGTAGCTCATGACTCAGATGGCATGGTTATCACAACTCAATCGAAACGAATCCATTTACCACCCACTAAGGCAGACTTGGAAGCATTGGCGTGCAGGAGGGCCATCTTATTTGCAACTGAGAATGGGCTTCAGGATGTCGTATTCGCAGGGGACTCAGAGGTTATCTTTAAATTCCTCACTACTGACCAGCCTTGTTTGACAGCATTTGGGCACATAATTGAGGAATCCCGCTCTTTAGCAGCAAGGTTGAGGATGGTATTTTTTATACACACCAAGTGCAAAGGAAACAACGTTGCAGACAAACTCGCTAAGCTAGCAAAGAATTTGTATGACCCACAAGTATGGTTAGAGGACATTCATAGGAATGTAACAGACCTTGTAACTTTTGACAGATCTTTTCTACATTCTTAATGACAAGATCTTTCTGTTTTCTCAAAAAAAAAAAAACAAAAAAAAAACTTGAGATAAATGTCAAGAGTTTTGTAATTTAATTAGTTAGCACCTTTTGCTGTGTCTATGACATCTAAGATTCTAAAGTTTAAATCCTCCCTTCTGTGAGTTTCAGTTAACTCAACTAGTAATATCACTTGACATCGAATAAAAGATCTGAGATTCTATCTTGCCTATACCAAAAACTAATTGGCATCTCCTCCTATGAGTTCTAGTTAACTCAACTGGTAATGCCACTTAATGTTAAATAAAAGATCTGATATTTTCCCTTACTTATACCAAAAACCAATTGGTGTCTCCATAAGCAATCGTCAATAGTGAAATAGTAGAGTACTCCACAGTGGATTCGTAAGAAATGATATCCACAATTCATTGAGGATGTAGGATGTGGGTTGTGGATCATGACAATATATGGACTGGTGGCATTACTCATTAGCATAAAAGACTTTTGATGTACTTAAACCAGCAAAATAATTAGTATTAAACAAAAAAGAATGGATATCTGGTACAACTAGAGACAACCATTATTTCAAGTGAGCGTAAGTTGAGATTTCTAGTCTATCGAGTGCTCGACATGCTTTCCCAAAAGCTCTTGATTTGTTTGAGTGTTTCTATTGGGTGAGTGATGAAGGTGTGCCCATCTTGTACGTAGCTCAGAATTACAAAGGAGGAGTTTGACCCCTCAAGAATAGGAGTTTGCCTTAGTGGCCCATTGGTGAAAAGTGAAACTATTGATTCATGGCTACTCAAATTACTAACATCATTTTCGATGTTGTGGTTACCATATGCATGATTACTTCCGTTAGGTTTTGTGCAAGTTCACCAACTAGTTCTTATGGAGTAGTAGTTTTTCTTTCTTTTTTAATCTTCTATTTTTCTTGCTAATTATTTGTTTTCCTTGTCAAGGCCTACGTCTGCATAGTAGGTGATATAGGCAGAGAAATAACCATAATTTCAATTTTAGAGCCAAAGCTTAAACCAATTTTTTTTTTTTTAAGGAATTCAAGAATAACAAACTATAAGATTTAAAACCTAAATTAATACATAAAAATATATATATATATCCATTTAGAGTTAACCAAATATAAACAAAAGGAAATACACAAAGTAAGACATTCTTTTAAATCCCAAAACTCAACTCATATATGGTTAATTACATATTAAATTTTTCATTAATTTTCCTTTCAATGTAGAAAATCAAAGAACCCTACAAAATATTATTATCCATTTATTGCGAAACCTAATTTGTCAATATCTTGGCTAAAAATGTATATTCCACAATTTTGGTATGAACGTTAGAAGATTAAGTATAAGTACAGTCACTCTAAAAAATAATGATTGAATAAAAAAACATGTATGTGCCTTGGATCTATTACCATCATTATCAAATTCTTGAGTGGAAAAAAAAAACCAGTATGAAATATATCGATTTTTTAAATTTTTTTTTTTTTTTTAAAAAGGTGTTGAAGCACACATAATATGCAATTTAAAATTAAGGAAGGAACTACTTGCTTTAGAATATAAATAAAAGAGAGAGAGTGTGAGATTGGGTTTGGGTTTGGGTTTGATCATATGTATTTCAATATTTTAAAGAGTAAAGTGTAATTTGGGGTATAGTTTAAGGTAGAAAAGTGTAATATCTTCATAAAGTTATTAGGGTAAATTCCACTAAACCCTCCTGAGGTTTAGACTAATACCAACTAAGTCCAAAACTTTTAAAAAATGACCAACTTGATCCTTGAAAGATAAATTTGTCCCTGACTAGCCAAACCCTTCTCATCTCAGACCCAAACACTTCTTCTCTCTCTCTCTCAGACCTCTGGCTTACTCACCCACACCCACAGCGGCTCCCTCTCTCTCACCCAAACCCACGGCGGCTAAAGACTCCCTCTTTCATGGCTAAAACCCATTTTTTCCACTACCATCTTCCACTCTCTTCTCAAATTAGTGCCATGGAGACATTTGGCCAGGCATTTTAAGCTTCACATCACCACCACAGCTATTGTTCCATGCCAAAAGCTCCGATTTGGTGCTAAACGTGTTTGGGTCTTCGTTTTTGGGTTTGGATCTCTATTTCTGGGTTTGGGTCTCTATTTCTGGGTTTGGATCTTTGTTTGTGTTTAGGTTTGTGTATCAAACGTCAAGGGAACATTTGACAAAAACCCATAAGCTCCGCCACCACCGTTGGTGATGCCACCACTGGTGGTTGTCGATCTCCCTCTTTCTCTAATCTTTTTTTTTTTCTCTTTCGGTTTGGTTCTTTGTTTGTTTGGGTCTTGGTCAATTTGCGGATTGGGTTTTCTTATGTGATAAGGATTTGATGATTTTTTATTTGGGTTTGAAAGGGGGTTTAGGTATGGTCATTTGTAGATTTGTGGGTATTTTTGAGTTAGGGTTTATCTCAAAATGGCTCTAATATGGTGATTTTGTGTGTGTGTGTGTGTGTGCGCGCGCGCGTGCATTGAATCTGTGCATGATTGGTAATCTGGGATGATTTTGGGGGTTTTAGGTTTTGGAATTTGTATGGCTATGTGTGTATGTTTGTGTTCTATGAGATGGTGCAGTTGTGTAGTGTGATTTGTGCAGCTGTGTAGTGTGATTAGTGTAATCACAATGAATAGAAAAGAAGATCTAAGATGAGAAAGAGAAGAGTGAATAGTGCTAAATGGAGTTAGGGATAAAATTATTTTTTAAGGACCAAGTTGGTTGTTTTTTAAAAGTCTTTGACCTAATTGGTATTAGCCCAAATCTCATAGTGGTTTAGTGGAATTTATCCAAATTATTATAACTATGAAGAAAAAATAAAAAGATATGATAGGTAGAGGAAGATTGTATATTGCATAAAATTATTAAAACCGCCATTGATCGAAGACCAAGGAGTTAAGTTGGGCGTGAGAGTGAATAGCTTACGAGTGCTCTCACATTCTTTTTGTAGTTGGTGTCTTTTTTATTTATTTATTTATTTGGAAAATTAAACTTTACCGTACTAAACTATATCTCATATTTCACTTTACATCCTAAACTTTTCGAATACACATTTTGCACCATAAATTATGACTTCTACTACACTTTGCACCCTGTCATTAAGTTTGTTGTTTACTTTTTTTTCTTTTTCTTTTTGGGAAATTAAACTTTACCATCCTAAACTATACCTCATATTTCACTTTATACCCTAAACTTTTCGAATACACATTTTGCACCATAAATTATGACTTCTACTACACTTTGCACCCTGTCATTAAGTTTGCTGTTTACTTGAATGAAAATTCAAAGTTTATGGTGCAAAGTGTAATAAGGAGTATAATTTAGGATAGTAAAATATAATTTATCTTTTGTTTTTAAAGTATTGAGAAGATAGGCAATTAGGTCTTTTACGTGGTGTCATATTTTTCCATTTAAGTTAACAGCAAATTTAACATTGGGATGCAAAGTGTAATAAGAGTCATAGTTTATGATACAAAAAGTGTATTCGAAAAGTTTAGAGTGTCAAGTGTAATATGAGATAAAGTTTAGAGTGATAAAATGTAAATTTTTTTTATTGGTTGGATTTGCAGGCCCTGCTTCTGTCTTAGAATTATTGGATTCTCTTAAAAAAAAAGGGGTGAAACTGGAAAATACTACATTGTAGTGCATAGGAAGGACAAGGATCTGGTCAACTTCTTTGCCAACACATTGGTTCTTTCAGACGACGAAAGTGGCCCGTTTCTTATTGCTTCGCAGGTTCTATAAACGTGATTATTCAGCCCACCACCCAAAAATACACACATACATATATTCTTAAACGTGTCAAGAATTTATTAGACTAGGCTTGTTGTGAGGAGACCTTCTAGAAGCCAGCCAATTCCTTTGTGGTACGTAATACATGGTACATACATTAGACCAATCGACAATCGTTAAAGCTTTGATAGATGATCCAAGCCGATTGAGGAGTTTAATACATACTGATACGGCTCCGTCGGAGAAACTTGAGGGATCATTTGGTCATTGCGATAATTATTTAACCAACCAAAAAAAAAAAGGCCAAGAAAAAACATCCATTTAAAAAAGGGGTAATTTGGTCATTGTAATAGTGATCTTAATATAAACGAGAGAACACAAAATGACAAGAGTTCAAATCTTCCTAACGATTGAATTATTTAAATAAAACAAATTATTAAAGAAATTTTAGTTTAAAGCTGTTTACCTCTATTTAATAAAAAAATTAATATAATTAGTTTTTTTTTTTTTTAAATAAGTTCACTTTCATTTTTTGTTTGTTATATATTTAACATAATAGCTATCAAAAACTATATCTCTTATATTATATTTAACAAATAAACTACTAAAAAATTACGGTATATTAAACAAAAACCGATTCTATTCTTAAATTTGTTGCCTATGGGAAGCATTTTAGCAGTAATTGGGTGAGTTTAAAATTCTTTTTAGACAATGAGTGAATATTATCATGGACGCTATTTAGAATACCACTAATTATACTTAAATTCTTTCTCCAAAAAAAAAAAATTATATGTAGATTTTCATTTTTACGTTTTATACATAACATATGTCTATAATCATTTTTCTTCATGTCTTAAATAAAAATTAATGCATTCTATCTTATCATTACTATATGATGTCATTTTAGATTGTCCTCGGTCCTTAGAACGACCTATATGTTCCGCAGTTCTTGAAATCAAGGTCTTGATTGGTAATGGTTTTTAAACAACAAAAACTATTATTTAAATACCACAACATATATTTTTATATTCTTTTTCATCTATACGTATTTTCATAAAATTTAAACAACATTACTAAAAATATCTTACCGAACGCACTTTAAGTTCCAAAATTCAATTTCTCAAAAAAAAAAAAAATCCAAAATTCGAAAACATGCCTAAGTTCGACTTATTCTGATAGCATGTGGACAATCCATGGCGGTTATGAGTCGGGTCAAGCCAACCCAATTACTTACATTAACATAAGGCATGCCTCTGATAGTTGGCAAAAATGGTTTGTAACTTAGGTGTCATCGACAATAGAAGTTCTGAATTTTTTTTTTTAATTTTTTTTTTTTTTAACTACAAAGTACAAAGGTGCAATTTGTTTAACATAGTAGTTTGGATTAGGATTCCTTCTATTTACTTTGAAATAGAGAGTTTGTATTTCGTAATCCAAATTTAATTTTCATGAATATAGGACTGTATATAATGAGGCGTCATTCAAAACTTAGTTTTATCAAATAAAGAATGATAATTGATTTTAAATGATGTAATAATATATTTTCCTTTAAATTGTTTAATTATTAAATATTTATAATGAAATGTACTCCTCATATTTCAAATCAAATCAAATGAATGAACGCCACTTTCCCTTTAATACATTTTGAGATGAAGTGTTAATTTTAATCCATTGGCATTTTATTATTGGATTACTTGTTCATCTTATCTTTGCAAAAATCAATAATTCACCAAAATTCCTCTTGAAAAATTGTGAAATAAACCTAGCCTAAAGTCCACTTTAACAATTTTTATCTTGTCTCACCAAATATCATACTCCCCTCATATCATATGTATTTGGAAGATACCAAGAATCCGTTTTGTTAGGGTGAAAATAGGAAGAATAAAAAATGAGGTAGAGAAAGTATGAGACAAAATGGGGAGAGGTGTGATTGGTTGGAAGGGGAAAAGGTAAAAGAAAATAGCGGGGCCCAATATTTTTCTCCCATGTCCACTAAAACTCTATCTTTCTAATTTTGAGAGAGAATATGATGAAAAATAAGGAGTAGCTTTTTGTTATTTTGGAAGAAAATTACTCTAGTGCCAACACCAACTTTTTTTTTTTTTTTTGGAATCTATTCCTACTTAATTTCCTTTTTCTTTTTCTTTTTTTGCCTTTTTTGTATTATTGTCTCATTTGTTTCTCTCTCTCTTTTTTTTTTGGCTCATCTATTTCTTTTCTCATTAGTTGTGGTTTTTTTTTTTTTTTTTTTTTAATTAAGTTCTAGGTTCTTGAATTTCTTTTATTTTTTTAATTTATAAATGAAGTGCCCATTAATGCACAATTTATTTAATAAAAATATAATATTTACTCTTTATTTTATCTAATAGGGGCATAATGATAAATTTGTACAAACTCTATTTTTTATAATCTCATTTTTCTTCTCAATCAAACAAAAAAAAATTTCTTTCATATTTTCAATTTTCTACCCTCACAACCAAACACCATGATGGAAAACTAAAATTTTTTTCTATCCCTCCACTTTTTCCATTTCCTTCTCATTTTTTATCCCCCACTTTTACCTTCAACTAAATGGACCCTGAGAGTTTGTTTGACAAAAATTTTTAATTTAACAAAATTATCTTTAAAAAAAATCTAGTTTTTAAATTTTTTTATCATTCATTTACATAAAAGTTACTTAAAAAAAAATTATGTTTTATAATAAATACTTTGCAAAAGTTATTAAAATTCAGAAAGTACCGATACCTATACGGACACAAATAACATCTCCTACTATGCCAATAATAATAGTAATAATAATATAAAATCTCCTATCTTAATCAAACAATTTGGCCCTCGCCTAATCATTGAAATTACTTACTATTCTACGGACAGAGGCCTCTTGTCTAAGAGATTATTAAAGGACGAAGGGTTGACTTCAAACAAATTTATAAAAAAAGGTTAAGGAAACTGCAGAGGGGTATTTAATTTCAGTCGATTGGGGTTTAATAATACGGATAAAGAGGCAGCATCAAAAGCGCCGGCTACATTCAAGTTTAAGTGTGCCAGTCAAACTCGACAATTTTGACTTCCGAAATTCCATTACAGACGCTTCCCCCAATACGCTTCAAACTAGCCGCCCCATTCAGATGCGGGGTGTTTGTTAAGGTATTTTAAACAATAATTTTTAATATTTTAATAATATTATGTGTATTTTTATATTTTTTTTAATTTAATTTAAAAATATACAAAAAAACGTTATTAGAGTAATATTATTAAATGTTCCTCAGTACCTGTTTAGTAATGTTGTTTAAACAACAATTTTTATTGTTTAAATAATATAACACATATTTTCATTATATTTTTTCATTTACATGTATTTTTACAACACTTAAATAACATTATTAGAACAATATTATCAAACGGGCTTTAAGGTGTTGTCAATTAGGTTCCTCTCTTAAGATTCAGTCATATGGATATTTAACTAAAAAATACATTTCTATCCTATAAGAAAAATCCACATGGACATAATCTTAAAAAATGAATCTAAGGAATAATACATAAGTACTGTACCTAAGTCTTGCTCATTATTTTTAATTGTCTTTTTTTTTCTTTTTTCTTTTTTGTGCGGCAAAAATGCACTTTTAGGGACCAAATCGAGAATTGGCCCAAACTATAAAGACCAAAAGTGCATTTCTACCCTTTTTTTTTGTTATTCTATCGTATAGGATATGCGTTCCCTTTAATTAATAAGTTTTCTTTTTTGGCACAACAATAATTCAGAGGTCAAAATTAAAAAATAAATAAAATAAAAAAAGAGATAATTTTCTAATTCACCCCAATTATGTGTTATAAAAATATAATGAGATTTTATTGTGTTCATGAACTTCCTCTTGTACTTTGCTTGCTTGGTGTTTTTGGATGACGTAGATTTTGATTGATGGTGACGGGAACATAATGCTTGAAGCTTATAACTATGGAGAGAGTTATATTTATTTTTATTATTGAGTAAATTGAAATTTTAGTTTGTGAAGTTCTCTAAATCATTATGTGGGAAATGTAGATGATGGGAGAGCAAAATGGTTGACACCAGTAAACACTCCGACGTGAATGGCAATCCTTAGGGAATTGTCTTAAATCACTCTAAATGATCAATATGTTAGTGGATTTTAAATTAAATTACATTAAAACTTAATTTGTAATTAATTGAAGCTTATAAAGAGATGAATTATTTAATAATGTGAAGTTAATTAAACAAAGAGTAACTTTATGTGAGTTAAATTGAATTAATAAAAAAGGTTTATCTAAACTAATAAATATTTTGTAGGTTATAAGAGGTTCTTGAAGACTAAATATATAACTATGCTACAAACATTTTTTCTATCAAGAGTGAGGTAAGAGAAATAGTTAAAGCAAAGAGCTCTCTCATCTTTTTCTCTAGTAAAATTATATTTTCTTCCTTTAGCCCTCGCCCATACCATCTCCCCCTCCCAGTTGCCTAGCAACTGAACCCAAGCCCCAAGCCTAAAAATGGTTTCCATCAAACCTAATTCCTTTCTCTTCTCACATCTCTCACAATTTTCCTACCTATTTCTCCAGTCTCTCTTTACCGTGGTGGTGGGTCATGCCATGGGTTGCTCAGTGGTTGCCATGGGTTGATCGGCCAGTGGTGCTCGGGTCGGTGGGTCACCCTGTGGCTTGTTGTGGGTGTGGTGGGTCAGCTAGTGGCGGTTGGGATGGATTCCAATTGGGTTGTAGGTTGTTGTAGTGGTGGTGAGTTTTTTATGGGGCCATGGGGGTGGTTTATGATGTGTTGGTGGTTTGTGATGTGTTAGTGGATTGTGATCGTTGATTGACCTATGGTTTGTGTGGTGGTTTTTGGCTAAGAGGAAGAGAGAGAAAGAGAGATAGATATGAGAACCAAATTCGTTGTTATCTCTTCAAAGAAGAGAGAGAGAGAGAGACAAATAGGAAGAGAGTGAACGAAGGAGGCCTCGACCCCCCCTAAAATTTTTGAAAAAAATTAATGATTTTTTTTTTTTTGGGGAATTATCCTATAAATAATTTGAAAATTTTTAAAAGAACCTTATCATTTTGGCCCTCCATATCTGATAATATACACATATATTTAAGAAAGTCTAAAAATAAACATAATTTTCATTTAAATAGAAGAATAATGCCAGATATACAAATTATTTTACAAAAAATATTACAAACTGCTGATGTGATAAGTAGTTATTGATAAATGAAAAAGTGATATTAATGGTAGGTCTAGATGAAAATCAATAAAAAGTTGGTTACATCAATATTTTGTAAAAATATTGTAAAATAGAATACAATCCAATTTTTTTTTTTCTTTTCAGTTCTTTCATTTTCCCACTACTACTATAGTTTTGTGTTTATAATATAAAAGTAAAAGTTCTGTGTGACTAAACTAGACAAAAAATAGTGAAAGATAGGTTTGAAGCTTTCGTAAGCCTCTCACCCATGTACAGTGCTCCTGTACGTGTTACTTTACCTTTTATTTGCTTTCTTTTTTATATTCCTTATAATACATTATTTGCTATTATAATAATCAATATATTATATACCGTACGGCATTATAATTTATAAATATACTTGATTAATTTGATTAAAATATACAATATATATTAATATATTAACATGTATTTAGCACTTCAAAAAAAATATGTATTTAGTTGTTGTTTATACCACATATTAAGTTATGAAATATAGTACATTACTATTTTAAATTTCATACACATAAAATTCTTTATGACCTTCCAAAAATAAATTCTTAATTGCGTCACTGATTATGTATATTATAAAATAATATATGAAAATAGATAAAGTGGATTTTTAAAAAGCTAAAAACTAAGTTTTTAGCTAAACTCCTAAAATGTTTATCTAAAAATTCCTCCTCCCTCAAACCCGACAAAAATCCCAGTGCGAGGTTTGGCCCACTGTTCGATACGTCCGTCAGTTAATAGACGAGTATAAAGTGCTTAAAAGTTAACGATAAATGTTGCCAATTTCATTGTTCTAGATTCTAGAAGGTCAAAAGAAAAATGACAGAAATATATTGAGGGATAAAAGTGTACCAATTAGTTGAAATGGTTCGTTCATGAGATATAATAAATTTAATTTAATTGCATAGTCATAAAAAAGATAAAATTAATTAATTAATTGGATTGACTCACTCTAGGCCAGGTGATGATTCCACACGTCCATCTAGATAGATACATATATACGTGTGTCATGCAGATGACTATTTTGTCCCAATTAACTCCCACCAGGCACCAGCCACAACTTAATTGGGTCTAGATGAATACAAATATTTAAGGTCGCAATCAAGGCAATCCAACTTACACGCCAATTTGGGTCTAGATTTTAGTTGTATTGGACCTAAAAGGCTAAATCTCATCATTTTTAGCAATAAAATGACATAAATTTAACGGTAAAGCTTTCAATTAGATGAGAATAAAAATGAGTGTCGCAAGGGAGAGAGATTAAGCATGAGAGTAACTAGATATGATTCATTTATTTTATCATCTAACAATGACCAGTAACCATTCTTCAATCTTCAAACATCATCCACTTAACAAAGGACTGCCAGTGATCAAGGGACTGTTGCAATTTTTCTATTGTTCTTAAGAGAGAACTGGAGTGATGTAGTGGCATGGTTTCTAGGTGATTTTTTTTTTTTTTTGGGTGCATTCTTAATGTTCTGATGTTCAATTGTATTGTCCAAAGGTTTTTTTTTTAGTAATGTTACACATAAAAATTTTGAAAATTTTTGAAATTTGTTTATGTGGCAAGCTTATACTAATTTTTATTTAAGTTTATCACTGACATTATTTTTTTACTTACCATACATTAATAATCTGCCATATTAGTAGGTGCCAATTTTTTTTATGTCTATAGAGTTTCTCGTATTTTTCTCCCATTCAAATAGAATAAAGAAAATTTATTCAAAAAAAAAAAAAAAAAAGAAGAAGAAAAAGAAGAAGAAGAAGAAGAAGAAGAAGAAGAAGGAGAAAGTGACAAGTGATGGGGGTATAACCTTTTTGCACAGGTGGCTTTTCTATGAGTGAAGGTCCAGGCGCAAGCTTCTCTAAAAATAGCAACTTGGTTCAGTCATTTCCATTTCGTTTTGGTCCAAAGAGGTGGAAAGTGAGTTCATAAAACTTGCTCGTGCTAGGCTAGTCTCACTCGAGTGAGATAGTTACAGAATGCCCAACATTTGCAACATTCTACGGACAAACCAAGGGAAATAGGCTTATTTCATCTCTAACAACTAGTAACTACTAGTGCACAAATTTTAGAGCTTGCACCAAATTTAACTTCCCAATGCCTTTTTAGGGCCATTCTCCATTGTATATATATAAAGCTTTCTTATTCTGTTTTTTAATGACCTTTACACCATTGAGGAATTCATAGGATTCTTAACCTAGGTGGGTTGGCCAAGTAGTTGGGCACATGGTCTTAAAGTGCTTGTCCTAGGTTCGATTGAGTGTGCTTCTTAGTTCGAGTCCAGGTACCTGCACTTTGAAAAAATCTCTTGGGCCAGCGATTTATCCCACTAAGGCCCACCCGTCACAAACAGTGATTAGTCTTTGGTTGAAAGTTTTGAGGATATACTGTGGGAACCCAAAAAAAGAAAAATATATATATATATATATAGAGAGAGAGAGCTTTCTTATTTTGTTTTTTACTAAATTTTACACCATTGAGGAATTCATAGGATTCTCCAAAATTGCTGCTTGAATAATTTTGAATTAGTTGTATCATGGAGACAAATTTGCTAATAACCCTTGTTGACAAATTTGCTAATAATAAGTTAAAAGCCTTAGAATCAATTGATAGACCTATGACATACACTAAAGTAGTCAGGAATGGTAATAGTTTAATAGACTTATTGGAAAAGATGAAGTCTTTAGACTCACCTCTAGAAAAAGAAAGAGACTTTGATAGACCACTTTCAGTAAAAACCATGATAGATAATTGGCATAATAGACAAAAGAGTAGCTTAATAAGTATTGACATACCTACAAACATGATATATACAAAAGATGATAAGAGAAATGACTTAAGGACACTAAAAACAACTCTGACAGAAAAGAAAGAATATAGTTCTATGCACATAACATAGGAAAAAGATGATATGTCAGATATATAAAGAGAAAAATGTGTAATAAAGAAAGGAATAGTAAGAAAAGAGATAAAAAGAATAGAAAGATAAGATAATAGTAGTTCTATAGAAGCAATACGGAAAAAGTTAGACAAGATAGATATAGAAAGAGAAAAATGTATAATAATGAAAGAAATTGAAAAAGAAAGACAAAAAGACAATCTAATAGACTTAGTCAATAAAAAATGGAGACATAATAGTCCAAAAGAAAATGATAGACTAAAGAAAGAAATTGATAAGAAACTAAAATCAATAGAAAGATTTATGACAGACACACAAGATAATAGTTTAACTAAAAAGATAGAAACTTTAAATTCACCCTTAGAAAGAATAGAAAGAAGAAATATAAATAGTGATATAGAAAGAGATATAATAGTATTAGATATTATTGAATCATTAGATAATGAAAGAATTGATAGAAATAGCAAATATACTATTTGTCATACATGTAAAGAATGTGGACACATTAAAAAACAATGTGATAGACATAATAAAATTGTTAAACAAATTAGTAAATTAGATTTTGAGAAAGAAATCATAAATGAATTAATGAAAATATTTAATGTTAAACAAAAAGAGATAGATCAAATTAAAAAAGAATTAAAATCAACCAACCCACATAAAATTAATAAAAGAAAAGGGAAACAGAAAAAGATAATAATGAAACTAATAGACAACCTACCTAACCACCTGAAAGACAAAAAAGACTATTTACTTAACTTGAAAGATTCTATAGACATACCCGTTGTTTGTATTAAATGTAAAGGATATGGACATCATGCTAAAGAATGTGAAAAGAAAGAAAATGTTAAAAAAGAAAGGGATAATTACAATTTACCCACTTGTGGTTTGCCTCTAATTCAATGTGCCTACTCATAGTTTCAATTTTGACACTTTGTCCACTTGTAATTCTCACCGTTATTGTACCGTAACCCACCTTTCTACTTTCCGTTACTCTAACATAGAAAATGTAAAAAACAAAACCCCAAATGGATCAAAACACTCTCACTCAAATCTTGAACATGAAGAACATGCCCAAAAATCTGACAATCACATTCTTACACGCTCCCTGTAATCACAGGAAAACGAATCTCTCAATAGCGCCCTATATAAAACCAACGAAACCATAGATCCACACACCTAGTCCAAACCCATCACCATTAGTCACCGAGTGAGTGAGAGAGAAAAAAAATGAAGAAGACAGGGAAGAGCTACAAGCGCAATGGAAAATCAGAGGAGAGAAAAGGTCGGAAATCAGGGATGGGCATGAATGGATCGCCGAAGAAGAGGGGTCATGGAGGCAAGTGCACCTGGGTTGGTGATGGCTACTCTCAGCCTAAGATTGGGTTTGAATTTGGAGGAGTTTTTGATGTCAAGGACCCCAACTTTGAAGACCCAGATGAGACCTTCACTGTTTGATGATTATGATAATCATGCGTTTGTCTGTCTTTTATTTTTACTAGATCATGAGACTTATGAGATGTAAATATTTCGTTTGTACAGTTCTAGATCATGAGACTTATTCAAATGAAATAAGTTCTAGTGTACTTTCTGACTCAAACGAGATTATTCCGTCAAACGAGATTATTTCAAACCCAAACCCAAAATATTTAGTTTGAACCATAATATTTCAAACCCAAACAATTTTGTACAGTTCTAGTGTACTTTTAAAAAAGAAATAAGAATTGATGAAGCTATAACATAATCATATGATGCTTGGACTGTTCTAATAGGTTATTCCGTCAACACAGATTTATACTAGTTTTGATCACATGATTGCACAACATAGTTTGCTAAAATAAAATTGAAACTGTGGTAACGCTACTATGGCCCCTTTGTATCAAAATTGAAAAAATCTGTAATTTTTCAGATTTTTGGGTACATTCTTCATGTTCAAGATTTGAGTAAGAGTGTTTTGATCCGTTTGGGGTTTTGTTTTTTTACATTTTCTATGTTAGAGTAACCGAAAGTAGAGAGATGGGTTACGACATCGTAACAATGAGAATCACAGGTGGGCAAAGTGTCAAAATTGAAACCACGAGTAGGCACATCGAATTAGAGGCAAACCACAAGTGGGTAAAATGTAATTATCCCAAAAAGAAAGGAAAAAAATGAAACAAGATAGAATAGACATAAAACCAATGACCAAACAAGACTTAATGACAAAAGTAAAATTAGTAAAGTGACCATACAAGACTTAATGACAGAAGTAAAATTAGTAAAACAAGAAGTAAAAGAGATTAAGGAGGATAACTCTATAGACATAGATGAACAAAATATTGTAAAAATAGTAAATTTGAGAGATTTTCCTAAACCTCTGACAGATTCTCCACCAACAGATATTAATTATTCAAATAATAATAAAATTGACATTAACCACAATAGACCAAATTTTCTGAGTTTAATAGATAGAGTTATTTTTCAAAAATGGTATACAGAAATTACTTTAGTAATTAATAAAGAGTTTTCTTTAACAAAAGTTGCCTTAATAGACTCAAGAGCTAACATGAATTGTATATAAGAAGGATTAATACCTTTAAAGTATTATAAAAAATCATCTGAAAGATTAACTCGGGTTAATGGGGAAAAGCTAATAATTAATTATAAAATACCTAATATTCACATATGTAATGAAGGAATATGTTTTGAAACTGTTTTGATTTTAATAAAAAACCTATCTTCTAAAGTTATTTTAGAAAATCTCTTTATGACTTTGCTTTATCCCTTTTTAACGACATATGAAGGAATTAAAATTAATGTGCTAGCAACCCTAAACCAACGTTAATTAAATTGACATCATTTTTTTTTACTTACCATGCATTAATAATATGCCATATTAGTAGGTTTCAATTTTTTTTTTTTTTTTTTTTTTTTTATGTCTATAGAGTTTCTCGTCTTTTTCTCCCATTTGAATAGAATAAAGAAAATTTATTCAAAATGGAAAAGTAAGGAAAAAAAAAAAAGAGGAAGTGAAAAGTGATGGGGGTAACCTTATCTAAAAATGGCAACCTGGTTCAGTCCTTCCCATTTCGTTTTGGACCTTTTGGGCCGAAGAGGTGGAAAGTGAGTTCATAAAACTTGCTCGTGCTAGGCCAGTCTCACTCGATGAGATAGTTACAGAATGCCCAACATTTGCAAAATTCTACAGACAAACCAAGGGAAATAGGCTTATTTCATCTCTAACACCTAGTAACTACTAGTGCACAAATTTTAGAGCTTGCACCAAAAGTAACTTCCCAATGCCTTTTTAGGGCCATTCTCCATTGTGTATATATATATATATATATAGAGCTTTCTTATTCTGTTTTTTACTGACCTTTACACCATTGAGAAATTCATAGGATTCTCCAAAATTACTACTTGAATAATTTTGGATTAGTTGTATCATAGAGACAAATTTGCTAATAACCCTTGTTGACATACCCTGCGTGATCTCTCCTGAATCCCTTGAGATGGTGGAGGGAGAAAAGATGTTACAAGCATTCCTACCACCCATCAGTGGCGGTTCCAGGAATATTTTTCAGAGTGGTCATTAAGAAACTTAAATTATACAAAATTTAATAAAAATAGAACTTCATACATTGACCATTGGGAAAAAAAAAAAAAAAAAACACACACACACACACACACACACACAAAGACATAAGTCTTACAATTTCCTTTTTGAATTTTCTTATTTTAAAATCTTTGCATTATCAAGCTGCAAATTATATATTTTTCAAAATTTTAGTTTCATAAAAATTTTCTTGGACTTTTGTTACAACTCTCACTAAACAAATTAACATGGTTACATATTTTGAAAATTCAAATGTTAAATTGTATGTTCTTTATGTTTTTAAAACACATGTCAAATTTCATGTTAATCAGAAGTTATCTACTATTTAGTCTATAAACTTATTTTTTATGTATAATTTTAGACAACAAAAATTTGAAATTTAAAGATTTGAGTGATGACATAGCTATTGATATTTTATCTTTTTAAATTTTGCAAGTACGGAGGATTTAAGAAAAAAAATGTAATTCAATGGTGGATTTGCCAAAATTCACATTCAATAAAAAAAGATTGAGTGAAGTTGTAATCTTAATCTACAACCATGTTTGTTGCTAAATTTTATCCAAATTATAATTATGTTGAGCCTAAAAAAATTTAGGGTGGTCCCAAATATTTTTTAAGGATAATTTTTTTAAAAATTTCCATATAATATTTAATTTTTTTTCCAAGTCAGGGTGGTAAAAAAGTGTGTGACCCTCAGTTGTGCTTCGCGTGTGTGAGAAGGTTAGTTGATAATATGGGATTTTTCAAAACAAAATTGCCACTAATCACTCAGATTTTGAGGTGTGATCACTCACCTATGTATGATTTTAAACTATCTTAAGGGTTGATTATAATTCTGAATCCACTAAGATAGTTTCAAAATCATCTATTCACGTAAAGGATCAAGATCAAAACCAAGTCTTGAACTAGAAGTACAAGTTCAAAAGTTCGGTTATGCATGGAGAAAATACTGGGCAACCCACAACACTTGTTTTTTTTTTTTAATTGTTAACGTGTATAATATTGTGGGCTTTAGGCCTAGTTAGGTTACTTGTATAGCACACTTATTTACTTGTACTACACACATATTTACTTGTACTGCATACATATGCCTCCTATATAAAGGCACCTATGTACATTCTTTCATTAAGAAATACAATACTTTCGCATTTAGTATTTCTAACATGGTATCAGAGCCACTGCTTTGACCTTTCTCTTAGCAGTCTTGTCTTTTTTGGTGTTACTCCACCTTTATCGCTTTCGCCGTCACAACAGTCACTGCAACTACTCACCGTTGAACCTCCAACATCTCTCAGCCGTTGTCCTTGGGTTCCGGGCCTGTAGTTGCCGTCGTTGAGGAGTCCCACACCACACAGACCACTGCAATCACCGTCTCCGCCGTGTATCTTGCTCTGATAACTTTTTTGCAGGTACCACAGTGATCGGCTCACCTCGATCTACACAATTGTGGAAGTCTCACAAGCATCAGAGCTTGCACGTGCTCCTACGCACCGCCTAAAGAAGCCGCGCTTCAGACACACGCCTCACACGCCATCCTCAAGTCCTACTGACATCATCAGTGACGTCATACTGCCACGTCACCTAGGGCTGACATCATCATCCACCTTTCTGCTGACGTCACCCACCACATGAAGCTAATGTCACTGTTGACCATCGTTGACCGGTCTGTTGAGTACAGTTGACTTTGACCGTTGACTTTTTACGGGGTTGACTTTTACAGTCCAGGTTTTCCTTACCCAGGTTTTTCGTGTAGATTTCATTTTTGCAGTTTGTTTTTGCATATTGTGTCTCTAAATGGATAAAAAGGATATTTTTCTTCCTCGCCCCATCAATACTATATTGGAAGGGAATAAGAATTACTTATCTTGGTCTTAAGTTATGCGCAATTTTCTTAAGGGTCACATACTCTGGCATTATTGTACTGGTACAATTTCTATTCCTGTCATAGGGGCAAGTGAAGAAGATGCTACCTTCCTCAATCACATGATTGAGTGGGATAGTCACAATCACATGATTCTCATATGGATTCGAAACACTTCCATTCCTTCCATCTCCAATCTGTTGGGTAGCTTTGATGATGCAAAATCAGCATGGGATATGTTGGTCAAGAGGTACTCCACTACTCACGGATCCATGAAATATCAGTTAGTAGTTGAATTGCATCAACTTCGACAAGAACCAGGGCAATCCATCAATGACTACTATGATCAGCTTCGCTTCATTTAAGACCAAATTGACCTTTCTGATCCAATTTGGGCATGCTCAAAGGATGCTCAGCAATATGCTACAGTTAGAGATGAATTTCGTCTCTGTGAATTCCTAATGTCGCTTCACAAGGACTTTGAGCCCATCCGAGGTCAGCTTCTTAATTGCAGTCTTCCTCCTTCTCTTGATACTGCTATAAACGAGTTAGTTAGAGAAGAAGCTCGGCTTGCAACCCTTCAAGCCTAGAATAAGTTCAATGTTTTGGCTAATACTCCTTTTGCTCCTCCCATTGAGCAACCTCAGCAATCAGGTGATTCCTCTGGCTCTAGCAATCGTAGTAAGCAGACCAACAAAAAGTTCTACAATTATTACAAGTGTCCTAGCCACACCATTTAGAATTGTTACCGTCGCAACAAATCTACTGTTGCTGTTGCTAATACAGAGCCTACTCTGCCAATGCCTTCCATTTTAGCTGAGTCCCAGTCTTCTGGATCCACTATCAACCTCTCCCCCACTGAACTACAGGAGATCATAGCTCAGGCCGTTCGTATGGCTGGTAATGCATCTCTTTCCACTACTCTCTCAGTTCTGCTCGAAAAGTCTCAAACTTGGCTTTTTGATTCTACCTGTTGCAATCACATAACACCTCACTCATCCTTATTCTCTAAACTTAACCATGCATCACATCCTCTTAATATTCATATAGCTGATGGTTCCACCATGCATGAGAATAGTCTAGGTTTTGTTTCAACCTCTAACCTCTCTGTTCCTGGGTTCTTCCATGTACCTGACCTATCCTATAATTTGTTCTCTGTGGGACAATTAGCTGAACTAGGATATCGCCTTATTTTTTTACTATTTTGGGTGTATTATGTAGGATCCAAGGACGGGGCAAGAGCTTGGGTCCGGCCCTAGGGTTGGGCGTATGTTTCCCGTGGACAATCTTCATCTTCCACCTGTTGCTCCTGTCTCTGTTGCTGTTGCAGTTTCTTCCTTACCTTCTCTTGCACTTTGGCATTCTCGTCCTTGTCATGCCCCATCTTTTCGGGTACAATAGTTAGCTTCTAAGGGTCTGTTGGGTTCTGTGTCCAAAGACAATTTTGATTGTACTTCATGCCAGTTAGGAAAACAGCTAGTTTTACCTTTCAATAACAGTGAATCTATCTTAATAGTATTTTTGAGTTAATTCATTTTGATGTTTGGGGACCTTCTCCTGTTACTAGTATTGGTGGATCTCGTTATTTTGTTGTTTTTATTGATGATTATTCTCGTTATAGTTGGATTTTTCCTATGATATCTCGTTCTGAAATCTTACCAATATACAATAACTTTGCAAAAATGGTTGAAACACAATTCTCCAAACATATCAAAACTTTTTAATCTGATAATGCTCTTGAATATACTCAATATGTTTTTCAAGCTCTGTTACATTCCTATGGCACTGTACATCATCTAACTTGTCCAGGTACCTCTCAACAAAGTGGTCGAGTTGAAAGAAAATTTCGTCATATTCTTGACACTGTCCGTGCTCTTCTTCTTTCTGCTAAAATTCCTGCCCCATTTTGGGGTGAAGCCGCTCTTCATGTTGTTCATGCCATTAATTGCATTCTAAGCGCTGTCATCCATAACCAGACTCCGTATGAGCACCTTTTTGGGTCACCCCCTGACTATCATTACCTTCGCTCCTTCGGATCTGCTTGTTTCGTTCTTCTTCAGCCTCATGAGCACAACAAACTTGAGCCTCAATCTAGATTTTGTTGTTTCCTAGGTTATGGTGAAACTTAAAAAGGGTATTGGTGCTATGATCTTGTTTCTCATCATCTTTGTGTTTCCCGTAATGTTGTCTTTTGGGAACACCGCTTGTTTGTTGAACTTTCTCACTTTCATTCTTCCTTGACTAACTCCTCTGTTTTAGAAATCTTTCCAGATGAGTCTCCTGTTCCTTCTACAAATACTCTTGATTCTCCTTTGTACTTCTTTATTCAATCTCCAGATATTTTTGATAATTCTCCTAGACAGGTTGCAGATGAACAGGTTGATGACGAGGTATCCCACCTTGAGCCTAGGTCCTTTGCTCCTGCTCCGCTTGAAGATCCTCCACAAGACATTCCACCTTGCCACTCAACCCGGGTAAGATCCATTCCTGCATATTTACTTGACTATCATTGTTACACTGCCCTTGCTACACTCCATGAGCCTCAAACCTATCGTGAGGCCTCTACTGACCCTTTATGGCAAATTGCAATGAAAGAGAAAATTAATGCATTAACCAAAAACCATACTTGGGATTTGGTTACTCTCCCTCCTGGTCAGTCTGTGGTTAGTTGTAAGTGGATCTATAAGATCAAGACTCGCTCTGATGGGTCCATTGAGCGCTACAAGGCTCGTCTTATTGCAAAAGGTTTTACACAAGAGTATGAGATTGATTATGAAGAGACTTTTGCTCCAGTTGCCCGTATCTCCTCTGTTCGTGCCCTCTTAGCTGTTGCCATTGCTAGTAAATGAGACATTTTTCAGATGGATGTTAAAAATGTCTTCCTTAATGGGAATCTACATGAAGAAGTATATATGCAACCTCCTCCTAGTCTTTCTGTTGAAACAAACAAGGTCTGTTGCCTTTGACGTGCACTTTATGGCCTTAAACAAGCTCCACGAGCTTGGTTTGCCAAGTTTAGCTCCACCATCTTTCGCTTGGGTTACATTGCCAGTCCTTATGATTCTGCCTTATTTCTTCGTCACAATGATAAAGGCACCATTTTGCTTCTCCTATATGTGGATGATATGATCATAACTGGTGATGACCACAGTGGCATTCAAGAACTCAAGGATTTTCTTAGTTAGCAGTTTAAGATGAAAGACCTTGGACATCTCAGCTATTTCTTGGGTCTTGAGATCACTCGTTCCACAGATGGTTTTTATATTACTCAAGCCAAGTATGCATTTGACCTTGTATCTCAAGCTGGACTTACTGATAGCAAGACTGTTGACACTTCAGTTGAACTTAATACACATCTAACACCCTCGGGGGGAAACCATTGTCTAATCCCTCTCTTTACAGACAATTGGTTGGCAGCCTAGTTTATCTCACAGTTACTCGTCCAGACATTTCTTATGTTGTTCATCAGGTGAGCCAGTATCTTTCTGCTCTACGATCGACTCACTATGCTGCTATTCTGCGCATTCTATGATACTTGAAGGGCACTCTCTTCCATGACCTTTTCTACTTAGCTTAGTCTCCTCTTGTACTCCGTGCATTCTCTAATGTTGATTGGGTAGGAGATTCCACTGATCGCAGGTCCACTACGGGTTATTACTTTCTTCTTGGCTCTTCTTTGATTTCTTGGCGAAGTAAGAAACAAACTTTTGTGGCCCGCTCCAATACTGAAGCAGAATATCGTGCTTTTGCTGATATCACATCTGAGCTCCTTTAACTATGATGGCTTCTTAAGGATTTAGGTGTGTCCACATCCTTTGCCATTCATATTGCTTATAATGATGTCTTTCATGAAAAGACTAAGCACATCGAGATTGATTGTCATTTTATTCGTTATCATCTTGTCCATGGTGCTCTCAAGCTCTTCTTAGTCTCCTCCAAGGATCAACTTGCTAATATCTTCACCAAGTCACATCCTAAGGGACGCCTTCGTGATTTGGTTGACAACCTCAAGCTGGTCTCACATCCACCTTGATTTTGAGGGGGGCTGTTAACGTGTATAATATTGTGAGTTTTAGGCCCAATTAGGTTACTTGTATAGCACACTTATTTACTTGTACTACACACATATTTACTTGTACTGCACACATATGCCTCATATATAAAGGCACCTATGTACATTCTTTCATCAAGAAATACAATACTTTCGCATTCAATATTTCTAACATTAACGATATCTCTTTTTAGTTTACTCATAACTAGTGATTTATTAGGGGGGGGAGGGGGTGGAAACTGGATTTTCTAGGTTAGATATGTGTGTGTGTGTGTGGAGTACGGGTCTGAAAATTGGTTTTGGAAAACTGTAAGGTTGATGAAGGTTGGTGTCAGGGTGTACTCAGGATTCTAACATAACTTGCAAGAAACTTGTGCCTAAAACATCATTTTAATTACATTAGTCCATGGTGAATCGAGAGTAATGTGGTCTGTCTACTACAAAAGAAAAGGATTTAAGTGATTTTTTTTTTTTTTTTTGATAAGAGGACTTGCGTGGCCTTTTTCCACGTTTTCGTAGTACACGAGAATTCTTGCCATATTTATGAAAAAAGTCAGCACTCCGCTCATGTTGTGCACTAACACACCGCCAAGGTCTTAAAGAGTACTGTGGATGCTGGCAATGGCTTGTTCTTTGCTGCATGACAAGCCATTTGTATTGATCGAGCATGCATATAAGCTTACAACTTTCCTGCCTTGGGCATATGTGTGGACTCTAGTATCCATATAGCCCACCCAAATAGGATCAGCCCTTCATTGGGTGGTGAGATCTCTATTCCTTAAGCATATATTGGACATACATGAGCAGAATCTTTTTTTTTTTTTTTTTTTGATGAAAAAAATGAAGAATTTTATTAAAAAATAGAGTCAAGTTCAAACTAAGTTGAAATACATCAAAAGGATTGCTCTGCTAAAATAACATCAATAAAAATTTGCGGAGCAGAGCCTATAACAAAAGAACCAGATATCTTATTTAAAAGAGCTCAGGATGCTAAACTGTGGGCTGCATTGTTAGCTGATCAGGGAATCCAACTAAATTGAATACATGAGCAGAATCTAAACATACACAATAATTGAATTTAAATGCATTGTTATTAAACACATAATCCTAATAAGGTTAATAAGGCTAACTTGGACCAAGATTCCAAAGTGGGATGTTTTAGTGTTGAATTTGAATATCCGTGCAATTTTTTTCACAGCAAACGTGCAAAACAAAAACAACGGAGGGTTAAATCCAAGACATTTTTTTTTTTTTGGGGTAACCCATCCATCCATGACATTTCACTTAAATATTTTCTTGGCCCAAAAGTCCAACGGGTTTGGACTATGAGCCAAGAAACCACTATATTAATGATGAGGTACCTCGGGTTCAAGTAAACGAAATGGCCTTGACTTGCGTGGAAACCCTAACACGAGCCCAAAGGAAAGTTTGATTATTCTTGGTTTATATATATATATATATATATATATGGGTTAGGTTCAAATTATATCTAGTATAACTTTGAGCAATATTATACCACTTAATATTTTTTTTAATCGGATGCAGATTTTGACAAATCTACCGTTAGATTACATTATCTTCGTATATTCTCCAAACTTGCAAATTTTTAAGGTTATCAAAGATTAATAGACATATCATCAATCAATTATTTAAATTCAAGTTTTTGTAGTTTAAAATAATACTTAAAAGATGAGTTTATGGATCGAATGGTAAATAACATCCAATTTACATGAAAATTGGCATGAATGTTAAGAATATATATAACATGTAATTCAATGGTGGGATTTTCAAAATATGAATTCTATAACAAGTTATTGAGTAATATAACATTACTTAGAGTTACACTAAGTATAACTTAAACTCAAACCTATATATCCGATGTTTTTTAATTGGATGCAAAATTTGATAGATCCACTGTTGGATTACATTATCTTCGTATATTCTCTATGCTTACAAAATTTCAAGGTGATCAGAGATTAATAATCATGTCATTAATCAAATGTTTAAATTCAAGTTTTTGTAGTTTAAAATAATGCATAAAAGATGAGATTATGGATCAAATGGTAAATAACATCTGATTGTCATTAAAATTGACATGCATGTTAAGAACATATAAACCATGTAATTCAACGATGAGATTTTTAAAATATGAATTTAATAGTAAGTTATTGGGTGGTGTAATATTCGCATATTCTTCTTATTTGAAAAATTTTCAAGAAAAATAAAGGTCAATAATTAAGTCATCCATCAAATATTTAAAGTGCAAGTTCTTGTATTTTACAATTAAATATGAAAGATGGGTTTATAGATCAAATACTAGTAAATAATATCCAATTAACATAAAATTTAACATGCATGTTAATAATATAAAGAACCTGTAATCCAATAGTTGCATTTTCAAATTTTTTATCCAATAAAAGTTACACAATATGTAACTTGAATTAATCCTAATGATGCGTAAATCGTCAGTTAAGTTGGTTCGTCCAAATGAAGCTAAATCCTCGTCTCTATTCCTGCAAAACGTAGAACAAAAGCTCTCCTTAGGTGGTCACAGGTGTGGTGCTTGCCACAATGCCTCTGATGCCAAAGTTAGTGTATAGAAGCTTTTTTGAGTGAAATAAGAGAGTTTTGAATATCAGAGTATCTATGTGAGAGTATTTTTGGGTGAACCCATATACCTTGTCTATATTTGATGAGTGTATATATATAACTTCATAGTTTCTAGTCATTGGGGCCTTAATTATGCTTTTAGTGCTCTTCTTGTAATGCCTTAGGGTTTATTAATGCGAGTTTTGATGAGCTTCCAACAATTTGATAGCTAGTTAATAACTGTCCGAGGTGTTGGATCCTTTTATTAATGACTTGCCTGCCTTTGTCCATGCTATGTGGAAGTGGATGAATGTATTCGATGAGGTAGTCCAAGGAAAAAGAGTTCGCCAGTCCCATCAGCTGCCCCTAGGTTCTGTGGTCATCGTAGTGTGTCAAGATGACCATCAGAAGATAAAAGGTTTTCTGACCAAGCATGGCTCTTGGGGTTTTGTTCCACATTTAATGCGTAGTGGCGGTGCCTCACACATCGTGGCCACGTGGCGTGTTCTGACTAGCGGAGCTAATGCCCCATTTGTGTGACTCTTGGGTTTCCTGCTGAATTTCGGTTTTTTGTGCCTAGCTTTTAAACTTCCTCTCTTTCCTCTTTCCCCTTCACTTTCTCCAACTCTCAATCATTGCTCTGTGCTTCTTCTTCTCCAATCTATTCTTACGATTTTCTTTAAGCTTTTGCTTTTTGTGGTTGAGTTTTTGCGCTCTGTGGTTGAGCTTTTGCATTATGTGGTTGCTTCCTTTGAGGTATGTCTTTCTTTTCCCTTTTCCTTCACTTTTTTATGGCATAGATAGATTGGGCTTGGTTTATGATTTCTTCTTTGTTTTTGGGCTTTTAGGATTATCTTTTCTCTTCCTTTCTCTTTCTCTATTTTTCGATTTTCCATGGTTAGTAACTCTGAAGTTAGGATAGCTTGCCTCTCAATTTCATTTCTCTTTGTGCTTTTAGGAGCTTCTTTAGGTGTTTCCCGTACCTTTTTCCCTTTAGTTGAAAACTTTGTCCTTAAGGGCAGTAGTTTAAGCGTAGCGTTGGCTGATTTGCTCCAATTGCTCTGTCAGTCAATTGATTGGTTAGAGGGTTTAGTGAGTGAGCGAAAAGCAATGTTTGAGGTGAGATCGAGTGAGCTTGAGACTGGGTTGTTGTCTAGCGACGATCCAGTGGAAATGGAGGGAGACACCGCAGTCTCCATTCCTTGGGAGGTTAGGGATTTCCATGCCCTCGGGGAGGTGTGTAGTCTAGACGATGAGACGCTTTCTAGATTTAGAGAGAGATTGCAATTCCCTAAAAGGGTTAGGGTTCGTCTTCCTCACAGGGAGGAACAAGCTTGTCACTTCTCACCCGGGGAGTTATGCTTCTATGAGGCTGCTTTCCTAAGCAGGCTTAGATTCCCCGTACACCCTTTTACCATGGAGCTTCTAGGCCATTTTGACATTGCTCCTGGGCAAGTTATGCCCAATTTGTGGAGGATAGTGGTCAGTAGTATGGAGATATGGCTGGTTGCTACTGAAGGGGATATGATTAAGATGGATGAGCTTATTTATTTGTATCGTCTAAAGGAGTTTAAGGAACATGGGTACTACGAACTGGTGCCTTGGGAGAGGAGGACTAGGATCGTCAAGGACCTACCATCGTCATTTAGAAACTGGAAGTCCTGCTTCTTTTTTGTGTTTGGAGATTAATGGGAGACTACCTCTGGCGAGGTGTGGGTTGATCTCCCTAGGTTGCTCCGTCGGTGGAGAACCCGAGTCTAGGTGCGTCATTATTTCTTCTAGTCTTTTGTCCTTCATTCATTCTTGTACATTTTGTCGTTACTAATTCTTCTGCTCATTGTCTCGTGCAATTAAAAGTCGGCCCAAACTTAAGAGTAGGCATAAGCAACGTGTTGAGGAAGCTATTGAGTACGCGAAGTCAATTGAGGATTTCGACAATTTGGTCAATTCTCGCACTTTGGCTTTGTACTGCCTTGGCCCGAAGCCATCCGCTTACGTCCTGTGCACTATTGAGAGAGAAGAGAAGAAAAGTAAGCACTTTATTTAGTTCGTCATTGGCTCTGCTCCTTTTTTTTTTTTTTTTTTTAAACAAGCGTTTCCTTTTCGCAAAAATGACGACTAAATTTAACCAGGACATGTATGCGAAGATGAGGTCTAAGAAGAATGAGCCTCTGTCCAATCTCGGGAAGAGATTACTCCTATCTGGAAGAAGCCTCGTGTGGCCGACAAAGGGAGGAGAAGGTTGATTCTCGCTCGTCCTGCGTTTAGGACGATGTTGGTCTCGCGTTGTCAAGGGCACAAGAGATCTTTACTGTTGAGGATTTGAAGGTCTTCTTTGGCATGCCTTCCAACGAGGTTGTGGGTTGTCATATCCACAAACTCGTCCAGGTAATGCACTTGTACAATTTTATCCTCTTCTTTCTTTTCCTTTTGCATCATCTTGAAAATTTTAATTTTCTTTTCAGATACTGGGGAAGAGCATTCATATCATCTCAGAGTACCTTACCCAGGAGGCGAAGGTCACGTCTGCAGTGTTCAGGGTGGAGGCTTTGGAGGCAGAGAACACCAAATTGAAGAAGGACCTAATTGCTGCCATGGGCGAGGCCAACACCATCAAGGAAAAGGATAAGGTCTTGGGGGACAACCTCAGAGGTGAGCGGCAGCTGACTTTGGAAAAAGATGAGCAACTCCTGGCTGCAAAGGAGAAGATCAAGACTGTTATTGCTAAGGCCGTTGAGGCTTTTTAGCAGACTGAAGAGTACAATACCATGCTTTTCAGTTGGTACTATAAAGGATTTAAGCTTTTGAGGCGATACTTTGTCAAGCATCCTTCCAGAGTGGATCTAGAGAACCTAGATCTAGAAGAGGTGGACAAAGAAATGGCAGTTAATGAAGCCTCTCAATCCACAATTCTCGAGGGTGTTGCTCCTAAGAGTGCTCCTCTGCCTTCTGCTGGTGATGACGCAGCTGCTGATGCTTGGCCTTGTTTATGTTCATCCATTTTTTTCCTTATAATCTTTTTTTTAGGTGCCCAGTGTGTTTTGGGCTTTTTTATTCTACTTTCAAAATAGTGTTTTCATTCCAATTTAAGAACAACGTTTTTTGCCCAGTGTTTATGGGCTTTTGATTATAATGTTGAAACAAATGTTGGTTGCCCGTTGTTTTTGGGCCTTTAATTACAATAGTAATTTTATACTTACTTGTGATACTCTGTGAATACATGTGATTCTTGTTTGCTTCATTTCTTCAGTTATCATCATTTTTTCATTTTTTTTTTCATTTTTTTTTTATCTCTCTTTTGCGTCAATAACTTGCATCCGTCTAGGCAGAATCTTGTTATTTAGCCAATAATTTGTGACTTACACCCATTGAAGGGATCTTATCATTTTGGTTTCATCAGTAACTTACATCCGTCTAGGCAGAATCTTGTTACTTGGCCAATTTTTTGTGACTTACACCCATTGAAGGGATCTTGTCATTTTTGGTTTCATCAGTAACTTACATCCGTCTAGGTGGAATCTTATTACTTGGCCAATTTTTTGTGACTTACACCCATTGAAGGGATCTTGTCTTTTTTAGTTTCGTCAGTAACTTACACCCATCTAGGCAGAATCTTGTTACTTGGCAATTTTTTTTTAAATGCATCACACTGGCTGAATAGTTCTTTTATTGCTTTATTTCAAACATGAATACATTCGTCCATTACATCTACTGATAGTATTGTTTCAAATGCTCGCCATGGTCATGGTAGTTCCTGTCCAACGTCTCCAGGTGATAGCTGCCTTGCCTGGAATAATGGGTGACTTTGTAGGGTCCTTTCTAGGTTGGACCGAGCTTCCCCTAGGTTGAGTTCTTGGTGGCAGGTGTGACCTTACGCAGGACGAGGTCTTCAATATTAAGTCATTTGAGCTTCACTTTTTTGTTGTAGTACTCAAACATCTTCTACTAGTACTCCGCCATCTTACATGATGCTCCGTCTCTAGATTCGTCCAAGCAATCCATGTTGACTCTCAGCTGATCGTCATTGTTACCTTCGTGGAAAGCTTCTCGTCTCAGGCTGGTGACTCCCACTTCAACTAGAATTACTGCTTCAATGCCATAGGTGAGACTGAAGGGGGTCTCTCCTGTTGGGGTTCTTGCTGTAGTCTTTATGCCCACAAAACATTGGGCAATTCTTCTGGCCAAACGCCTTTCGCCTCGTCCAGCCGAGCCTTGATGATCTTGAGCAGGGTCCGGTTTGTCACTTCTGTCTGACCGTTAGCTTCGAGGTGCCCAGGGGATGAGAATTGATTCTTGATTCCTAGCCTCGAGCAGAATTCCTTGAAACCTTAACTGTCAAACTGCCGCCCATTGTCTAATATGATCTTCCATGGTATCCTAAATCGGTAGACTATGGTTGATAGTGCTTCTACTTCAACCCATTTTGTGAAATAATCAATGCCAACTAGTAAAAATTTTACTTATCTTTTACCTTGGGGTAATGGGCCAATGATGTCAAGTCCCCATTAAGCAAATAGCCACGATGAGGATTTTGTCGTCAGTTTCTTGAATTGGATATGCTGGACATTTCCAAACCTCTGGCATTTATTGCACTTCTTAACGAACTCCTTTGCATCCTTTTGTAGGGTAAGCCAGAAATAACCTGTTCGGATAACTTTGCCAATCAGGGATCTCGGGCTTGCATGGTCTTCGTAAATTCCTTCTTGGATCTCTTCTAGAATATATTTTGCTTCCTCCTTGTTGACACACCTCAAGTAAGGCATGGAGAAGCCTCTCTTGTACAAGGTATCATTCAAGATCGTGAACCTTGCTACCCTCTTCTTAACCTTCCTCACCTCTTCAACGTCGTATAGGAGCCATCTGTCTTGAAGGAAGGATAAGATTGGGGTCATCCAATTGCTTTTCCTCTAGATTGTGAAGGTGTGACCTTCTTTGATGCTAGGGCATCTCTGAACTTCAATCTTAAGATCTTCACTTGTTGGTCTTTCTTCTGATGACAACTGTTTCGCCAGCTCATCTGCCCCCATATTCTGGCTTCTTGGGATTTGTGTGAACTTTACTTGATCAAACTCTTATGTCAAAAGCTTCGTCAACCTCAGGTATTTCTGCATCCTTTCCTCCTTTGCTTCAAATTCTCCCTTTATCTGGCTTACGATAAGCTTTAAATCGCTTTGGAGAAGCAAGTTCTTAACCCCTAGTGCCTTCTCGACCTTTAGTCCTGTCAGTACTACTTCGTATTTAGCTTTATTATTGGTGGCCGAGAATGCTAACTGAACTCTGTACTTGAGCGTCTCTCCTTCAGGGGTGATGATTATGACTCTTACCTTGCCCCTTTTTCGGACTGAACTGTCAGTTTGAATCATCCATCTTTCCACCTCGTTTGTGGCCCCTCCTCGTCGAGAATTGTAAATTTGGTGACGAAATCTGCCAGTGCTTGCGCCTTGATAGTTGTCCTGGGGTGGTAGTTAATGTCGAATTGGCTAAGCTCAATTGCCCACTGGATCATCTTTCTTGTCACCTCGGGCTTGTTCATTGACTTCTTTATAGGTTGGTCCGTCATCACGAGGATAGGGTTCGCTTGAAAGTAGGGGCGTAGCTTACGTGAAGCTACAATCAAAGCGAATGCAATCTTTTCTATTCGTGGGTATTTGGCTTCTGCCCCCAAGAAGGCCTGGCTGACATAGTAGACTAGAAGTTATCTTTCATCTTCTTCTCAAATTAAAGTAGCACTCACGGCTATAGCTGATACTGCCAAGTATAAACACAATTTTTCTCCTTTCTTGGATGGGCTTAGAAGGGGTGGATGGCTCAAGTATTACTTAAGTTCTTGGAAAGCTTTCTCACACTCATCCGTCCAGATGAAGGCTTGCTTCAGTGTCTTAATGAAGGGTAGGCATTTATCCGTTGCTTTCGAGATGAACCTATTGAGCATTGCTATTCTTCTTGTAAGCTTTTGAACTTCTTTCATGGTTTTGGGTGACGTCATCTCTAATATAGCTCGTACCTTCTCTGGGTTTGCTTTTATTCCTCTTTGAGACACCATGAACCCTAAGAACTTTCCTGACGCCACCCAAAGGTGCATTTGCTGGGGTTTAACTTCATTTTATATCATCTGAGAGTTGTGAACGTCTCTTAGAGGTCGTCCAAGTGAGCAGACTCTTCTTTACTCGTAATGAGCATGTAGTCCACGAACACCTCCATGTTTCTCCTAATCTGTTTATTGAACATCTTGTTAATTAACCTTTGGTAGGTTGCTCTTGCATTTTTCAGCCCGAAAGGCATCACCTTGTAGCAGTAGAGCCCCTAGCTTGTGATGAATGCAGTTTTCTCTTGGTCTTCCTCTGCCATTTTTATCTGGTTGTACCCCGAGAATGTGTCCATAAAGGTCAGAAGCTTGTGCCCTACTATGGAATCCACCATCTGATCTATCCTCGGCAGTGGGAAGCTATCCTTTGGGCATGCCTTGTTCAGGTCTGTGAAGTTTACGCACATCCTCCATTTTCTGTTCGCCTCCTTTATAAGGACGACGTTGGCCAGCCAGTTCAGGTAGTAGACCACACGGATGAAGCTTGCTGCTAGTAGTTTGTTTACTTCGTCCATGATCGACTGATTTCATTCTGAAGCAAACACTTGTCGCTTCTACTAGACGGGCTTCTTCTTAAGGTCCACATCTAACTTGTGTTGGATAACTTCTGTGGATGTGCCTGACATGTCCTCGTGGCTCCAGGCAAAAATGTCTAGGTTTTCCTTAAGGAATTGGACTAGCTTCTTCTTCGTGTCTATACTCATGGTCGTCCCTATTCTAGTAGTCTTCGTCGACTCCCTGTCTACCAGCTCCACAGTTTTCAGGGCTTTTACCTTTTCTTCTTCTTTTTCCACGATCATCCATGTATGGTTTTCCTTGACTGTTAACATTGCTTGGTAGCACTCCCTAACCAGTACTTGGTCTCCTTTTATTTCACCTACACCATTTTTCGCTGGAAACTTCACCTTCAGGCAATAGGTGAATGTGGTTACCTTCCAGCAGTTGAGTGTGGGCCTCCCAATGATCACATTGTATGAAGAGGGAAAATCTACCACTAAGAAATCCAACTGACAAGTCAGCTATAGCAGATAGATCCTACTGTGACTGTTAACATGACTATACCTTCGGGGTGCACCTTGTCCCCATTGAAGCTAACAAGGGGGGATTCAAAAGGACGCAGCCTTCTTGGATCTAGCTTTAGCTATTGAAAAGCGAAGAGGTAGATGATATTCACGGAACAGCCATTATCCACGAGAATTCTCCTAGTGTTGAACCCTTCTATCATAAGCATTATGACAAAAGGGTCGTCATAAGGTTGCTTCACTCCCCTAGCATCTTCTTTCGAGAAAAAAATGTCTCTGTCCATTCATCTTTGCTTCAAGGGGGGTATTCTGTGGATGCCATTCACGTACCTCTGATATGCTTTCTTAAGGGATTTGAATGACCCTCCTGCAGATAGCTCGCCTGTGATTGTCTCTATCTCCCCGATCACACTTGGCGGACGTTGGGGCATGTGGTCCTTGTCTCTTGGTAAGGCTTCGTGCTTGTCCTTGTTATCGTCTCTAGATCTACTAGGCTTCCCCTTCTTCACAAACCTTTGCAATTTCCCTTTTCGTATGAGTTCCTCTATCTACTCCTTTAGGTCCTTGCAATCCTCTGTGTAGTGGCCGTGATTCTTGTGGAAATAGCAATATTTCTTCTTGTCATGCACATTGGGTGATGAATGTAATGGCCTTGGCCAATTGAGGTAGTGCTCTTCTTTAATCTGCGCTAAAATTTTGTCAACAAACATAACTAAAGGGGTGAATTTTACCATTATAAGGGTTTTTTGGTCTTTACTTTTACCCTCGTCATTAGTCTGATGATCTGGGCGCTCCCTTTTTCATCCTCTCCTGTCGTCTTCCTTCCTTTTTCACTGGACTTATCTACGTCCTTTATTGCGGCTAAGAAGTCTTCTACGTTCATGTATTTCTGTGCCTTTAGGAGAATCTTTGCCATCATTTTTGGAGGATTCTTTGTGAGTGAGACCACGAACTCCTTGTTAACTACACCTTGTCATTAGCTTTGTCTACCTCTAAAGTTTCTTGAGTGAAACGCTTCACGAACGACCTTAGGGTCTCTTTCTCTCCTTGTCTGATGGTGAGTAAATGGTCTGCTAACCTCCTCGAGTGCTGTCCTCCGACGAAGTGGCGTAGAAAGGAATTCCTCAACTGCTCAAAGCTGTCAATAGACAATGTTGGTAATTTCATGAACCATTTCCTTGCAGCACCTTTGAGAGTGGTGGGGAAAGAGCGACACAGTATTTCGTCAGGAGGTTGTTGAAGACCTAGTGTCATCTTGAATGTGTTGAGGTGGTCCGGGGGGTCCTTAAGTCTGTCAAACGGTTCAAGCTGAGGTAGGTGAAATTTTGACAACAGCAGGCATTCCAGGATTGTCATCGTATAAGGTGAATCCGTCGTCCTGACCATTCTACCTAGGCTTCGGTCTGTCTTTCCTTTAATGGCGTTCCTCAGCTCATCCATCTCCTTTCTCATTTCTCGTAGAAGATCCGAGTTTGGTTCTTCTGGAGTAGTTGGTCTTCGACGGTCGCTCATTCTATGACTATCTCCCTTGTCTTCTTGATTGGTCCTAGACTGATTCTCCTATTGTTGAAGCCATAGCCTTATCTCCTGATTCTGCCTGGTGAGTTCTTCCATGCTAGCTGCAAGTGTCTAGATTTGCAAGGCTAGTGCTACAGGATCTTAGTTAGACTCCATCTGAATTTGGGAATTGACTGGGACTACGCTTTCGAACCTAATATCGTTCCCATAGACGGCGCCAAACTGATGATGCGTAAATCGTCAATTAAGTTGGTTCGTCTAGATGAAGTTGAATCCTCGTCTCTATTCCTACAAAACGTAGGACAAAAGCTGTCCTTAGGTGGTCACCAGTGTGGTGCCTACCACAACGCCTCCGATGCTAAAGTTATAGAAGCTTTTTTGAGTGAAATAAGAGAGTTCTGAATATCAAAGTATCTATGTAAGAATATTTTTGGGTGAATCCATGTACCATGTTTGTCTCTAATGAGTGTATATATATAGCTTCATAGTTTCTAGCCATTGGGGCCTTAATTGTGGTTTTAGTGCTCTTCTTGTAACGCCTTAAGGCTTATTAATGTGAGTTTTGATGAGCTTCCAATAGTTTAATAGCAAGTTGATAACTATCCGAGGTATTGAATCCTCTTATTAATGACTTGCCTGCCTTTGTTTATGCTGTGTGGAGGTGGACGAATGTAATCAATAAGGTCGTCCAAGGAAAGAGAGTTCATCAGTCCCATCAAATCCACATATATATAATTCACGTCATGTATGCATGAATATAGATCTATGTATGTGTGCACGCATAAGAGTGGACGAAGCTTGACAAAACGGGCTTCAAAAAAGAAAACGGTCGGGAAGGGCAAATGCTGTTTAGCACTCTTTGGGTGCCGATCGACACTTTCAGTAGGGATACAATTACAACACTTGCATCCAGAGTCGAAATTATGCCACATTTTGGCTTCCAACAATATGCAAATGCCCTTTGGTGGGTCCTTGCATTCATGCATTGATCACGTAAATTAAAAACTCACACGAGAATCTAACCACGTGTAAAAGGACAACAATATCGTTTGAATAACAATATAAATTACAAAATGTAAATAATGACCCTGTCTGACCCATGGAAAGAATTGTCTAGCCCCACATGGAAAAACAATCCCCGGGATCAAAAGAAAAAAGATATTTAAATATGAGATGTGATCATGTAAATAATGATCCTTTTAGGTCCATGGGAAGGAAGAATAATGCTAGGGGACATATAAAATGACATAACTTGCTCACATGATAAGTTGTTAATGGTAAAAATGTGTTCTCACATGGACCTACCATGATATCTTTACTACTCACAACTCGTCATGTGAGCGAGTTGTAGCGCAAATTGTGTTATTTTATATGTCTCTAACATTACTCCGGAAAGAATGGCAAAAATCCATATGGAAAAACCTTCCTACAGATCAAAAAAGAAAACAACATTATCTAAATGATGAAATGTAAATAATAATTTTGTTGAGCCACCTTTGAAAAAATGACCAAATCCCAAATCGAAAATCCCTCTCCTTAGGATCAAAAGAAAAATGGTGTTATTTAAATGAGGGAACGAATTGTGTCTAGTGGCCAATTCCACCGGACATGTTGGGATACAGACATGTGTCCAAGATTGGACACATGTCCGCATTGCAATGTGTCCAGTGGAACTGGCCACTGGACACAAGCGCCACCCTTTAAATGACATCAATTTAAAACCCTTTGGGTTAATCCTCAGGTCTATGCAAACATCAAATGGACCTAAACCCACACAAAGACATAATTAAGGGTCAAGAAAATGATATGATTATTGGGCACAGGTTCACACATTAGTCATGAGACTAGCTTATGCACCTTTGTCCACAAAGAAAACCAAACACAAATACGGAAAAACGGGCATTTGCCCCTAATTTACAAACTATGAAGCAAAATACCCATGTTTTGAAACTATTTAACAAAATACCTCTGTTTTTGAAATTCAATTTTAACAAAATTGAGTTACAGGTGGAATTCGACATTAGTAATGTCGAGTTCTATGCATATTTTGCCACTTAAATTTTTTTTGAAAATTTGAGTGAAACTAATGTTGAGTTTCAATGAAAAGTATATATAGAACTCGATTTCGAGGAGAGAGAATTTTACACAGAATTCAATTTTGTTAAAATCGAGTTTCAGAAACAGTGGCATTTTGCTAAAAAGTTTCAGAACAGGGGTATTTTGCTGCATAGTTTGTAAATTAAGGGCAAATGCCTATTTTACCCCACAAAGTAAACTAATCTTGATTCACACAACAAAGGAAAAATGAAAAACCTCACACATACACTATCAAAGAAGTAAAAAAAAAAAGGGTAAAACTTATGGTGTCTTGAGAATGGTGATTGCGTTCTTGGATGTGAGATTGAGATGAGTGTTTATGGAATATTAATTAAGAGATGGAGGGGAGTTTATGTGTGAGAAAGAAAGAAAAAATGACATTTTTTGTTTGTGAGTGGGTGAATGAAGGAATGAAAGAGTTACAGAGAATGATTGGAAGAAAATGGAAGGAAAAAAAATGAAAGAAAATAGGTCTTTTAATAGTGGGGTTTATCCGTGCCTAGCAAAAGGAAGAGTGTTCTTGGAGTGTGAAGTGTGAATGAAAAAAAGATAAGAGAGGTTTTTGTGTTAATGGGTGAATGAAAATGAAAGAAAAAAGAAAATAAATGAGAGAGACTTGTATCATTGGAGTGTGATTGGATGGGAAATGATGAGATTTTTTACAAAATAACATCATTTTGCTAACAATTTTATTAGTTAGAAACATTTCCAAACTATTTAGGAAACTAGCATCTTGAGTTTCTTTGACTTGAGTTCCTGTAGCAATTCAAGTTTAAGAGACTAGAGTTCTATGTGCTAGCAAGGCTGAGGTGGACCTAAAATCCACGTAGAAGTTGAGTTCCTACTACACTATCTTCTTCATTTGATCTTTTTTTCCTCTCCATAATTTTTTTTTCTCCATCTGCTGTCCCGTTCTCTTTTTCCAAGCCCCAAAAACTCAACACAGTTCTTCCCTTAAAAGAAATTTGTTGTCCCATTTCTTCTTCTCTAGACAATTCTTCCTTCTCTAGCTTTCTTCCTTCTTCTTCTCCTTCCTCAAACATCCAAACCCATTTCTTAAAAACCCAAACCCAAAAATTACTATCTCGACACCGAAGCGGCTTGGGTTTGACAATCTCAGCACCGAAGTGGCAGGGGTTTGTTGATCTTGGCACCAAAGGTCTGTTTTCTATGTTTTTTGGTTTGTTTCGGAATTTGTTTTCTGTGTTTTCTAGGTTTCTCTATCTTCGGTGGAATATTTTATGTTCTGGGTTTGTGTTTTCTGGGTTATTTTCTGTTTTGGGTCACTGTTTTGGGTTTTTGTCTTTTGCGTTTCTGAGTTGGTCTGTCTCTGATGGAATATGTTCTATTCTGAGTTTTTGTTTTCTAGGTTGCTATTCTAGGTTTGTGTTTTCTGCGTTTCTAAGTTGGTCTATTTTCCGATGGACTATGTTCTGTTCTTGTTTGAGGGAACTCAATTCCACGTGGATTTTTTTAATCCCCCTTAGCTCTGCTAGCACATAAAACTCGAATCTCTACAGTGAACTTGAGATGTCAATTTCCTAAATAGTTTGGAAACAATGCTAACTAACAAAATTGTTAGCATTTCGGTATTAAATTTGAAAAAATCCGAAAAGGACGTATGTGATAAATGAGGGATTTTTTTTTTTTTTTCAAATTTACACAATTTTGTTAGTTAGCATATTTCCAAAACTATTTAGAAAACTAGTATCTTGAGTCATTAAAACTCAAGTTTAGTGAAGAAATAAAACCCGAGTTCAATGAAGAAACTTGAGTCTCAAAGACTCGCGTTCCATGAGGTGGCAAAGTTGACATAGAAAAAAATTCATGTGAAACTTGAGTTTCTCAAAAGAAAACCAAAAGAAGAAATCAAAAAAACTGATCATCTTTAGATCTGATGGTTAGATGGAAGACCAAAAAAAGCTAAAGTAGGAAGCATATATTGTCACTTGTTATCTAAAAAAAGATAAAGTGCCGGTTTGGATAGCTAGTAAAGTTGCGTTGCGTTTCACTTGTTGCGTTTTCTCCCTTTTTTTTTTTTTTTTTGGCTGGCTTTTTTGACTTTGGGGGTCAAAATTTATTGTGCATGTACTATGTGTGCACTCTTCACGCACTGTTCATGCGTTAAAAATATTAAAAGTGGGTCCCATGGTACTATTCATATATTTAAAAATTATTTTGCTACAGTGTTTTCAGCAACAATCAGTTTTTAGCAACTTTCAGCAACAATAAGTGCTATCCAAAAAGACCCAAAAATAATAGTGCAATACGCTATACAATTCGGAAAATATGTTGCGTACTGAAATATAAATGACATCAGCAACACCCAAATATAAAAATCAAGAAGTGGTCACTTGTTTACAATTTTCTTTGAATGTATTCGGCTAGAATGGCCTTTACCCAAAAATTGACCTGTGGTCCATTAAATGAGTGACATACTTAGAATCTCCATTACAAATCAATGTTCAAAACTTTCTCAAAAAAAAAAAAAAAAAAATGTTCAAAAAGTTCGTGGGCCCATCTCCTAGAAGTACAATTCTCTATTTAACATTCTCATTCGTTATACATGTTCATGTACCCTTTTATCTCTAAACAATTCAAATAAGTAAAATTACTGTAAGGGTGGCAACAGATGGTGCGAAAGGGGAGATATCAATCGAATTGCAAGGGCAGATCCGGACGCTATATTACTACATTGAATGTCTACTTTTTCTTTGAAAACTTCGGATTTTTGCACATTCGGATATGTAATGGAGTGACCTCCACGAGTTCATCCTCTTGAATGTACTCGATGCAGTCGTCCAAGCTATAAGCCAATGGGGTATCAAGAACCACTGCATTAGGAGAAAAACATAGATTAGCAAATGCAATAAACAAAGCCTTGCTGCTGCAGATGTACAAACTACAAAGTTATATGATTTATATTATACTAGCTTGTAACCTCATGCGTATGCATGAATACATTTAAAGATATACAATAAGATGAATAATATAATTCCTATATATATATATATATATATATATAATTTAAATACTATTGATAGTCATTTTTATATTTTTTAAACTCTTTAAAAAAATTTGTAAGGATATTATTAGGTTTAAAATGTAAATTGTCTATTTTATTTATTTATTTATTTATTATTGTGAAGCACTTTTCTTTTTTTTTTAACTCTTTGGTTTTTGTACTTAATAACTCACTTTGATGAATATTTATGATGTGGTCTCAAATTTAATTCTAAAATTAAGAAATAAAATTTTTAAGAATAAATAATTTAAGACACATGACACGAAATTGGAACTCTAATTTGGAATTCTAATTTGAGTTTCTCTCAACTTCACCTATTACTATATATATAGATTTAATCAAAAGAACAAAAATAATAGACAAATACCATCATATTGTAAGAATCTTGAGTTTAGTTGATAATTGAACTCAAGGCCATTTAAAATAAGAGCTACTTGCCTTGAAACTAATCATCATGCATACTCTACAAACCCTTGGTCAGTAATTATGGGTTCGGCATTATGTATATGGTCAACATGAAAATTCTAACTTAATTCTACATGGCATAGGATTCATATGGCAATTCATTTTTGGCTGAAAATTGGGTTCATGTGGCTTTTAAAAAAGCAAAAATCTGATCTCACATCTGCTTATCAGTCAAAATACATAACTTGCTAAATACAACTTCTGAGCAAAGGGGGAAAAGGGTAAATGTAAATTCGACAGCAAAATAAAAGTGACCAAAATTCATTCTTCAGTGCAATAGTAAGGAGAGTAATGACTAGAGATGATTCTGACCGGTTTGCTCTTTGTTTGAACGGATATTAGTCGCAGCCTTTCTCTTGCACACATTAAGGGACAAATCCCCAGGCCGCTGATGAATGCCAATTATTTGACCTTTATAAACATCCACTCCAGGACCAATAAACATCTGCCCTCTCTCCTGTGAACTAGAAAGGGCATAAGAACTAGTTGTTCCATCCTCAAAGGCAACCTGAAAATCAAATCCTTGTGATTTTGGTATTATTGGCACTAACCTTCCCAAAATTCATGGGAATTCACATTACATCACTACAAATATAACTACAAAACATACAGGGTGTGATTATTGTTGTAACGGCCTTTACCCTTCACAATTGTTTAGATTATTCATTTTCAATGTAATAGTAAGATACATGAATTGAAATAAAGGAGCTTCAAAACATATATAAAATAAAGTAATCACTGACAGAACATCTGTTGTAAGTATAGCAACAGAATGATAGCCAAAAGCCTTCAACATCAAAACCATTTCTACGGATGCTATATAGAAAATAACCTCAGAAGTCTGAACTTACCAGTGAACCCTGATCCCTGGTAGTAATATCACCAGCCCAAGGTCCATAGCTATCAAATATTGTGTTGAGAATCGCCGTGCCACGAGAAACAGTTAAAATTGCATTTCTCAAACCAAGAAGGCCACGTGTTGGAATTTTATATTTAAGAAATGTTGTTCCTTCCGACCTAGTACACAAATTTCCAGATTATTAGATCAAAGTAACAAATAGTCAGGGTGCAAATTCAAGACTGCCATTATTTACCACTCCAGCATAACCACTGTGCAGACTTTTCTATAAAAGGGGAGAAACCCGCATCACCAAAAGTGTGTTTGATTTTGATGAACCATTAAAAATTATAATCAAACATATGCATAAATAAAAAAATTAAAAAAAAAAAAAAAAAAATTGAATGTCATTTATCATGTCCACAAATGATGTGAGAATGCATGCATTCTTTAAAATAATCTTGATTCATGGACAAAATTAATCCTTCTCATATCTATAATTTTTATCTATGGCATTTTAGGGAAATATCATAAGCAATAAATTGATACCAATAGCAGGGACCATTTGTGGGGAAGATAGATCGATATCACAAGAAGTATGGCAGATATGGCGGTAAAGGGATCTCACAAGATATTATGAGATATTTTATACAATACTGGTAGAGGAAGAATATGCATTTATATGCAAATACCATGACTGTGACCAAGTATGCATATACGTGTGCACAATGTATATATGCCCACATGCATGAGCTTGCCATACTAATAATCTATCTCAACTCTACATAATATGAACCTTTTTTCTTTTCACCTCAACCTCATCAAATAGGTACACTTTTCGCGTGCTAAAAGACAATAATGATCACACACAATTATGATATCATTCCTTTACCATGAAATTCTGCTATAAATTATGAAAAGTTCAATTAAAAGTTGGAAAGTTACAAAAAAGAGAAATGGGAAAAGAGAATGCTACACACCCAACCCCTTGCATATCAAACATCTGCCCGCGCCTTTTGCCGAGAAGTTCAACTACAGACCCCATGTGTTCTTCTGGTACTTCTACAGTAGCAATCTGCAGTCAATCCATATTTAGTAACAAATTCTTCCTGAAGAGTGGATAACTTGGTCTTTTTATCAAAATATATTGCAACAACTGCTTAAAAAATTATCAATTTATTTATAACTACCAGAAATATCTGCCTTTTGTTTGCTTGATGTTCTTAACTCTTTTGTACAATGCATAAGCAATACCCCCTCATGTTAAGAAAAATGAATATAATTGAGCTACAAATCCACATCATCTTCAGCCTTATATAAAATCATCGTCATCACTTATCCATGCCAATTAAAATGTTCAATGTTATAATCATCATCACTTATCAAGGGAAATTATACTAAAATGTTCAGTCTTGAGGGGGAGAAAAAGAAAGCAAAAAAATACTCTTCATTTACACTATTTTCTAGCTACCCACAATGAGCCTTTCCATGTAGCCAATAACAAAATGTATAATTTTCAGACTATTATATGAGTATTAATATTTTGGACTTTGTTTATTTCAAAGGAAAAGAAAAATCGAGGGAGAATGTTTTTAGTAGACCATTTTTACTACATTGTCCTATTGCATTCAAGCTATGGTCTATGGTGTTCTCCTTGCTTGGTATATACTGGGTAATGCCAAAGACTATGGTTGAGCTTTTAGCATGCTGGCAAGGAAAGTTTGGTCATCATCACAATGGTGTCATCTGGATGGTTGTCCCTCATTGCTTGATGTGGTGCATTTGGCAGGAGAGAAGCAACCAGTGCTTTGAGGATTTTGAAAGGATAGTAGTGGATCTAAAACTTTTCTTTTTTAGAACACTATCCAATTGGATGTCTATCGTAGGAAGCCACTCTATTTTTTTCAATATATTATTTAATGGATGTTTGTCACTTATGTACTTAATTGTCATGATCCCCAGCTGTATACATCGAGTATACTTGGGCGACTCTTTCTTATGGTTTGAATAAAATTTCAATTACTTATAAAAAAAAAAGATATTTCACCTTCTTGTTTAGGTGCTACTCTCTATTCTTCTTGCTGCACAAATGTTAAGACAGCATCTGTTGGCACTTATACTTCTACATCAATAAAAAATTTTGGTGGCTCATTAGTATTGTCTACCATTTATGAAGCTTTACCTTTGAGGTTATTGGGAATGACTTCTTGATGCTTCTGATGACTCCATCTTGGCAAACAAGTCCTGAACAACTTTTACCATATTTCTAAGGTTTGATTAATAGAAAATTGCGTTGGAGTGGGATTGTGTGAAGATGCATCTTGTTTTATTCAATGGTTCTACTGATTGTCTATTCCATTTCCTCATAATGTCTCTTTGATCTTAGAAATTACCATGATGAGATTGAGATAGAGATCTTTTCCGAAAAGATTGAGATATATACTCATGTTAAAGTTTTTCTTTCATTTCTTCCTATTTAGTAATGTTAGGTTTGTGCCTCCTAATAAGAATTCGTTTGAGGTCCTCCCAAAATACTGAGCTCAACCAATAGGCTTCATCTAGGCAAACCTGACTCTCTTGTTATCTACCATGCTACCATATATTAACTTCGTGGGTCGAACCATGTGTTGAGGGGCTTATACTCCAAAATTTGGACACCCTTTTTTTGGACAATTAAAGGAAGCTTGCAAGTTGCAAATTAATGGTCGTTCCTTGACCTAACAGACCCATGCAATGGTCTTGGACCAAAAAGCAACGAGGTGCAGCCTAGCAGCATTGTGCAAGATGAAGGTCATCCAATGGGATTGCGGTGGTGTGACAAGGATAAGTGAGGGCGGCTATTGGCTGAAGGGTAATGTCAGAAAAGGGTGGGGATCTCATCAATCAACATGGTGGGCTTGATTGTGCTAAAGATGTGTGGGGGCAAAGAGGGAGTGGTTCAGGTCAGGTGGGTATGGGTTTTGCTGGAACAAAGGATGTTGAGAGTCAATGGGGGGTTGGGGAAGAAATGACCGAGGATTTTACCTCTGTGCTCGATGTCTGAGGCTAGAATTCACTGCAGCTGGGAGTGGCTATTAGCTGTGTGGGTGGCTTGCTACTTGACGAGTCTAACTTGGTTATGATCTGGGCAATTTTTTAGTTAGTAAGCTATGAGTTCACTGGATTTGTGTTGGTGTGGGTGGTCTTGTGAAAGACTTGCGAGGGGAAGAGGACAACAGTTGCCAATGATTTTCTTTTATTATTTTTGGTTGGGTTGTAATTTGGGATCTTGGAGTGACCCTTAAGGAGTTTCCAATGCAGCAACAACCCTCATGGTTGTGATGTGGAGGTTTTGGGGTGATGTAGGGTGCAAGTCTTACTATTATTTGTTTTTTTGGTTGGATTTTGGTCGCAACCTACTCTTATAAAGTGTTATTGACATGATGATTTTCTCTTCACATGTCCTAAAGAATTTCCCCTCTTTTTTTTTTATTTGTTTTTTTTTTAAGTAAAACCTTATTAAAATCAGAAAAGGATGCCTTGGAGTACACAAGATGTGTATTGCAAAACACTCTCAATAAAGATTACAACTATAGTTATCAAAAAAAAAAAAAAAAAAAAGAAGAAGAAGAAGATTACTGCTGTCAATAAACTCATCAATAAAGAATATCTACTCTTGAATTATGCTTTTACATATCCAAGTATTACTTTTTGATAAATTACTTTATGTACGGTGTACCATTTGATTTTACCTAGATAGCCCAAGGGGTAAAAAAAAACATCTTTTTTGGGCCTTGAGTGTCATAGAAGATTAGTTGACCATAGAGTTTGATTTTCATAATTTTAATGAATTGTGTATATGGTTTATATCTGAAAAACCAGAAAGGTACTGTCTAAGGTTTAGAAATAATTTATAACATCCTCATTGATATCGTTTTTGTACATGCATTTAATTGGCATTTTCAAGTATTTGATTGTTTATGCATATTGATATTCATTCAAAAAATGCACATTCTGGAAAGCTGATTAGAGTTTAAAGGTAAATCTAGCCCTATGATTGACTCCATCCATTGCATTATGTATATATACTTCTTAATGGTTAAGCTCACTTTTTTAATATCTTAAAGATTGAGTAGGCACGGTAAAGTGCACATAGTGGTTGAGGAATCCTTGAAGATGGAAGCAAATCTCTAGTACAAGGGTGTTAGTTAGCAGCATAAATATTCCATGATTAACTTTTTTGTTACCTAGAGCTATGTGATTTAGACTTTAGAGGTTTTACTGTTTTATTTGCAATCCTCAATTTGAGGGATTTTCAGGATTATGTAGTTGGTTATCAGATGTTTAGATATTGCGTTGGGATTAGTCCATTAAATCTGAGGATTGTTATTCAATCCTGATATGGATACTAGATACATTACATATTCTAAAGCTTTGGACATTTCAATTTGCTCTATTTAGCCATGATACTGAGTTTGGTAGGAGAAGTTAGTTTTGGATATAGTGTTCCTTGATTTTGTGCTTATCGTTCTCTATTTTGTACTGATCTGTTCATGCTAAACCAAAATTTGGAGTTGGTCAGATTAGTCATGCCTTCAAATTCATAGGGTTTGGGTTGTGGCATAGTCAATATATGAATTGCCATGCCGGTTTAACCTCCTGTTGTTGCTGAGTGGAAGCTGTGGAACTAGTGAAGAATTTGCTGATTTGAAAAATTCAGCCTCTTGGTTCAATTACATCTATGCTCTTCTTTGTTTTGCAGATTTAAATGGGGATTTGCATTCGATAAAGTGTGCTGGGGGTTGTGGTGTACTACAAAAAAATCAGATTGTCCTGTTTCTTTGGGAGATAGACAATAATGTGTTCAGGATCAATAACAGCTCTGGGGAACTAAGAGCAAAGGCAGCTGAGGGATAAGAGAGACAGAAATGTTAGAGGGAAGAGACAGTGGTTTTTTTTTTTTTTTTTTTTGGGGGGGGTGGTGTTGTTTTACATTCAGATAATGGTTTATGCTTTCCAAAAGAGCAATCTATTTCCAGCATGTTTTGCTTAGTTTTTATTTTACTGGGGAATATATTTGTTGTGGAAAAAGGTTTTCACACCAAACACCGAAAATGTGTAAAACTTTTTTTTTTTTTGGAAAATGTTTTAGCCAAAACAAATGAAGGCTTAAGTCACTTCTCAATTATTTTAAATGAACCACGAGGAAGAAGATAAGAATGTTAATAAAAGAAACATTGAACTATGTAATACCTATGTCAACCATAAAGCATGCACATGAATGTCCTTTTTCCCAGACATGAAATAAAGGAAAATCTCTATTTGAAATCTCTATTAGAAACTAACCTCATATGGTTCCAGCAAGCGGTCATCCACCTTTTTGTTAATAACTTTGGGGGGTCCCACCATAAACTCATATCCTTCTCTTCGCCTAAAATGCATGATTATTTTAAAAACATGCGTGCAGAAGAAAAACATGAGCAACAAATAGCCTATACTTACATGTTTTCTATCAATATGGTGATATGTAAAGTACCACGACCACTGACAATGAATGTATCTGCCGTTTCTCCATCTTCAACTTTCATAGCCAAATTACGCTCAAGCTCACGGTAGAGCCGGTCTCGCAAGTTTCTACTAGTGACATACTTTCCCTAAAAAAGGAACAAAGAGACTTTGAGTCATACAGTCATTCCAACACAACACTTTTCTAATTTAGCAAACAAAACAAAAAATCTAACTAAAATACTAAATACAGACAAGCTACAAGATTAACAAGAAATATATGGAATGCAAGATATTTGCAAGGAGAGATGAAACCAATCAAATTAGGATTTATCTAAGCACTCATGAAGGCATGCACACTTAAAGCAGAAAAGTGCTACTAAAAGGCATGTATACTTAGGCCTTTTGGCTTGTCTACAAGGACAGCTTTGCACAAGGCTCATAAAAAGGCTGAAACTTTAGTAAAGAAAGCCATGTAAACAGTTTTATAGAGACACACCTCACGTCCAACAAATGGTGAAGTATTTATAGAGAATGCCATTTTGACAGTTGGTTCTTCCACCTTAATGGCTGGTAAAGGCCTCCCAGATATTTTGTCAGCAATGGTCTCCCCAATCTGAGCAAAGAATTTAAATAAGTGCCAACAAATTCTTACCCAAAAAAAAAAGAGACAAAAATTGTCCTTTATTGTTAATTGAAAACTATCTTAAAAGTTAGGAATCCCTATATTATTAATGCAAAAAAATAATGTAACATCAATATTAAGATATCAGTTGATGTACCTGTATATCATCAATTCCACAGACAGCACATATGTCACCAGCTTCTACACGTTCTGCAGGAACCCTAATGAATTTCTCATACACAAAAAGCTCAGTGATTCTTGCATATCTACAGGAATCTTCTGTGGTGCACACCTAAAAGAAATGTTAAAATTATTAGCAGGAAGAGAGAATATCCCTTTTTTTTCCTATAAAAGTCTACAATGAATATTTGCAAAAGCAATTTGTCATTAAATGGATTTGACAACAAGCAAAAGGAAAACTACCAAGCCAAAAATTCAAAGATGCATAGTTATAGTCAATATTGTTTTAAATTATTGGAATCTCCTCTGCTGAAATGGGATATAAAACTTTTAACCCAAATTAGCAAAATTTTAAAGATAGCATAAAGACAAGGCCCCCCAAAGAGGTGGGAGGGACACTAATATTAACACTTTCAAAACAAAAAAGCCAAAGTTGACTTAATATGCACAATTATATATTAATAAATACAAAAATGTGTAGCACAGACCACCTTTCTGATTCAAATCAAACTCACCTTCACATCCAATCCTCTACGCAGAAATCCAGCATGCAAGCGTCCAATGGCTATACGTCCTTTATGTTCATCATACTCGATATTTGTAACCTAAAACATTATTTTGACAGTGCAAATAAGATTCTGTTAAAAAACACACACACACACACACAAACAACAACAACAACAAAGATAAAACAAATACAAACATAACAGCTTGTTTGGATGAGCTTATGTCCATAGCTTATTTCTTAAGTACAACTTTTTGTACCCCATAAAATAAGTGTTGAATAGACAAATTTGCAAAGCAGTAACAAATCAATCTTCCATGACTACATCAGAAACTTAAAGCATTAAAGGATGCTTAGAAGGAATGAAATGCATGAGTTTAAGGGTGTGGGTTTAAAGAAAAATATATAGTAGAATTACATTTGGAATCTCAATGAGGAAGGAGAAAACAGGCTATCAAAAAGAGGAATATATTTATAAATAAATTAATTAATTAATTAAAGATGACTAGTGAAAATTTAAAATCACAAGTGAGCAAGTTGGCAACTTTGGAAGAAATTTCATGGAGACAGAAGTCAAGGGTAGACTGGTAGTATGGTTAAAAGAAGGTAATAATAACACAAGGTTTTTCCACAAGATATAACTGACATAGGAAAGCAAACCACACTAGGAGCTTGGAGGTGGATGGGGAAATCTATCAAGACTAGAGGTATGAAACCAAATTGTTCAATGGTATGAAACTTTATATAAACAGAGGATTGGAGGCCAAATGTGAATGGGTTGGATTTTTCATCAATTGGAGAGGAAGACATTATGGCTTTATTCAAGGAGGTTCATGAGTTCTGTAAGTTTGAAAATTCTCCAAATGCCTCTTTTATTGCATTAATTCCTAAAAGGAATAATGGTATAAATAATAGGAATTTTCAACCTATTAGCTCGATTGGGAGTGTTTATTTACTGCTGGCAAAGGTGTTGGTCAACGAATTGAAGTTGATGTTAGATAGCTTAATTTCAGAATCTCAAAATTCATTTGTGGAAAAGAGACAGTTCTAGACTTAGTGTCCATTTAGGAACAGCTTATCTAGCTTTTTGCTGAAAGTATACTAATGAATATTTAAATAGTCATATCAAAAGAAGACTTTCAGGTGTTATTTGCAAACTAGATATTGAAAAGGAGAGAATGGACTTTGGTAATCGGTGGAGATGCTATATTTATTTTTGGGTGACTACAATACGTTTTTTTAATACTGGGGTTCCAAAAAGGTTTTTTCAATAGCTCCAGGGGTCTGAAGCAAGGAGATCTTTTGTCAACTTTGATTTTTATTTTGGTTAGGTACTAGGTAGAATTTTGAGAACTAAGGATGGGGGATTCATCTTTGGGTTTCAAGCCGGAAATGATACTAACAACAATCTTTTGTTTCTCATTTACTAATAGCCAATGGTACCACTTAGTTTTGTGACACAAATGTGGAATAACTCCTTTATATTAGAATGGTTCTAATTTGCTTTGAAGCTTTGACAGGCTTTGAGCAAAAGTGAAATTGTTCCAGTAAGGGAGACAACATTGATTAAAGGGCTAAAATCCTTGGGTGTATGGTTGGTTACTAACGAATGAATTACCTGGGTATGACTTCAGACTGTAGATTGTTGGGATGGAAGTGATTGTGCTTGTCAAAAGGGAGTAGGTTGACCTTACTAGAAAAGGAATTTTATATGGAGTGGAGACAGTGATGAATTCCATCTTGTAAATTTGAACATCATGTGATCTCTCTTTTTGTAATGGAGAATTGGGGATATGCGAATTAGGCACTGTTAATCAAACCTTGTTGGGTAAGTGGCTTTGGTGGATTGGGGCCGAAGATACTCATTTGTGGAGACAAGTGATTTCGATGAAATGTAGAAGAATGGGATAACTAGTAAATGAAGATATGAATCGCCCATGGTTACAACTTATAAAGAGGTATAAGAGGGTTGGTATATGTTTATGAAGTTTGTAAAATTTGACAAAGGAAACCACAAAGAATGAGGTATTGGCATGATAAATGGTGTGAGGATTATTCTTTATGTGGACTTCAACTTCAGCGAAGACATCAACTTGTGATAATCTTATGAAGAGAGGATTTCCTATGGCAAAATTGTGTTGCATGTGTAGGAGATGTAGTGAATCTATGGATCATTTGTTGTTGCCTTGTGACAAAAATGAATTATGATATTCTACTTTCTGTGTTTGGTTTCCATTGCGTAATGCATAAAACTATGTTTGAGCTACTAAGTGGATGGAGGAATTGGTGTAGTAAACCCTCTGGTGCTTGAAATTCACCCCTTATGCAAACAATATGAGAGAGAGGAACCGACATCCCTTTGAAGATGTAGGAGTTTCATTTGTTCATTTAAAATCATCTTTTGTAAGAACTTTTTTCGAATGGGCTTGTATAATGGGTAATAGCAAGATCCATCTCATTAATAAAACTGATTACTTATTATTATTATTATTATTATTATTATTATAATATAAAAGAGGTTGAAATTTCTTAGCCACCTACTAGTGATCACACTGATCTCCGTTAAAAATGTTTGAATAAAATTACTTTGATTAGTTTGTCCTCACACTGATGTAGGGGGCTAGTATACTGCATGAAGGAATAGTCTCATAATAACATTAAGCCCTAATGCCCCAAGGGAAGGGGAAATGGGAGATTTGAACTTCTGAACCCTGCTTCATGAGGTCATGAGGTGTGGTCCACAGCCAATTAATCCAACTAATCGCTGTTCTGTAGTATAAGGCGCTATGCCACATCCAAATAGACAAAAAAACTAAATAAATAAATAACATTAAAGAATTGAAAGAACAACCACTAACAAGCAATTGCAGTGCACCATCTCTGTCAATACATGGCCCAGGTATGCATCTGATTATAGACTCGAAAAGTGGCCCAAGATCTTCTGCCAAATTATCAGGTGACAATCCTGCCTTTCCCTTAATACCGCTTGCATATATTGCTTGGAAATCACACTGCAGGCAAAATGAAAGTTGCAAGTAGATTAAACTTTATATGGTGTTTTTAGACAAAATTGAAGCATCTAAAACCTTTAATGAAAATAAGGATTAAATTATGAGGACACATCTATAACCACATTTTTTTGTACATATTTTTCCTCTAAACTGAATTGGAGGAATCTCCTGCAACCAATTAAGTGGTGATTCAGGTAACCATCCACTTACACATTAATCACAATATCTATTAAGTCATCTAAACAAGTCATATGACTGTTAAATAGATCAAATAATTGAAAGTGCACATGGTTAATCATTTGAATTGCCATGTAGCGGATAGGATAAAATTTTTATTTTTGTTTTCTGGCTTGCCCATTCACATCCAGATTTCCAATTGGACAAGGAAACACATTATTCATCCTCAATGTTTATATTAACTACCTGATAATTCCTATCATAAAGATGGACCATGGTGGTCAACAGACCATTTTGATGCCCACCTTTTTATCTATTCAGGCATGGATGGGGGCAGAATATAGTTACTGTTTTGAATAGCAAGATAGTTTTAACCCAATAACCAATGTGAAACACATATTTGCCACTTCACAATATAGAATAGGTACCTGTTCATCTGACGCATTTAGTTCAATAAAGAGTTCAAAAGTTGAATTTATGACATAATCAGGACGAGCAGATGGTCTGTCAATCTTATTGACCACAACAACAACAGCATGGCCAAATTCTAGGGCCTTCTTTAGAACAAATCTTGTTTGAGGCATTGGACCCTCAACAGAATCTACCTACAAAAAGCAACAGCCATATAAATTAAGTACCAGATCACATGAAACAGAAGATAACCAGGTAAGATTCTAAAGAGGTATCATAACAAAGCAAGCCAATAACCAAAAAGAAAAAGGTCACTATCATGGAAAATTCTCCCACGACATCATTTATAATTAAAAAAAAAAATTTCTTTTGGAGTGATTATTAGTATTAGTAGGTTCATAAAGAACTTTAATTTTATTAAGTGAAGAAAAGTATAATTCTGAAAAATTTACTCACTTTCCTATGAAGAAAAACCCAAACCCAAATAAATAGAACTCTTATAATGCATAATCCACAAACTTATCCCTAACAAACCCCATGTGAAGTAATCACCAGTTCCTGAAGTCAAGCATATCCATGCAATAAGAAAATGGGGAAAAGGAAATCATTAAGGAAGAAAGCATGGTATAAGCACATAACTCTAGAGTCCTATATAACAAGACAAAGCAATGTATCATGATTTCAAAGTATTCTCTACAAGAATAAATTAATTTTAGGGAGGAAACAGATGCCGTTGTTTATCACCATAATTTCACACGAAGATTCATAGCCTCCGAAAATTTAGAAAACATATTCTCTCCCTCTTTAATGGAAAATATCACATACACATAAAATAGATGACTAATAGCTAACCCTAAACAGCACTATGACTCCTTAGCTTTGATATCTAAGCCCCAACTAAATAACTAAACTCACAAATACGACTGAATATGAACCCCAAAAGTAACACCCAATGGAGCCATGGGATAACCCATTTCTAGAAACTTAAAAATTACAAAACTTCACATAACATTTAAATATAAATAAAATAAAGAATACCTTTTGAACTGGTACTTATTCCTAGAGTATTTGTAATATTAATGACAAGCCAAACTAAAGGGAAAGACAAAAGGCCCGCCAAGCTGACATCTAGCCTAGCGCATTACTATTTGACTGTTTCTTTTCACCCAATCCCTGTCAAGTGTTATTTTAAATATAACTGTTAATAGAAAATGGGCAAAGTTGTGGACATGCAGATCACAAAGAAAAAAAAAATTCTTGGAAAACATTAATGCTTCAGCTGCCAAAAATGATATTAGCCCTTGAAGGGCTTTAAATCCACAAACTGTTTGTTACTTTAGGTTTTTTTATTAAAAAAATAAATAAATAGCAAAAGACCCTTTGTAACCTTTAATTAGCTAATGGCATATAACAACCACCATGAGAATCACAAATGTTAATATCAATCCTCATAATCATCTGCATAGAAATCACAAGGTCAGAAAGCATATCACTCCCAAAAAAAAAAAAAAGTTCCAAAGAAGTACCACTAGAAGAACCCCTTCCACCATATTGAGGATGCGTTCAACTTCCCCTCCAAAGTCAGAGTGCCCTGGAGTATCTATTATGTTAATCTTTGTGTCTTTATAAGTGATAGATGTATTTTTGCTAAGTATTGTAATTCCTCTTTCACGCTCAAGATCATTTGAGTCCATTATCCTTTCCTGTACAAATTGGTTGTCACGAAAAACCTGCACAGTGGAATTAGAAATATATATTACTAAAATTCATCATTTTCTCCTTCGCATTGGGAAGGAGGAAGTGGTAAAGTTTGATGGCCCACTTCACAATTATAAGTCACAAGTGACCAGTGACTACAATGGTTTTCGCAAAAACACTGTCCTATTTAGGATTTTAATAAATTTATATGATTCTACTTTCTCAACAGTAATAATTCAATTTCATGGGATTGATTGATGTAAATATGTGCAGGCTTCATAATTTCTTATTTATATGCCAGCAAACTCAGCATCTCAAAAGCTAATTAGTTGTGCCAAGCATGATATTGAAAACTGAATTCAATGGGTATGTAAAATACAAAATTTGCATAAAATTTATCACCTGTATTGTCTTATTATTGACCATTATATGTATGTTTATTCAATACACAATTAGGGTTGGTGACCAAATCTTGTCTTGCACATTAAGATTATGATTTAAAGTCTGTACATGAATAATATTTATATATATATTGACAGATAAGAAAAATTATATTAAAAAGAAACTACTCCATCAAAGAGATGAAGTAAACGAAGGAAATATGTACAAGAATATAAATTGAAAGTTTAATTCTGCAACATTGGCCATAATGTCAAAAGCTACCGTTCAGGGATAGCGATATGGATCATGCGCTGGTGTTATAACATGTTAACATCCAAACTTTCATATAAAAGATCCCAATTAAATCCAACACTACTCATGTCTCTTTATGGTTAATTTTCCCACCCCCAAAAAAATCTAATCACAGCAAGATTATACAATTTAGTGCTAGCATAAGCTTCAGTTGTATAAATAATGTACCAATCTGGATAGGTAATCGATTACAGACCAAAACTTTTGAAAAAAGAAAAGAAAAGAATTATGACTATTATCAGCCATGCTCTATGGTACTAAATATAGGGCTGTTAAAGAAACAATATATTCATAAAATAAGTGTAACTGAAATGGGAATGTTAAGATGGAGAAGCAGAAATACACGGAGACACAGTATTCAAAATAAGAAAATCCGCTCAAATTTTTTTGGGACCAAGGCTTGGTTGTTGTTGTTTGATATGTGAAGTTGACTCATTAATCTGAGGAGACAACTAGTGTCATTGTTGAATTATGAATAAGGAAGGAGTTAAAACCTTAGCTTGCTTCAACATAGAATCAACCAAAGTTGTCTTTCCATGATCAACGTGAGCCACAATCGCTATATTCCTTACATCACTTCTCCTTATCAATTGGCTCTTCTCTAATAACAAGGAACAACATCAAAACAATCAAACATTAGATATTTTCCAAATTACCACTAATAAGGTAAAAAAAATTTATGAATCGAAACGTATGAAATTACGAATACAGGAAGCTAAAACGAAAGAAAGGAAAAGGAAGTGGAAATCAAATTAGCACCGATATCGGGAGTAGTGGTGTCTGTAGCTTGAGAAACTGAGCATTTGATTGGTGTGTGAGTTGGAGAACGGAGTCTGAGAACTGGTTTAGATAAGCTTAAGGCGTTGCCAAGGAAGAGTTTATTAGAGAGTGGGGAACGATGAGGAAATGAGGTTATTCTTGAGCTGTTCACGGAGAAGGTCGAATTGTGGAAGCTGATTGATGCCATATTTTTCTCTTCTCACTCTCAGTCTCAGGAAGAGAGTAGAGAGAGAAAGGAAGGGATTTGGTTTTGGAAAATGAGGGTAAGGCTGGTATTGGAGTTGGAACTTGGGACTTCATAAACTGAAAATGGACTCTAGTGGCTGGCTGGTGCTGAAGCTAACACCGCTACTCCTATTGAAGGTATGCTGTGGTCCACGTCCTCAATAGGCTATCACCGGACATCCGTTCAAAATCTCTCCTCTTTCCCCTTTTGAATCATAAAAATAGTGTTTCGAACAGAAAAAAAGTTTATTTCGAAATTGGCTTGAAATTATTTCCCTTCAACTATGTGACAATTGATATATGCCTAGTTTTAGTCACATTACTTGATGAGTTATAGACATGTTTTAATAATACACTCCAATGGTCTGGTATAAATTGCCACATAGTAAATTTTTTTTTTTTTTTTTAAAAAAAACTTTAAATTTGAAACTATACTTTGTCCTTAAAAATATATATGTAACTACACTCGCAATGTATGCGTACCATAAATTGGTAAGGATTACATTCAACGAGATATGTTTCATAAGTGAATGTAAAAGAAACAATATGTCTAGCGACATAGAATCCTTCATCCAATTTTCCACACTTCTCCTTCCATGTGTTTTTGTATGGTAGAGGCCCCAAAGTGAAGTGGCAAATACCATGTGAGAGAAGGTGTGACAACTTCAGTGAAAAAAAAATGATGCCCCAAGCAAAATTGTAAGAGAAAAGATATTTTCTCTCATATATATCCTATGTGTACACCCAATTTCACACCTTTTTTTTTTTTAATAAACAAACACACACACAAGGGTGAAGAAAAAAAGTTCTAACACAAAGACACATCACAACTCTACTAAAAAACCATAGTAACTTTTAAGGGAGGATGAGACAAGTTATACTATACACAACACACAATTTATGAAGTTAATATTTTCATCTTATGATTGGATCAATATTATTTTTACATGGATTTACCATTAACACTCGTCTTCTTATGAATCAATTACAGCTTACACATTAATTTGGTGGGAAATTGACTGTGTCCTATATTGATTTTCTCCGTCAATATAGGCTAGGATTGGTGTGTCAGTGTATGCAATTTAATTTAAACTAAAATATCATTATTATTATTATTATTATTATTACTACTATTATTACTATTATTATTATTATAATAATAATAATTATTATTATTATTATTATTATTATTATTATTATTATTTTGTGGCTAAAGTGCAAATTGGAAAAAAATACTCATACATCCCTTGAACTTTAAGATAGTGACCAATATACCCTAAAGTTCAAGGGATGTATGAGCATTTTTCCAATACAAATAGCATCCTCTAAGTTTGAATAAAATTTATTTCAATTCTTTAAATTTACTTCTGTCCAATTTCGTTAAAAATTTTCCATTAAAAAATATTTTCCTCGCATGAAAAAAATATATAAAATTAATAAAAATATTTTATAGATTTTTTGTGAGAATTTCTTTTCAAAAAATGTTATTTTCATTAGTTAATTACATACTTAATGGCAAATTTTCAACAAAATTGGACAAACAACTTAAATTGAATAAATTTGAAATTTAGTGTAACTCTAAATAATATTATACTACCCAATAACTTGTTATTGTATTCATATTTTGAAAATATCACCATTGGATTACATGTTCTATATGTTCTTAATATGCATGCCAATTTTCATTTCAATCGGATATTATTTACCATTCAACCTATAAACTCATCTTTTATGCATTATTTGAAATTACGAAAACTTGAATTTAAATAATTGATTAATGATATGACTATTGATCTTTAATCAACTTGAAATTTTGCAAACATGAAGAATATACAAAAATAATATAACTACAATGGTAGATTTGTCAACATTCACATCCAATTAAAAAATATTAAGTATTATAATATTACTTAAAATTAAACCAAATTTAACTTGACTATATATATAAACAACTTGACCTCTTAGAGGTATTGTCAATAGGAATTCTATATATATGAATGATAGGTGTAACATTCATGCATTAGTACAAAGTTGTCTTAAATAAACTTCTTCTTTAATGAATCTAAATGGTTTATTAAGATTTTTTTTTTTTCCTTTATTACAGAAGACAATAATTCGTTACATGAATTGTCATAGTAGAGAGAATTCTATGATTGGTCGTGTCCTTTTTAAAAGTTATAAATTATGTTAAGATTAAACATGCAAGGGATGTGAAAAGAGAAAAGAAAGCTCTTATTAATCCTAACAAACTAGAGTGTACATCCTGATTGTTTGTGACGTCCTTGAATAACATACTTTAATTTAGTAAGAAATTTCTCACATCTTGTAGTTGATTTTTGTTATTGTTGATGCCCATTTTTTGATCCGTACACAAGAGCCCATACGAAGGAAAGCCCAAGAAAAAGAAAGGCCGAAAGGCCCACCAAGAAGACCAAAGAGCAAAAGAGGCCCAAAGAAAGAAATGCAAGGGAAAGCGATCTGTAGCAGAATACAGTTTTCCAGCAGAATGACTTCGTAAGATAAAGACAAATTGGGTCCAAGATCCTTTTGATTCAGTCAACATTATTTGGCCCACAAAGACCCAAATTCTTTTGTATAAAAAGATAGGCGTGAAAACTAATATGAAGAATCACGATGAAAAGAAACAAGGAATAGCAAGAAGTGTTAGCAGCAAGATTTGCATGAAGGAAAGAAAAGCCAAACCAAAAGAAATGACAAACACAACAGGAAACACATGAAGAAATAAGACGGAGACATGTAGCAGAACAAAACAAAGTTAATCTGTTATAATAGAAATGATATGGGAACGAAAGAAGACAAAAGCAAAAGATAGTGGAGTAAGCACAGAAGGGCTAGAGCACTACCAACCTGTACCCAGCCAATATAAAGGAGGTGGGTCTACGGTCAAGGAGATTCAAAGAGTGTGGTTTGGTGGTGGAGGGAAAAGGGGGTCTATATTTGGCTTCCAACTATAACTTCTTATAGGAATATACCCTACTGGGATGGTATCTTTCCCAAAAGAAGTAATAGATGGTTGGAACCATCTGATGCATGCCATAGAGCTAGGTAGTGAGGTAGCTCAATCCTTATCCATTTGAACCCAGAGGTAGAGGGATATAGGAAGAACAAACAAAATAGAATTTTGTCTTGAAATAAGTAGTGGTGTAACAAATGTATTCTGAGTAGTGGTCGGACAACCAATGGATTGATGTGCAATCCTAAAGGAATGCCCACCACAAGCCAAAAACAGTTGGTGAAACCCTAGGGGTAAAAGGGAAAAATCCCATTGAATTAGCTCATTATAAAAAAGAGAAGCACCTAAGGGGGGAACCCATGGTAAGAGAGCAGTAAACACCTACGGGAGGCACTTAGAGAGAGAGACACACACCTAGAGAGAAGGACCTAAGAAAAGGAAAGACCAAATGGGGAACAACCCACAGCAAGAAAGTAGTAAGAAACTAAGAGTAAAAAGAACGGAGAGAAAGAAAGAAAAAAATAAAGTGGTACAAAGAAGAGAGAAAACATAGCAAGAATAAGGGCATGTATCAATAAACTATCTTTTCCATCCCTTTTAGAAAACCCGCTCTTTGAATTCCCCCAAAAGAAGTAGTCAGTAGAGGCCTATTTTCCAAAATGCACAACTTTGATGGCAAAAGTCATACAATACATTAAAATAACGTTTTCTTAAAATTCATCCTAATACAAAACAGTGGCCACCCAACAAGCAACAACCACTACCCACTACCACCAACCAACAACCACAGCCACCACTCACAACCTAAAACATAATTCAAAACAAAACCAAACAAATCCAACCAAATACCCCAAACAAATCCATTTATAAAAACACTAATCATCACTGCAAAAATTCCAACCCATGAGCCCAATTTGAAAAATTACCCAAGACCCACCATTGTGATTGGTTAAAACAACACAACCCAACCACCATCACAATCAATCCTACCCAATCAACCCACAAAATAAAAACCAGAAAAATAAAACCCAAAAAACTAGAAAAATAAAACCCAGAAAACTAATCAATTCCACCATTGTTGGTGACGATGGAGGGTAAGGATAAGGCTGATTGAGTGGCAATGCATGTGGGGGAGAGGTCGGTGATTTCTAGGTTTTGTTTGTGTGATCTACAGCTCGATGAGGTGACAGCAAGGTGGAGGAGAGGCTGATGGTTTGGTGGTGAGATTAGCCGCGTATTCTAGAGAGAGAAAGAGAGGCTAGAGTGAAAATGAATGATGAAGAGAGGAGATGTGGCTAGGTTAGAGAGGAAGATAGGAGAGAGGAGAGGCTGTGATAAAGAAAAGCAACAGGGAAGAGAGAGAAATTAAGGTCAGAGAGGAAAGAAAGTATAATAAAAAAATAATAAAAATTTTATAATTTGTAAACAGTATCGTCTCAAAATTGATATTGTACTGTTCACCATGGTTTTTAAATTCGGATTGAACCGTACAATCCGACCCAGTTAACCAAGAACCTCTCACTATTATGGTTCTTCTAGAACTAGAAACCGTTCTAGGTAAGAAAAGCAGGGAACCGTTCAAAGTGCAGTTGAACCGCCCAGGTTTGAAAACCGTAGACAATTTTCATGGTTCAAGTTAGAGCTATTTTATTATAAATAAATAAAAATATTACAGACTCACAGCACCAAATCACCATTGTGGAAGCTTCAACCGTAATATTCTGTCAAACGTTGAACTCGCATCAATGTTCTGGTCAATTTCAAGCAAAAATTTCTTTTCGGTAGTGAGTGCTTCTACGAGATTTTTTTGAAAAAAAAAAAAGAAAAGAAAAGAAGAAGAAAGGAGCAACCACTACACGGTGATGATGCAATGCTTTACAAGAGTTTTTGGGGGGAAAAAAACCATTCTGTTAGTGAGACTAAGAAAGAGACAGAGGAAGAGTTTTGTAAGGAGATTTGTGAAGAAGAAAGAAAGAAAAAGGTTCATAAAAAAAATAAAAATAAATAAATAAAAAAAAGAGAGAATAGGGAACACCTGAAGAAACGTGTAGGCATTGGGAAAGTAAAAAAGGCATTAGTAAGGTAAAATTTTTAAATTGGTGGATGAGAAAATTTTAAGAAACTAGTAAAAAAAAGAAAAGAAAAAAAAGAAAAGAAAGAGATAGAGATGTAGAATTAAAAACGGTGGAGGGAGCATTGATTAAAGAGTAGACTCATTTTAAGAAGATGGAGAGAGAAAGGCTAAAACGCTTTGATGAAGAAGAAGATATGTTGGCTCGTAGCACTAAGAAGTTCAAAGAAAGTCATCACTTGGCATGGGAAAAGGAAGATAATCATATTATTAAGTTAGGAATTTACAAAGACAAGTTTGGGGGGCAATCCTTGGGGCATTTGAGAAAGCCTTTAGGTTTAATAGCATGATGTAAGAAGATCTAGAATCGAACACCGCGGAGGATAATCTCCATGAAGGCAATGTCAAGGTTTGCTTTTCCAGGGAAGATAAGTCCTGCATGAGAGCTCCATGGTAGCAAGCTCTCATTATTAAACCATTTGGGAGAAAAGTGGGTTTCTCATTCTTGGTCTCAAAAATTTGAAGTATGTGGAATCCAAGGGGGGGAATGGAGTGTATAGATTTTGGGTTTGATTACTTTTTAGTTAAGTTTCAATTATGTGAAGATGTAGATAATATTTTGAAAGGTGGCCCTTAGTTTATTGGGCAACATTTCTTAGCCATTAGGCAATGGGAGCTTGAATTCAAAGCCTCTACAACAACCTTCTCCTCAGTAGTGGTGTGGATTAGACTACCTGAGCTTTCGATTGAGTTTTATGAGCAGAATGCACTCCTAAAAATTGGTAAAGTCATTGGGCCAGTCCTCCGTATTGATGCATACACAGCCAATGGAGCTAGAGGGTGTTTTGCTCGACTATGTTTGCAAGTCAATCTAGATAAACCCCTTATTCAAACTATTTACCTTAGCAAGATGGCTTAGAGTATTCAGTATGAAGGCATCAGTACCCTCTGTTTTGCTTGCAGTAGGATTGGCCATTAAAAAGAAACATGTCCATACATGATAAGAGCTACACCCCAAGAAACACAACTGGAACAGAGTGTAAACTCCAAAACTGTTGAGAACACCTAGCAACCTAGGATAGAGAAGCCAACATATAAGAAATAGGAAGATTATGGAGAATGGATGGTAATGGCTAGGCACAAGCTGATGAACAAAGCCCGAGGTAAGCAAAGCAACCTAGATTTGAGCCAATCAGATGAATCATTTCAAGCAAAAAGTGACAGGCCTCTGCCTAGGAGGAACAAAGCAAAGTAGCGAGGAAGAGGAAAGCCACACATTCCCAACCTACCGTGTCACATAGGGAGGAGTCCAAGGCTTCCCTATCAAATCAAAGGAAATCCAATGATGGCAGAAGTTCTAAGGGTCAGGGAAGTCGTGCCAAATCAAACCAGAAAGTTAAGGTTCTGGTGGAAGCCAACAGGATAGAGTGTGGCTGAGTAAGTCAAATGGGCCTTTTGCCTTTAGGTTAGAAGCAGGCCTTTCAATTGAAATTAGACTAAATCAAAGTCCATTTCTTTTCTCTAGCCCAGCAAGCCCAGTGATTAACCCTAAAGCAATAAAGATAGAACCAAAAGCAAGCATTTTAAGAGGCAGTCGCAATTGAGGAAACAAACAGGTGGGCGATTTTCTACAGGAGAAAAGTTATACTAGTTGGAAACGAGACAATCCACTAGATAAGACAATATCCAAATGAAATTTGGGGGTGGTTTGAATTGGAGCTAATGTTAGCTTGGAAGAATATGTTTCCACTCATGGAGGAGTGTAGGAGGCTAGGTTATCTACCTCTAATGACGAAGCCTGGGTGACGACTCCGAACCCATGGTAGAGATTTATCACGTACAAGCCAGCTATGCCAGTCCCTCTACTAATAAGCTCGAGCTCATCAGCACCAAGATTAAGTGTGCAAGCCTTGGAAAAATCTTTGACCAAGGAAGAAATGGAGTGGACCCAACCTGTGATATTAGTGAGGAAGATTCTACAAGACAAGCCAATGGAATGCTTGATGATAGGCAACCTGCATAAGGTGAAGCATCTCCAATTCACAGAGCCGAAGATCAATGGCACCATCCTTATCAGAGCGAAGTAAGAAGTGATAGGGATAATTAAACACTTGACAACTTTGTTTCCGAGAAGCTAATGGAGGCATGGAGATTGAGGGACATTGAGGATTCCTCCTCACTGTCGCGCTTTGATTCTTCCATAACCCCGTATAAAATTATGAATATATTGATTTGGAATTGTAGGCGTGCAATAAAGCCCCAATTCAAAAAAATAGTGATGGGCTTGGTGGAATGTCATTCTCTAATTCTCATGGTGATTATAGAAACAAGGCTCAATGAAGCAAGGGCTGAAGAAATCATTGAGACCTTGCCATTTGATGGAGTTGCTGTGGTTGATACTATTAGCTTTATAGGAGGTATTGAGACCTTGCCATTTGATGGAGTTGTTGTGGTTGATACTATTAGCTTTATAGGAGGTATTCGGTTGTTGTGGCGCCTAGAGTTGGTGCAAGTGGATGTCTTGGCTTTAATAAAGCAAGAAATCCATGTCATCATCCAAGTAAGATCCCAAACCTTAAACTGGCTTATTAGTGTTATATATGCTAGTCCTAGGTTTGCTAAAAGGTGTATATTGTGATAAAATCTTAAAATACTAGCTAATCTACATGACTTACCTTGAGCTCATATGGGAGATTTTAATGAGGTGCTTTCTGAAGAAAAGAAGTTTGGAGGTAACCCTATCTGCCAAAAAAGGGTGAGGACTATTCAAGATTGTATGAATGAATGCCATATGATGGATTTGGGTTTCTCAGGGTCGAAATTCACCTGGTCCAACAAAATGGATTTAGGGGGATTAATATAATGTAAACTGGATAGATGTTGGGCCAACCTAGACTAGAAGTCTTTCTTTCCAAAAGCAAATGTCATGCATTTGGCAAGAGCAAACTCAGATCACCGCTCTCTCCTCCTTAATTTGAGTCCTAACATGGGTAGCGCATCAAATAGGCCATTTAGATTTCAATCTATATGGTTAAGCCATACCAAATTTTCTGCCATTGTGAGAGAGTCCTAGTTAGGAAAGGATTCAGACCTAGCTGGTGCAATTACAAGCTTCACCACCAGAGCTCAACAATGGAACAAGGAAGTTTTTGGTAATGTGTTTGCTAAGAAGAAACAGAGCTTGGCTAGATTGCTGGGCACCCAAAGAAAGCTTTGCCAATAATCCCAACAACTTTCTGATCAACCTTCAAGATGGAACAAGGAAGTTTTTGGTAATGTGTTTGCTAAGAAGAAACAGAGCTTGGCTAGATTGCTGGGCACCCAAAGAAAGCTTTGCCAACAATCCCAACAACTTTCTGATCAACCTTCAAGATTAGTTTTCTTAGGAATATAAAGTTATACTTCAACTTGAGGAAGAAATTCGGGCCATGAAATCTAGAACCAATTGGACCATTTTTGGGAGAAGAAACACGGCCTATTTTCACGTCTACTTTGACTAGAAGAAGCAAAAATAGGATTACTAGCATACAAAGTAATGAGGGTGAATGGGTTCATAATGTTGAGGAAGTTAAGGATATCTTCATTTCAAGCTTTAAAAAGCTCTATCAAATTGAACAACTAGCCTGCCTCTTGGCCCAACAATGGGATTCTGATTGGTGTGCGAAGCTAAACAAAGAAGAAGCAATTAATATGGCCCACATGCCTTCAGATAAAGATATCTAGACTACCCTAAAATCCATGTAGCCATATAAAGCCCCGAGTAGTGATGGGATGCATGCAAGATTTTTCCAGAGATTATGTCTAGTGGTTGGTGAATCAGTTAGGATAGAGGTAAAAGAGATTTTTGCAAGCCAAAAAGTTCCAGTGTACCTCAATCAAACTCTAATTACTCTCGTCCCAAAATAGCCTGGCCCAAAGACTGTTAGCCAATATAGACCAACAAGTCTATGTAACACTGTCTACAAAATTATTTCAAAAATCCTTGTTCAAAGATTGAGGCCCATGCTGCCTTCCCTGATCTCTCCTATGCAAGCTACCTTTCTTGAAGGGAGGAGAGGATCAGACAATGTCATAATTTCCCAAGAGCTCAATGCTCCCTAAGAAAGAGGAAGGACAAGGATGGGTATATGGTGGTGAAGATAGACCTTGAAAAAGCTTATGACAATGTAGAGTGGAGTTTCATTAAAATGGTGCTTGGACACTTTGGCTTCCCAGAGAATATCATTAATCTAATTATGAGTTGTGTCTCTACAACTTCAACTTCTCTGCTCTTCAATGGGAGTAAACTTGAATCCTTCCAACTCTCTAGAGGAATTGGACAAGATGATCCTAGTTCACCATATTTGTTCCTGCTGTGCATGGAGTTTCTAGGTGCCCAAATCACCAAGACGTGTGAAGATAAAAGGTGGGACAAGGTCAAAGCATCCAAAAATCACCCAAGTTTTCACATGTATTTTATGCGGACAACCTCATGTTATTTGCTAAGGCAAATGCTAAGAATTGTGAAGCCATCCTAGAGGACTTGAATAACTTTTGCAACTTGGCTAGGTAGAAGGTGAATCATGGAAAATCAAGGATATTCTTTTCCCCAAATGTCACTAGGAGAAAAAAGAGAAATGTTTACAAAAGGTTAGGAATCAATGCTACCAATAATCTTGGTAAGTACCTAGGGTTCCCTATCATACACCAAGGCATAGTGGGCAGTGCTTTCAATTTTGTCATGGAGAAAGTTCAAAGTAAACTTTTTGGTTAGAAAACCAAGCTTCTACCAAAAGCTGGGAAACTTATGCTGACCAAAATAGTTGCTACCCCCATTGCAGAATACTACATGCAGTGTCATGACCTTCCTATCAAAGTCTGTGATGGAATAGATAAGATGGTGAGGGACTTCATGTGGGGTCTACAGAAGGAAAAAAGAGGATGCATTTGGTAAACTAGAACACAGTGTCTTTTCCTAAAGAATTGGGTAGTTTGGGCCTTTATAGCATAAAACATAGGAATCAAGCTGTCCTAGCTAAACTATGTTGGAGGCTTGCTAATGATGAGGATTCCCTTGGGCAAAAATGCTAGCTGCAAAATACCTAGCTCCTAGTAGAATATCTGAAGAAGGGAGGAAGTTACCATGATGAAGTATTTGGGCAACTTGCAAAAAGGGAGGACCAGTGTATGTTAAAGGATTAAAATGGGTAGTAAAGAATGGTGACTCTATCAAGTTGTGAATGGACTACTGGCTACCCAGTGGTACCTTGAGGAACCTTATAGAGGAACTTTTAACCCAAGGAGAAGACTAGCTAACAGTCAAGCAATGCTTCAACTCAAATCATGAGTGGAACCCACAAAGCATCTTATTTGAGCTACTAGAAAACTTGCTCAATACCATCAAAGCCACTCCCTTCTCCTATGTGCAAGATTTAGAGGACACCATCATCTGGGCTTATTCAAAAAAAGGCTTCTTCTCTCTAAAAATAGCATATTTGCTACCTAGGGGTTTAAACCCCCTGAACCTGGATACTGTGTCTATAGCATGGGTTTGGAAGACTAAAATTTCCCCTAAAATTCAGTTTTTCCTATGGCTATATCTGCACAATAGCTTACCCTCTGTGGAAGTGATGGGTTCAAGAGGTTTAAACCTTAACCCAATATGTACTATGTGTATAGAAGCAATGAGTCCATAGTCCACCTTCTCAAGCAGTGCGAAATAGCTCAAAATTTCTGGCAAGATCTACAGGTTCCTTACTACCTAAGATATTCCTTTAAGCTTCCAGTTGGTGAGTAACTTGAACTAAACTGCAAGATTGGGATGAGTTCCAAATTTTTGGGTATTCCGTGGAAGTTGCTGTTTCCGATGGGAGTATGGTAGCTTTGGTTACATTGAAACAGCTATGTGTTTCAGACAAGCAAGGTGGACAATTTGATTCTGAAAAGACGCATCAAGTCAATGCAAATTTTTTCTCTATTGGTATGGAAACAAAAGTGAAAAATTCCAAAACCATCATTCCAGTAGGATGGGTGAAACCACCGGAAGGGTGGATGAAATTAAACTAATATGGTTTAGCTTTGGAAAACCCAAGAAGGGCAAGGAGAGGCAGTGTAATTTGAAATCATGAAGGAGCTTGGATATAAGGGTATGCTAGAACTCTTGGTAATACCAACAGCATTTTTGCATAATTGTGGGCGCTTAGAGATGGGCTAAACTTGGCAATGGAGCTCAGGTTGAATAACCTTATTATAGAACTTGATGCTTTAAGTGTTGTTACTCTCCTAAACAATAACTCTGAAAATTTGTTGATGGAACCCCTTCTAACTGATTGCAGGAACTTGTTGAAGGCAATCCCAAATAAACGAATAACTCACACCTACTGTGAAGCCAACTAGTGTGCAGACGCATTGGCAAAGCTAGAAGCTAACTCCTTATCATCTTTTGTTGTCTTTTGTAACCCACCGTCTGTGGTGGAGAGTATTTTGGCTTTTGATAAAGCTAATATGCATTGTAATAGGCTTGTTAATTCCTAGTTTATGAAGTTGTCTTGATTTATCAACCAAAAAAAAAAAAAAAAAAAAAACGGTGGGTGAGATAAATCAATCAATCAAATGGTGGAGAAGAAGGGAAGAAAAAAAAAAAGAAACAGAAAAAGGAAAAACGGATTGGACTTAGGCAATCTGAAAAGTATAAAAAGACCCCTTCTCACGTCACTTCCTCTTCACTCTTTAGTTGTTATCATTGATTAGTTTTTTTATTATTAATTATGAGTCCTATTGGATCATGTATAACTTATAATTGAGGATTAAAAAAATATGGAATTTTTTATAAGTTATAGGAATTTTTACCAAATAATTAAATTTATATACATGAAAATAATATATATTCTCAATGTTTTACTAATTTAATTATTTATTTATATTTTAAATAATTATTAATTTAATTATGATATCATCACAATTCAACCTCAGTTCAACCTCGGTCTGACCTCAAAAATCTTAAACCTCTCCCTTGCCCAATTTTTTGAACGGTCTGAGATTCAAAACCATACTGTTCACCCATGCCAAAATTTTTAGAATTTGAATTACTTGATATGGGAGCTTTTTTGGTGTTTGGTGTGCCCAATGCCAAATATTTGACATTTGGCACACTTGATGGGCATGCTATAAACTCTCATTTAATTAGTAAAGTCCAACATATGAGATATTTTTAATATTTTAAATATGAGGTAAAGTGGAGATCTAGACATGATGAAACTCATGATCTTCTACTCTAGTATATGTGAATGTAATCATTTAATTATAATTCTAACTCTAATTAGTGTTTATTTATAAAAGAGTAATATTATAAACACAATTTTTTTTATATAATAATTAAATTGCTAGGTTTTTATTGATTTTCTTCTGAGTCCATCACTAATATCATTCTTTAGTCTAATAGTAACACCTTTTTTGTGGAATATTTTGTAAAAAAAATTTCTGATTATAGAATTATTGTACTCCTCAAAATGCTAATGACATCAAGAGTTAGTTAGGGTAGGAATTGAAAATGGGGTCAGGAGATAGAGAGCAGCACAAAAAGAGAAAAAATAAATAATAAAAAGAAGACAAAAGCAAAAGAATAGAAACTCAAAGCAGCAACAGCATGGTCATGATCACTTGCTTCGATAAAAGAATTGCAGCGCCGGACGATAGATCTTTAATATCTTCTATTTTGGCCTTACCTTTGTCCACTAGACAATAAAATTTGATTTGTAGGATCCATTTCAGTGTCAATCCTTTTTCTTAATTCCCAAACGTGGGACATTGTGAACACCAGTCACTAGTGAATAACGGACTCATGGTCCGAGTTCTTTTTAAAACGTAAAATAAATATGCATTTTACTGTTTATGACAAATAAGCCACTTCTGACGGCTTTCGGTGATTTCTTTTTATTTTAATCAAGCTTTATAGTTCTTTCTCTTTTTATGCCATTAACATAGATAATCTTATTCACGATCATTACCAGAAATTATATATTGATTTCAAAATTAGTGGCAGAAGCTTGGATCTTGCGCCTGGAACAAAGTTGTCAAAATTTAAAATTCTTTGGGTTGATAAAAATAAAGATTTTCAACTGCCAACTTCAAATATGGGAATTCATTAGATTCTTCTGCACTAAAATGGTGGATTACTACAAGTTTGGGGCCTAACGGGAGCTGGGGGAGAAAATTTAATTTTAGATCAATTATCACTGTTTTATGATATATTATCTGTTGTTTGACCTTTTGTTGTCCAGCATTTTGGGTTTATTCTTGTGATGCATCAGTAGTCTCTATTCAATGAATATTGAATTTAGGGCCTGACTCTCCCCATTTTATTACACTCAAAAGAACTCAAGGGGGTGTTTGGGCTCACTTTCTCTATTTAGAACCTTCACAAATCATCTCTGACAGAATTAAGTCTTAAACTAACAAGGCACATGGCATTCTTAGATTAGTTTCATATTGGGGAGAGAGAGAGAGTAATAATGAGATGGCGAAAAGAAAAATTGACTGATATAAAAAAGGAAAGGTAGATGATGAAATTTTCTCAAAAGTTAGTCTTCATAGTTTACTATGATAATGGTTCCTTTATCTATTATAGAGTAAGGCAGGGATGACATTGGCCCAAATTAATTTGGCCCAAATTATGGCCAAAATTAAATTACTTTATTTCACAAACTAACTTTTAGTAAATTTGTACCTACAGTTTTTTCAATGTACTAAATTATTTGTGCTTAGGTTAATAGGTTTGAACTTACCTTTTTACATTTTAGAGCTTTTCTAAGAAGTTACATCTAATGTTTCAGCATTTAGGATAAAAAATTGATTAATAGGTATGAAATTTTGAAGATTTATACAATAATTTTTGTTAAAAAAAAAGTGTGAACAATGAGGTGCAAATTACTATTTAAGTACAATTAGATCAAATCAAACAATTAAAAAATTATTTGTCCTCCTACTATTATCAGATATAAATAGATGATCTAATATTCTAATATAAACCACATTATTATATATTATATTATTATTATTATTATTATAAATAGATTTATACAATTTTTTTTTTTAAGGTTTTCATGGGCTTTTGAAAACTCTTGGACTGGCTGGCTGGGGGGCCTGAGCTAAAAACCAAGGGGGGCCCAAGCTAAAAACCAAGGGGCCCAAACCTGTTTTTTTAAAATTTTACATACTAAATTTTTTTGGACCCAGGGGGGGCCTGGGGCCCCTTTGCCCTGCTCCTGGGTCCGTCCCTGGGCAAAAAGAATCTATGTGGAGTAAGAGTGAGGTAGAAATTTATGTTGTTAGAAGATGATGAATTTAATCATTCAAGAATCATTCTAATAACTACAATATTGATCAAATTCTATATTTAGAAAAAAAAAAAAAAATATATATATATATATATATATATATATATATATATATTATATTTGGTTAATCTTGTAAGAAAAATTAGTTTGACACTAGGATTGCACTCCTTTGACATGTAGGATCAAACAAAGCACTATATATTATGGGCAGCTAGTTTACAATTAGAGGGTATTCTAGTAATTTTTTATGGGAGAATGACATTTATAAAAAGGATTTTGTTAATGTGTGCCCTAAGGGCACACAATAAGTAATCATTTTTGGAAATATTTTCTCAGGAATTGAAAAAGTATTGACAGTTTTTTCAATTTTCGAAAAAATATTTCTAAAAATAAATGGCTTAATGTGTGCCCTAAGAGTACACATTAACCGGACCCTTTTAAAAATACCATACATAGGATGGCATGCTGCGGGCTTAGAGCATTAGCATTGGAGAATGCTAATGCCATATCTAAGGTGTATTTGGCATTTTAAGGGGCAAAACGTGCTGCATCAGAAAATGGTAAAGGCAGGTATTGCAAATATTTTTGCAATACTACTACAGTACAATTCCAAAAGTGAAATTGTATTGTAGCAAGTATTGTAAAAACAATAATAATATTTTACAAAAACATATAATTGACTTTCTCTCTCCTTTCTCTCATTTTCTCTATTTCTTCTCTCTCTTCCGTCTCTTTTTCTCTTCTGCTCTCTCCTCTCTTCACTGTGGTGGTTGTCGTTTTTTTTTTTTTTTGCTGTGACCAGTTCTTAAAGGAAGAGGTGGGTATGGCTGAAGTGGGTTGTGGGTCGTGGTTGGGTCCGGTGTTTGGGTCGTTGGTTGTGGTTGGATCCGGTGTTTGGGTGTGGCTGAAGTGGGTTGTTCTTCGTCAGAGATCGCCAGTGTTTGGGTCCGGCGAGGTCATGGCGAGATTGGCATGGATCCTGGTGATGGGTTTGGTGGGTCACGGCATGGGTCACGGCGTGGTTGGTTGGTTCTTCTGAGTTTCTGATGGGTTTTTTTTTTTTTTTTTTTTTTTTTAATATGGGTTTTTCTGGGTTGACATCGGTGTTTTCTGGGTATTTTTGACGGCTGGGTTTTTCTGGGTTGATCATTGGCTCCAACTGGTTTGATGGATTGTGTGTGTGTGTGTGTGGCTCTGTTTAAGGTTTGATGGTTTGTGTTTGTGTGTGTGCGTGTGTGTGTGGTGATTGGTTTGGATAAGTTGATCGGTGTATATGGGTCTCTGTGTGGGTGGCTTTGTATGTTGAACCAGGGCTAAAGGTTGAGGGAGAAAGAGAGGAAAAAAAAAAAAGATTGTTGAAAAGCCCAGGAAAACAAAAGTTACGGTTAGAAAAATAATAATAAAGAAATATTAAAAAATAATATTTTAATAAAAATAGAGTTTTGGGATGTGGAGGTATTGTAAAATTGGATGGTATAATAGAATAGTGGGTTTTTAGAATTGTAAAATAGAATAGCATTAACATTTTCCAATGCTAATGCTCTTAGAAGCCTAGAAAGCTGCTCCAACTGTTACAGTAGTCAAAATCGCATTAATTGCACCACCTATCTCACTATAGGCCTTCCTTCAACATTAAATGTGAAGTGGTCTAGCCCTCAATAGATTTCCCAATCAATCCGGGAAGGCGCTCGAACTAATAGAGCAAGCATATATAAGCTTGTCCCATCCAACTGAAAGTAAAGAAGGACCATGATGATTTTTGGTTCAACATGTGCCTTTTATAAATACACCCCCTTCCTCAAGAAGGGATGTGCATATAGTGAGGGTTTGGATACAGCTCAATGTTGCATTGCGTTTTGTTCCTTGTGTTTTTAGTTTTATTTTTTTTTCTTTTTTATTTTTTATTATTTTTTACGCCGAAGTTATTGACTTTTGAGGGACAAAAAGTACTGTGCATAAACAGTGTTTGCACTGTTCACGCACTGTTTATGCATTAAAAATATTAAAAATTGGTCCCACGATACTATTTATACATTTAAAAATTATTTTGCTACAGTGTTTTCAGCAACAATCAGTTTTTAGCAACAATAAATTATATCCAAACGGACCCATATTCTCTTACCGGTACCATTTTTAAATTCTCTTACTTTCTTGGTTAACTTAGAGTATTCGCAGCAATGGAGCTAAATAGCTATAATGCTATTTTAGCTCCACCAAAATACCAAAAACAGTCATGCAGTGGAGGCATAGTTATAATTTTTAGATGAATTGCTACAGTGTACATCTATCTATAGATGTGCACTGTAGCAGACATCTAAAAAAAATAACAATTTTTAATTCAACTCCCGGATTAAAATAATACTACATGCTTTATTTTTTTCATTTCTTTTACTCAAGCTCTCACCGTGCTCTCTCTCTTACTCTCAAGCTCTCATCTGTTCTCTCAAGCTCTCACCTCTCAGTTTATCGCTGCCTCAACCCACGCCGTCTCAGCCGGCAATCACCTCAATCCACGCTATCTCAGCCGGCAATCGCCTTAGCCCACGCCGTCCTAACTGGCGATCGCCTCAACCCATATCGTCCCAGCCGCCTACCACCTTAGCCCATGCCGAATCAATGGGTTGGTGTTTAGGTGGCCGAATCGGTGTTGGTATGGTGATTGGGTGGCCGGATGAGTGGTTTTGGTGTTTGGTAGGCATGGGATGGGTTGTGGATTGCTGGTTTGTTGGTGGTTTCTGCAATTGGTGGTTTCTATAATCGGTATTTGTTGGTGGTTTCTCCGATCAGTGTTGTGCTTGGTTTGGTGTTTGTTGGTGATCGGTGGGGTTTTTTTTTTTTTTTTTCCCTTGTTTTGTTGGTGGTTTCTGCCTTGGTGAAGTGTGTGTGTGTGTGTGATGGTGGGGTGGTAGTGGTTGCTGCCTTGCTGGGGTGTGTGGTGGTGGTGGTTGCTACCTTGCTAAGTATGTGTGGTTGTGGTTGTGGCTGTGGTTGTGGCTGTGGTTGATGGTAGAGGTGGTTGTGGATGATGATGTGGATTTTTTTTTTGTAGTGGGATATATTATTTTATTGTAGTGGTTATATTATTTTATTATAATATTTATATTATTTTATTGTGTTGAAAGCTAAAATAGATTTATTGCTGCAGTATATGTATAGGTAAAATAGATAAAGTAAGTTTTGGTGTTGCTAAATAGCTAAAATTATACATCTACTGCTGCGAATGCTCTTAAGACTTGTTTAGTAATGTTATTCTAGTAATGTTGTTTATATTTTTTAAAAATATGTATAGATAAAAAAGTGTATGAAAATACATGTGATATTATTTAAATACTAAAAACTATTGTTCAAAATACACTACCAAACAGTCTCTTAAACTACAGAGTATTTACTGCTGCCCAATGCAATACCGTGCTCTTCATGCGCTAGATCAAAGTTATTCTTAGCTTCAGCAAGAGCTCCTATCACCTAGCATCGTTCCTTAATTAATATATTTCAAACAACCCAGAGCTAGTTTTTCAACCGCTTACATTAGCTCCATCTTCGGGAAGAATATGCAAGCAAAAGTCCATTCAATCAGTAGCAAACTGGAAAGTTGTAGTCATATACAAGCACATGCTAATTAAGCTTCATCTCTTTATAGCTGCCATGAAAAAGAAGCAATATTACATTACTGTACATGACCAAAAAAGTTTGTTCATCACCATCACTAACGCACTTTTTCTTTTTGGTGTTTTTGGTAATAGGTATTTCTAAGTTCTAACACACTTCAATCACTCAAAAAGTACAATACCCAAAAAAATTATAGATTTCTTTACTTTTTCGGTGCCAAATCACTGCCCCATCTCATATAGGATACCCTAATGTTCAAAAGGTCAAGGGTCCCTAATAATTGTGGGGCATTTATTATGCCCAAATTGGTTTGGAAAGCAAGGGTAACTAACGATAATGATCTCAGAAGAAGGACCGTTTTACAGGAGCTCTTCCAACAGCTCTCATCAGGTTGGCTACTTCAAGAACCCTAGCCACTTTTGTTCCTCTCTTAGCCTCCGCCGATGCCCTTTTCTCTTCTGCTTTTCTTCGTGCTTTTGCCACATCATTCTGCATCTTTTCCAGAGCTCTAGCTCTTTTCTCCTCTAGTTTCCTCTACACAACAATGTAAAAATATTAATGTTTATTGTAAGAAATACTACCTTAGATAGTGCTTGAAAAAGGAAACGTAGGATATCAACTTATAGTTCTAGTAAACTTGGCGATTGGGATATATTCAAAGCCATTGAACATGTTGCGATATGGACACATATCTATTTATAGACACGTGTTCATATCCTAACGTGTTCAGTATTCAGTTGCCACGAAATACAAACCATTCTCTATCAATAAATAAATAAATAAAAGACGTAGAGGCTTTACTTGACTAATAAATATTCATTTTTTATATAACATACATAATTAACTTCAATTATTAGAGAAAGAGATTTTTTTTTTTATTCCACAATCATCTAGTCCATCAAAATGACTGTCTTAGGCAGTGCAGAATACAATTTTTTTTAATAAGTTTTTGGCTTCCAACTAAAAAGAAATGGATTATTCTTTTTCTTTCTTTCTATCTTTCCGTTTTTAAAAAATATTTTTTAAGACTTCCCTGTATAATCGTAGGTAAAGCATTATTTGATGACAAAGTCCTGGGAAGCTGAGCCAACAAATTTAGGTTATAATTTACGATGCCATGAGATGAGGGTAACTAGAAAGAACTCAAAGGGCTGTTGGCTATGACTAATGCCCCAAAAATGTACCGGTTGAAAACTATAAGTGATTCAAAAAGAAAAATTAGCACTTCTTTGAACAGTTTCCGGTAAGGGAAAAAATATATATGGGAAATTCAAATTTTTTATACCAGCACACTGACTTCGTTACTCATAACTCACTAGCTAGCTAGTCACTATAGGGACCCCAAAGTCAGTAACTTTGGTCTACTAGTATTGGTCTGAAGTCTTTAACAAGGTGAAAAATATTTTAACTGCATGCTCAAGCATCAAGATTTGGAAATTTTACACGGACAAACTTTTCCTTCTAGTCCTAGGATGCATCATGAGCCCTCTGAATTTACTTGCAGAAAAGATAGCTAGATCAACAATTTAATAGACAAAACTTTCCTCTTTTATTATTTGGGAGGTCTAAACAAAATGGACAAATCACATACACGGGAGTGAAAGTGAAATTTTACGTACCTCAACTTTTTTCATCCATGATGTTGCTTTTTGAACCTGCTCACTTTCCCACCCATTAATAACAGCATCCTCTCTCTTAAACCGATTGTTAATCTTTGCAACCTTCGCGTTCTGCCATGCCGAAATCTTCGAGTCCACCTCCTCTTTCTTCACTCTTTGCACTGAAATCTCAGTTTGATTACTTGTTGTTGAAGAGCCACCTCCGATTGCTGTAGCACCACGTCTAGGAGATGCAACTGGCGGGTCCAATGGATTATTATCAGGCACAATAGCCAATGGGTTATTCTCTTCCTCTAGCATCTCCTCCTCTCCAATCCTTCTCAAGTTGTTTCCATTAATTGTGCCTTCAGTCTCATTGTTACTGGTATGGTCAAAAGTTGAACCTGCAACCACTAAGGCACTGAATTCCCGACTCATGCTTGTGAAGTTTTCACTCAGAGCACCTTCACTAGCCACGGACAAAGATGATCTATGGCTACCTGTTTCCCAAGCTTCTCTGCGACGGCCACGATTCACAGGTGGGGGTTGAGGCGGGGTCAAGGCGTGGATGTCCCTGATTTGTTCATCTTCGTCCTGATTGTCTTGCCCATGGCTGGTGCTTGCCCTCTGATCATTCAGCATAGCAGAATTTTAGTATGTATGGGTTGTGACTTGTGATTGTGAGGGAATAAGATGGCGGGGAAGCAAAAACTTGATTGGTGGAAGAGAAGTCAAGGATTTAAGCACAGTCTATTGTCTTCTTGTCTCGAGAACTTGAGAGAGAAATATTGGCCACATATAATAAAGTTTTAAGTTAACGCAAAATTGTTAATAATCCTGATAAGCCTAGGGATGGAATGCAAAGGGGGAAAAAGAAAAGAAAAAGATACATCTTTCCAGCATAATCTTTTTATTTATTTATTATTATTACTTTTTTGACAAGAGTCTTTTTATTTATTTATTTTGAAGTCCTTGTCTTTTTTCCTTTTTTCTTCAATTACCCATGTTATGTAGAACCTATATTGATTTTCACCCTTATTGTCATTGGGGACATACCCATCTTTCTTCTATAAATGCACCAATAATTGTATTCAAATATCTTACTCCTTTCTTGCATCCTTTTAGGATAATATGTTTTTGCGAAGTGAATGTCCAAATCTTAGGATCCTATCCCAAAGATGAGGCAAAATATCATTGTTGATTTTCGTTTTTCCATTTTTTTTAAGTTGTTAGCGAGCCCTTGAATTCAGGTTCATCTTAGACGTCGAGTCCCCTATTCACGTTAGCAAGGGGAGCACGATAATAATCACCGATTTATTATTTCTCATGCTTAAATTAATACAATAAACAGACATGATGAGAGCAAACTAATTAATTATAAGTAATATTCAATGTTGGATTTGCTAAATGAAAGAAACAATGGTTCTATCTATGCTTGAAATTAATGAAACTGGAGAATTTCGTAAGAGAGGGTTAGTTATTAAAAACTGTTAGAATTGTGTGGTTAAATGATTAAATTTACTATATCTTGATAGCTTAAACTTTTAGAAAAATCGTTAATTTAACATGGTATCAGAGTATGAGATCTTAAGTTCGATCATTATCTCTTCCATTCTACCTCCGATTTAAAATCTTATGTATTGGACCTTACGTATTAAAAGTAGTTTCAATCCATATGTGAAGGAAAGTGTTAGAATTGATGGGCTTTCATATCAACCTATAAATTCTACAAAAACCTTTAGATGGTAGGAAAAACTTTTTTGAAACAAGTATTAATAGGACTAGATAGTGAAATTTATGAAAAATTGAGTTGGTTTCGTTTTCTTCCAAATAAAGCTATTAGTTGATAGATTTGATTTGGTTTGTCATTGCAAGGAGAGTGATATCTTCTCTATCTTCTATATTTTAGGATTCAAAATAATTAGCACTAATTGTGATTAAACCAAAAGTAAAGGAATCGTGAGATTTTGGGTGCATGTGTTTCTTCAACAGTTCCATGAATCACTTGTTCATTCAACTTCCCTACAAAGCAAATCCATCACGAGTTCATGGGCTTGCAAGCACACACTCCAAGCCCATTTCTTATGTGCCCTCTAAGCTACTAGGATTGAAATCCTTTAGAGTTCCTAAGGTACTCTACAAAATAGAGCTCTTAAATCTCCACATTTCTTTCAAAATAAATGTTCTAATATTGCCACATCATCAATCCATTACTACAACCCTAAATAAGCCTTAAAAAAAAAAAAAAAAAAAATTAAAAAAAAAAAAATAAAAAAAAAAAGTAGACTCTTATCTATTCAATCAATTAACATTCAAGGTTAAACCTCTATTTTAACCATTTAATTTTCGTGAGAAATCATCACAAAAATACTCTAAATCAATTCTTCCCATCAATTTGAATAACACTTAGACAAAATCATCCAAGATTACTACTCTCCTTAAGAGCTCGTTTAGATTGAGAGAGGAAGGAGGGGGAGAGGAGGTCATTAGAGTCGTAGATTTGTCATTATCTTTGTTACAAACAAGCACTAAGATCATCTTAGTTTCGCCATAAAATATTTTATGAAAAATGATTTGTTTATTTTTAGGTGTATAGAATAGTTGAAAAACTTAATGAAAATGAAATTATTATTTTTTCATTAAAAAGCACCTTCTTTAGGGCAGTAAAACAATTTCAACCTCAATAGAACATAATCCTCCCAAATGATAAAATATCACTAAAATTTTTAAAATGATTAAAATACTTTCAAACCCTCCGAAGGCCACTCGACCATTCAAAATGGTTACAATATCCTCAAAACTTCTAAAAAGACTAGAATAACTAGAAATCCCTAAATTGATAGAAATAATCCAAAAATTATAAAAATGATTAAAAAGCCCTAGCCTCAAAACATCTAAAATACCCTAAAATGATCAAAATAATTTTGAAAGTCTCTAAAATGACAAAATACCCTAAGAATTTAATACCCATGAAATCTTCAAAATGACCAAAATATCCTTAAAATGCCAAAAGGACCAAAGTATCCCTAAGCCTATAATATGAGCAAATTAACCTTGAACCTATAATATATTTCTTAGAACTCTAAGAATCAACCCCCCCCCCCCCCCCCCACCCCCCCCAAAAAAAAAAACAAATTTCAAGTGTTCGTTTTTTTTTTTTTTTTTTATCTTATTTCTTTTTTTAAGGTTTCAAATTTTGTATTATGCATGTCAAAGAGTAGGTTTAGGTCATATTTTTCTTTTTCCTCTCTTATTTTAATTGTCTTTATTAGTGTAATCTTCAATAAATTATTTGAGCTGTTCTTATTTTTAGGTTGGTTCGGTTATTCTGCATTAATATTTTAAAGTGGTGAATTAAGTTTTTATTTAATATCTACATAAAATAATACATAGATTCTTTTTTTGATATTTTGGATGAGGCAAATGTCAAAAATAAATTGTATTTTTAGAAACATAATCTAACACCAAAAAGCGAGCAATTTTTTGTAAAAAATATTTCAATTGTAAATATTTTTCGACAGAAAAGTTACATAAAAATAAACGAATTCTTCTTGAGTGGTATACTAAACATCAAGATTTAATTAGCCAAAAGGTGCCTTTAGCTCTCAATTATAAACTAAAGTTTTTTTTTTTTTTTGAGAAATGATTATAAACTAAAGTTGAATCTGATAAACATGTTTAGAAAAATGAGAATTTTATACTCTATCTTTATTTCCTTTTCTTTTTTCATTTTTCTTTTTCTTTTTTTTTTTTGTTTCACGTGCATATCAAATTAAAACAAATCATTCAAGGTGAGTTTCCCAAATTAATAAAACAAAAGTGGGGTGTAAGAGAATCAGAAAGTATTGGGCATATCAAGAAATGCAGAAAGTTTTGAGCTGAAAGTTAAAATAGGGTAAGATTGAAAGGCAGCAATGCAAAAGTCTTATTTTCCATTCTAAATACTTTTTTCAAGTGTCGGCCAAATGATTTTTGGTGGAGCCCACTACTGTTAGGCACAGCGTGTGGACCAGTCACTTAACTGCACACGCGTCGCACAGTAGCAATCAGTTTTTTTGTTTTAACTACACGTGGCGAAATCTAACGGTGATGGTCCCACCAGAAAAGCTACGTAAGCTTCCTCCCATGCAATACCATCAGTTTGATACCACGTGTACGGTATCACTGAGTCATTTATTTAGGTTTTCAAGATGCTCACGTCTCACGTGATAAATTAAAATATAACGTACCCCTAATAATAATCTAGTTTCTTTCTTAAAGGGACACGTAGGAAAAGATAAGTACCCCTAGCTAGTATGCTTTTCTGTAATGCACTATGGTTTTTAAAAATAATAATTTAACGAGAGAGTTGTTATTAATTCTAAGATGATACTATTATTGGTATTATTTTTTTACCTATTAATAATAATTTATCATCTATAATTTATTGTAAAAATGTTATTAACACAACCTTTTTTTTTTAATAATTCAATTTAATATTTTTGGACAGAGTTTAGTTATAAATTTTGTCAAAGTTACAATGAAAATGACATGTACATGTGCAATATACATAACTAACTTAATATGATAATACACCATCACTTAAATATAATAATAAGCAATCTATTCTTGATTATAAAGTTTGTAGGGAAACTTGGTCTATATATATTTTTTTGTTTATCTACCACAACAATAATCCAATAGCTTTTTATAATAAAAAAATGCTCCAATATCTTATTTAAAATTTATAGGATATTAGAGTCCAATCAATTGGGGTTATTTGGAGTATTATTTGGAGCCATCTTATGATGTAATGGATGTGTAAGATGTGAAGGTGGGGTGTGATAAGTGGCTAACATTAGGTGACAAATTAGTTTGTAACAGGTGTGCTGGACTTAAGTGGAACTTGGGTGTTTGAGAATGACCTAATGATGGGTGTGGTTGGAGATGATAATAGATAAAAGACATCGTGAACAATGACATATTCTTTTCTTACCTTCTAATTAATAAGTATTTTATTTATTCCATTAGCAAAAGCAGCAAGCAAAACAAACAATCAACAAAACAGAAGTGTGTGGGTCTTAATAATCAACAAGATCGTAACATTGTATTTGGCAAGAGCTTTGTGATTGAGTGGTATTGTCCCATATTTCATGTAGCAAGAGTTCCATTCTCTTCTTTGTATTTTAACTAACTGATATTTTAGGAATTAGACGAAATCTTAAGATAAATAAGATAATCCTCCAAATGCGCATGATAAAATACTATACGCGAAATTTATGCACCAAGATCAATCAAGATAAGTCTTAAAGTTCAATAGTTTTTGTAGTCTAAAACTATAAGGATGCAATTTGGGTCCCTTGTCTAAGTGATAGATGAACTTAGGCCCAAAAAGTTTAATACAATGAATTTGTAAAGAGTGGGTTGGAAAACTGGACTATAATAAGTTAAACAACAAGTAAGCGGATTTAGATGACAAGAAAAGAGAAATAGACTGATTTTAACTAAAGAAAATTGTCTTCGGCACAATCCGAGGGGATCAGTTCTTATATATTTCTCTCAAATTTGATTACAAATTCGGTTTTTGATTGTTACAGTATTTTTCTCTTAATTTCTCGATCCCTTACTCTCAGAGTATCTCTTCCATTTTATACTATCTTCCACTTTCATTTCCACATTCCACGTGCAGATCAGATTATTGGTGTTGATCCTTGTGCCATTAGTACTTTCCTAAAGTCTTTAGGTAGTAGCCATAAGGCTAAAAGTTACTGTTTAGATATCACTTTCTCATTAATGCGGCTAGAGAGTTAGCTACAGAGCATTTAATGCGGTGATAGCAGTTTTCCTTTAAGATATTTCATGACTTTTATTTGACTTGTTCTTTCTTGATACTTATCTTCATTCATGGAATGATCCAGAACGTTACTCTTAATGGTAAACCACATCCTCTGACCTCGGCTTTGCTCAGTTGAGGAGGGATTTTTCCTTAGACCACTCTTCTGAATGACTTTAATTGGATTTCACTTCTTCACTTACTAACATGGATCCTTATGAAAGTGTTTACCCGTCCTCGAATTGTTTAACGTCCTCAGATTGGGCCCCTAGCCCAATATATACATAAATATTGGCCCCTGGGCCTATCACCCCTACAAAAACTATGCATAAAATTGAATTTTATTTATTATTAGATTTATAAACTTATTTTTTATACATAGTTTTAGACTTAAAAAACTTGAAATTTAAATATTTGATTTATGAAATAGTTATTGATTTTTTATTTTCAAGAAATTTTGCAAATATGAAGAATATAGGAGAAAATATTATTTAACGATGAATTTGTCAAAATTTACATTAATTTTTTTTAAAAAAAAAGTGTAATTGTAATCTTAGGGTACAACAAAGTTTGTTGTCAAATGTTGTCTATATGTTGATTTAAAGAAAAAAAAAAGAAAAAAAAAAAGAGAGTTTATTTGTTGCAATTCACTAGTTAAGGTTGCATTTGTTTTGATAGAAATTGATTTTTGAAAATAATTTTTGCATTTGCGGTGACTAAAATTGTTGGTTAAATTGAAAATAAATTTCAATTAATCGTAAAATAGAAGCACTTTTAGCGTAAAATGTTTTACACTTTTATTTACGGTCGTAACATTTAGCGGCAGTTTTAAAACGCCGTAATAGGTTAACCTATACCAGCGATTTTGAAAACCACCACTGTAGGACACCTATAGTAGCATTTTAAAAAGTGCCGACTTTAAATTGCTGTAATAGGTCAACCTATACTAGCGGTTTCTAAAAGCTCTGCTATAGGTCTCTTACAGCGGTGGTTTTGAAAAGCACTAGGAAATAAACACTGGTGTAGGATGAGTTTTTTTGTAGTGCCACCCCCACTTGCCATTGATGTCATCAGTCTCTGGCCATTAGTCGTTAGCCTGCTACCACCGATTGACGATCACATTTTTTATTATTATTATACATGTGTTTGGGAAATAAGAAAATATGGGAAAGTAATAGAAAATATATTTCTTATGAGTAATTTTTAAGAATGCAACTAGATACTTGAAAATGTTTTTCTATAGCATTTTCAAGAATTAAACTAAAGGTTTGAAATGTTTCTTTTTTGAAAAATATTTGTTTGTCGAAACAAACATAACCTAATATACAATACAATGCCATGAAAAAAAATAAAATAAAAATCACATTTATAGTCCAAAATTTTGCAAATTTGGGCCCTCTGCATGTCATTTTGTTACAAAAGGTAATTCATGTTTTGTTTGTGTCTTTTGGTACTAAAAAAATTTTGAAAAAAGAAAATGAACTGTGTGGGCCTTTTGTCGTTTAAATTGTCAGTCCTTTCTCCCGTTGCTTCACCCACCCACTAATACAAAATAATTAAATAAAACATTTTTCTCAAATGTTCTAAAACTGCTGAGGCTGTTGATTACGGGTTATTTTGAAAAAAAAAAGTCATATTATAATAAACTCTATAAAAAAAATTATATTAATAATTATTATTTATGTTTATACTATTTTAAAAGTAATTGAGGATTTAGATTTTTTTTTTCTTAAAATTGTGTTTTCAAAACATAATTTCAATATTTGTGATCATGTTTTCAAAACTCAATTTCACTTAAAATGTCATTATTTTAACTTTTTAAGGGAAATTGTGTTTTGGATACACAGTTTTTTTATATATTAAAAAAAATTCTCAAATAATTTTAAAACAGTGCTAATTTAAATAATTAATATCATAATTATATTATTTATTACAATTATCCATTTAAATACAATTCTGGAGAGATGCCTTATTGAAATGCCTTGGGCTTGTGGTCGTATTTGAGGGGGAAAACTTTAGTTTCTGGAGTGAATAGATTGAACTAATTAAGTTGCCATTATCTAGCCATGTGCTTCAGTGGGGAAGGAATTAATAGGTTCTTTTTAAAAGGATAAAAATGCTCGAATATAATAAAACACGCAGAATCGGATATTAGCGAGAAAGAAACTTCCTTGTAAAGCATAATCAGATCACTATTGTAGTGATGTAAAGAGTAAGAGGCTGTTTGGCATCAACTTTTTCATCACTCAATTTTCGTTACTCAATTTTCATCACTCATCACTCATAACTCATAACTCATCATTCATCACTCATCACTCTAAAATACTATGTTTGTTTGGCACCATCACTTATTTCTCATCACTCAATATTTTTCACACTATTTGTGGGTCCCATTTCTGTCACACACTGCAGCTTTTTTTTTTTTTTTTTTTTTTTAATTTTGCTTTTTTTTTTTCAGAGTACCCACAAACCCGAACCCAGAAGAAAGGAAAAAAAAAAAAAAAGTTCAGATCATCCGAACCCAAGAAAAAAAAAAAAAAAAAAAAAAAAAAAAGAAGAAGAGGGAAGAACACCAGGAGATTGAACCCAGGTGAAAAAAAAAAAAAAAAAAAAAAAAAAAAAAGAGAGAGGAAGAACAGGGGAGACGTGAACCCAGGTGAAGAAGGAAAAAAAAAAAAAAAGGAAAGAACGAACCCAGGAGAAGAATGGGGAAAGAAAAAGAAAAAAAAAAAAAAGAAAAGAAAAGGGAAGAACGAACCAGGAGAAGAAAGGGGAAAGAAAAAAGAAAAGAAAAGGGAAGAACGAACCCACAAGAGAAGAAAGAAAGAAGAAAAAAAAAAAAGAGTTGGTTTGGTCAAAAGGTTCGGCTGTGGGTCCCTCATGTGTGTTTTATTACAAGTTTGCCATTGAAAACTGAAAACAGCCAGTTTCCATAACTCATAACTCAAAAAGCAGAGAATTGAGTATTGGAAACAGAGTTATGGAAATAGAGTATTGGTGCAGGCAAACGAGTATTTTGCTATGGGTCCCACCATTTTTGAGAATTGAGTTATGAAAACTGAGAATTGAGTCATGAAAATACCCAATCCAAACAGCCTCTAAATTACTCATTTGGTTTTTCAAATTATTAGAGCAAATTTTATTTGGTCCATTAATTATTAACTTGTGTTAATTCGGTCTTTCAATTTTCAAAATTAACGATGAATATCACTCTTGAGTGTATGTGTGTGCATTGTGCTCCATTTGTTTTAATAGAAAACCATAAGTGAAGATCGTTTTTTGTAAAAGAAATGAGTTAAAGGAAAATTATCACGTAATTTCTCTTTATTAGTTTTGTATGAGATAAAATTGTTTTACACTAAATTTTTTTAGAAAACAACTACATTTCACACGAAACTAAATAAAGGAAGTTAAGAAATAATTTTTCAACTCATATTAAGGTTGCAATTAAACATAGGGAAATTTTTTTTTTCTTTTTAGTTAACTCAATTAGTATAGTTTTTTATGCTTGAATAAGATATCTATAGTTTAATTCCTGCCTACACCAAAAATCGATTGATATCTTGATCTGATGATAAAGAGCTATTATTAGAAGCACGTCATAAATTGAAATTCTCTATTAAAAAAAAAAGATAATTAATTATACTATATATAGAACAGAACATTAAGATGTGGTTGTTCTAAAGTTCAATGGGTATCATGATCAAACAACGTCTCAAACTCCAGCGCCAGTGAAAAAAACTTAGGTAACATTGGGTTGGATATACAATCCTGCAAAGGAATGCTGACGCATCAAAATCCCATCAAATTGGGTATAAATCCCAAGAAAGAAAGAAAAAAAATGGTGCATCATATTCATCCACAACCTCATTGGGTTAGGGATTCAGCCCCATACGAAGTCACGTCAATTTAGCAAAAAAAAAAAAAAAAAAGTCACGTCAATTGCATCAAAAATATTATATGTCAAACAAGATCCACTGGCAATCTAGAGTACCTTAGGTAAAAACACATTGTGCTGCTTCACGTGGTTTGAAAATAAAACTTCGAATCAAGATTCATTGAAAAATAGAGGCAGAGAATCTCACAAAAAGCTTTAAGAAGATTCTCGAGTCGAGCTTCACACTGTCTTCCAAGTTGGGTTGGAATATCAGCATAAAACATTTCTAAACAAAAACCAAATTTTCCAGGGGAGTTAAGGTGCTAGCTAGGAAACTCAGAGATCCAACTGGGCATCAAACACGGACGCTTCCTCATAATAAAACTGCATGAAAATGCCCTACTTCTAGAAACCAAACAGCTATGCGACAAAACAAATGCTTCTAGCAAAATCTACTCGAAAAAAAATTCCAAGAAACTTTTAAATTACACTGTGTGTGAAAAATCTGTTCACTAGATCTATTTTACAAAGTTTTCAAAGACAATTTGTGCCAAACAAAAAATTCACCTTGAACGTGAGTTAGTCATTGAGTCCCTACTTTAGTCTTTCAATTATTCCCATATTTAAAAAAAATAATAAAAAAATCTAATTTCAGTAATTATAACCTTTAGTAAAATAGTAACTTATCATGAATTAATTGATAAGATATTAGTGAAATGATGCAAGTCCAGTGGTAACAATAACTAGGAATCTAACGATAGAAAAACAATAAGTTAGAATAAGTTGGCCCATGCATGATGGTAGTGTTTGGATTCGGCGTCTGGGCGTCTGCGTTTTCATTAAAAGCGCGTTTCCTTTTTTTTTTTTTTTTTTTTTTTTGGGTTTTCAAGCATTTCAGGTGTAGTGCGGCTACTGTTCATTGAACAGTAGCCGCGTTTTTTGACTTTTCAGCTAAAGAATAGTGCACTGAGCACTGTTTACGGGTCCCACAATTCTCAATTTTTATCAACTTTTTCATTAAAAATGGCTCCCACGGTACTATTCACACATTTTAAAATTATTTTGCTACAGTGTTTTCAGTTTTCAGTTTTCAGTTTTCAGTTTCAGCAACAATAAGCTCAATCCAAACACACCCGATGATTTCAGATTAGGAGTGTGTTTGTTTGGAAGTGAAATAGGGTGAAAAGAAAACTTTAGAGAGAAAATGAAAAAGAAAATAAATTATGGAGCCCAGGTATTTTCTTCCCAAGCTCACCAAAAAGTTTTCTTCCCAAAATGGAGAGAAAACTGAAGTGAGAAATTGGGCATCATTTTTTTTGTTTAGATGTATTTTTTTTATGGACATGATTTTTTTTTTTAATAAATTTAGGTAATTGATTTTTTTTAATCACTTTTTTGGTTTTAATTGGGCATCATTTTTTAATAAAGCTATATGCATAAATTTATACAAACTTACATTTTTCATCCCTCTATTTTTCCACTTCCAACGAAACAAAAAGGATAAAAATTAAAATCTTTTTTATTATCCAATTTTTCCATCCTCTCACAATTTTCTATTCTCTTACTTTTCATCCCTCCAACTAAATAGACCCCTAGAGAAAAACTTGATAATAATTAGAGGTAGAGAGTGTGACCAATTGTACGCAAGGATAGATGAATTGATAAGTATTCTTTTGAGATATCTAGATAGTTGGAGAGATGTCAGAAGATCATAGAGATGGACACCATATAAGAAGCTATTATCACTAATTAAGCTATCACTACTTGAAATCCTTTCCCCTTAATTATATTTTATTTTTATATTTTATGCCCATTGAATTATTATGGTATTTTATAACTTGTCGTTCAACAAGAATTTTGCTTTTAGAAGACATATATGCTGTGTCTCTTTTTCCATGGAAATATGTTGGTAATGACATCCATTTCATTAGAAGACACGTATCATATGTGCTGTGACATCCATTTCAAATCACTGGTGATTTTTTTATAGGAATTAAAAAAAGAAAAGGAAAATTCAAATTGGACAAGGTCCGGTCCACTACTATTATGTTATTAAAAAAACCAGCCCAGCATGGTTAGATAACGAGGATGAGGAAAAAGAGTTGTAGGCCCGTAACGTAGCCTTTCGTGACAATTTACAGTTGGTCATAAGGTAATCTGGCCCATGTCACACGATTAGTGATAATTGAGTTTCACCCATTATATAATGGCCTTTGAGTTGAACAAGCAACTTTAATACTCATGGGAAGAGAATGATGTAATTTACTTCTCGGAGACTAGGAACTGTCCATGCAGTTTTGTTTTTGTTTTTTTACCCTGAAAAGGGAAGCTATAATATTATTCACACACTATACGTCTAAACCTAGTTTTTATGAGCACCTTTAAATTTATGTATTTAAGCATGAATTTAGATATAGAATAAAATAAGGGATGAGAATACATATGACCCATTTTAGCTAATTTATTGAAGAATTCATAATCGATCCCAATTAGTAAGGATTAAGGCTTTATCGTTGTTGTTGTTGTCATTCATGGATGTCATGTTCATAGCACTCCACAAAAGAAAAGTAAACAAAATTAAGGGAGTATTTTATATGTGTCGAGCCTCCTCCTGCTGTTACCCTTGGATTGAACGAAAATATGCTTCATTATGCATATGACAGGCCTCGGTCTGTGAGACTCTACATAGGATTGGAGGCCCTTGCAATCGAATACCAAGACAGAATTCGGCTACTAAGCTTATGCCTGATCGCTGATGGTATGGCCCAAACGAACCATTGCCCAAAATCACTTTTGGATCAACGATGGAACGCCATTAACTTAACACTCAAAAGAAAGCCCATAAAAGAACTAAATTTCTTAACACAACTCATCTGTGTACAAGACATTACATATATATATATATATATATGACAACTGTTTTTTTTTTTTTTTTTTTGAGAAGATATTTATGACAAAACTTAGGTACAATATTTAGGTATTATTCCTCTTAAGATTTAGTTATGTGGTTGCTTTTTTCTCATGGGATAAAAATGTATTTTTAGTTAAATATAACCACATAGCTGAATCTTAAAAAAAAAAAAAAAAAACTTAAGGAATAACACTTAAATACTGTACTTAAATTTTGCCTATATATTTTTTTTCAAAAAAAAAAAAGTTTTGCCTATATATATATATATATTCGTTGGATTCAAAGTTAAAAAAAAAATAATAATTAAAATTCAGCACAAGAAAAGGAAAATGAAAAAAAAACAATAAAATCCCAAAGCATAAATAGAGACTTCTAAGGGTATATTATATCACAAATTTGAATGAAATTTGAATTGGAAAAACAAAAAATGTTAAATTATTTCTTTTACTGCCACATAATCTTATAAAAAATTAAGCAAAGTTATTAATAATATATTTAAAATATTGAGTGTTTCTAAGGTTAATATAATTTTTGGACAAATGTTTGGATCCAAACATGTTCAATAGGAAGATAATATGTGTCTTATCATGTACAATATGCATGACTTACTTGGTTGGTTGGGTTAAGTGAGTGATATACATTGCAATGATCAGAACAAATGTCATATTCCTATTGATAGTTGGAGCCCAAGGCTCGAAACATGTTTAAAGCCAAACTTTGTTCTAAATCTTATCATAAGAGATTTTACAAATTCCTATGACATTTTATGCATACCATATCAGTTGCTTAATATAAAAATTGTCATGCTAATTATTTAATTCTCTCTCTCTCTCTCTCTCTCTCTCTCTCCATATCTATATATTCACACTACTAAAATTTCAATACCAAAAGATCATTATAGCTGTAGATTGAAATTTGATTGGTGTTTTGGTCTGATGAGAGTGAACAATCATAATGGAGGGGACAATATAAATTAAAATTCGATCATATCTAAAATAAATAATCATTACAACTTAATAATTATAGGTCCTACAAGTGCAAGTAGCCCTCCCACCATGTCCAACTTTGCATCATTGACTGTGTTCTTTGCACATTCTTCGTCTCCCCGCCTCCCACAACCCTCTTTTTTTTTTTTGAATGGAAAATGTTATCCGGAGGGAAATATTTTCAATGGAAAATGATTATAGAGAAAATTATTTGTTTTCCTTTATAATCTGAAAAGTAAAAAAAGAGTATATGTTTTGAATAATTTTGGATACAATTAAAATACCCAATAATGGTGGCAATTATAGTTGTGGAAAATGGTGATGGTGTCAATGGTGGCAATGGTAGCAATAGTAGGAATTTGATCAATAATGGCATTGACAGTGGATGATTTATGGTAGGTGGCGCCAGTGGTGGATCAAACTTAGTCAAAATCCTTGATTTTAGGATTTGATTGTATGTTTGCATTAGAGCTTGCTCCTTAATTTGATTGACACAAATGAGTTTTACAATTATTTAAAATTCAACAAATCCTAAGCACTAATTAGATTTGGTAAACAAAGTCTGGGTGATGGTAGGTAGCAATAATGGTGGGTCAAAATTAATTAAAATCCTTAATTTTTAGGGTTTATCCGTAAGTTTGAATTAGCATTTGCACCATAATGCCATTGACACAAATGAGTCCGGAAATTTTATGAAATTCATTAAATTTCAAGTGTTAATTGGATTTGAAAAACATGTTTTTAGGCATCTTGATTTTTATGAAAATTTTTTCAAAAAATCCCGAGGGATCAAAATGGGATGATGGAAGTGGCCATGAGGTTTTCTTAGCAAATCTAGTGTAAAATTTTTTGGAAAATACTCCTAGTGGAAAAGTTAACCTAGTTTGAATCATCAAGACCAAGGTAACAAAATTAGACTTGAAACTACATCAATTAGTTATCAATCAAATGACACTCCTTATGGGTAAATTAAAGGAAAATATTTCCATGATACAACCAGAAGGATCCCAAGTAAAACGATAGGATGAGAAAGTAAAAAAATTAAAATTATCTCTAGGTGCTTTAGAGTAGTCTTCAAGACAATAGAATTTTATGCTCAACCAAATGTAGACACCCCATTTTCTCAACCTCCATTGAACCTCAACCAAGGGAAAAAGGGTAATTTCACATCTTAAAGGTAAAATTTTAATTTTGATCTTTATATTTCCAATTACTTCACATAAAATAAATCCTAAAGTCTTAACAATCAAAATGATATGTCATGAGAACCAATCGAACCATTAGATTTATAGATATGGCAAAATCAAATTTCAACGACCAAGATGCAACTACATAATTGAGTTTAATCATGTGTGATTATGAACAACTAATTTTGATTGGTTCCATGAAGAATTAGTTTGAATTAACGACGTGTCATAATTCTACTAGATTAGATTTAAAATAATTATGAGGGTGCACACATTTGATAAGTTAGATTGGTAAATGGTGATACTCCTAAATAGTTGTTGAAATTTTCTTTTAAATGGGTAATCAAACAATAATTAAGGGTTATAAATGCCAAAATAAAGGTAATTTGGCTTGAACTTAGCAAAAATCTAGATTTCATCATGTGCAATAGCTATTTCCAATTCAAAAATGGAAAAAAAAAATGCAAGTTGTCATGATGTCTCATCAACATAAATTAGTACATTGGATAGGAGAGGCTAGAACAAGGAGACCATTGTCTTTTGAAATTGTGACAGTGCAATTTTAAAGCCAAAATGGCATAACTGTTCAATGGCAATGGTGATGTAGACTAAAAAATGCAATCTTAAACCATCTTTTGGATGGCCAACTTGCCAGAATCCTGCTTTAAAATTAAACATTGCAAATATCTTTACATTTGAAATATGTTGGAAGAGAAAACTCTTATTTGGCAAAGGAAACTTGTAATCAACTAGAATATGATTGAGATCTTGGTAATTGATAATAAGCTAGAGTATCACAAACAGGGGAAGAAGACTTATGATACTTTCAAGACCATTAATGGGAAAAAGGGAAAAAGATGAAAGAACTATAATAGGATAGACACACAAAGGGGAAGGAATTATGGCAATGTTTATAGAAGGAGGATTTTCAGAAAGGTGGTCTGCAATAATATTATATCTCCCTTATATGTGTTTTACTTGGAATTTTTATTGTAAAAACCAATTTGCCCATCTAAGAAGTTGAGAATGAGGAAGTATGTTCCTTTCGAAAATGAAGTGTTTTTTGGAAGGAATTCATATCCATTTCAATGAGAAAGTTGTGGCTAGGAAGGTGAAACTAGAAATTTTCAATTCTATGTTTTACTGCAAGTATTTCTCTAAAAGTGGAATGGTAGTGAAGTTTTGAGAGATTGAGCGCACCACTCTTGTATCCATAAATATGGATATTCCATGAACATGGAATCGAGTAGGGAAATACATGAACTTATGTTCCTAAGCAACTTGCAAGGGAATGTATGACTTCTTTGTTTTCTAAAACCTGAGTGACTGAGTATGAGATATTCTCCACGACAGATTTGCTAATCCAAGACTTAAAAGAGAGGATTTGAATAGTTGAGCCAAAGCTCTTAATCATTTCACCAATAGTAAAGGATCTTTCAATTTATTTCCTTCTCATTGGACAAAAGAAAAGGTAAAAAATGCAATTGTTAACACAACTTCAGTCCCTAGAAGCATCCCAAAGTGCTCAAAAAGGAAAACTGGTCTTTCAAGCTCCTCCAATGTTTGTATATACTCCCAAATTCATTTCATGATTGTATAATAACCTATACATAACTCCACCATCCTCGTTTTTCTTACCAAAACTGATAGGGAACATTTTCACTAAATCTAAATCACTCTAACACATGAGAATCTTCAAGTCCACCGTAGTCATTAGGTCCACAAAAATCATCGGATAGCCTTGTTTGGTACCCTATGATGCAATCCATCCATCGCCTACTTGTCTAACACAACATGATAACAGAAGAGTAAAACCCGATAGATAAGTAGCTACACTTAGCTCTCTAACCTTTACATATCCTCCACTCCACTATCTCTATATGGAAAGAACGTTTAGACCATGCCCAAAAATCTACCTACATAGTCATATCCACCAAGTATGAGAAATTAAACCCGAAGATCTTGAGGCATTAACTCCACTGTGCTCTATGTAGACACCTCATTTTGTACTTGTTAATAACCTTTAATCCCCAGCCTTAATGATAAGCTTAAAATACATCAGCCAAGGGAAATTAAAGAGTTCTCAATAGTTCAAAAGTAATCACAACTCAAAAGAGTTCGAATTACTTTGAAAACGATGCTAAAAAATGATATTTGCTTAGTGTTTGACCATAACATTTGTTCCATAAATAATTTTTGAGTAAGGTTTATTTCATTGGAAAAGTAGACATCTTGGGATTTAATTTGAACATAAATTTTATGTAATTTGAATTTAAAATGAGTGAGTTATAGCTGTTTGAAGTTGGGCCAATAGTGCAATCAATTTAGGATTCTACGTGTTCTTGTTTGAAGTCGTGTATGCGCGTACATGGTGCATTCCAAAACTTTAGTTTAAAGGGCCCAAAGCTTTATTCTTTGATAGGGGAGAGGCCCTAGACCCTTAAAAAACGTCCAAAACCCTCAAAAAAGCCCTAAAAACCATAGTTTACACATATAAACACTCACTTTATGTCTCCAATCTAAACCCAAGCTAGAAAGAGTATCTCTTTGTTTTCTAAAACCCTAATAATCTTTTCTAATCACACAGCAGCTGCATGTTTTTCTCGCCTAAAAAAACTTCTCTTTAGTTAATGTTTTAAGGCAGAAACTTGTTTTTTTTTTTTTATTTTTTTTTACAAAATCTTTTCAATATAAGTTGTTCTTGAGTTGTGATTCCTAAGAACTATTGTGTTCTTTATTATCTTTGTTCCCTAAATCTAATCTTTGTGTTGTCGACACTGAGGGATCAGTTAAACAAAGCTCTAAACTCATAATCTTAAGCAAAGTGAGTGTTTTTTCCATGAACTCATTCTTTGTAATATGATTTATATAAGATATAGTTTCTATAAGTACTCAGAAAGTAATAGTCTAAGCCCACTAAGAACAATGATGCCTTGGCCTTCAAACCAAGCCCAAACAATAAAATTTCTCAAGAGAGTGGAAAGACAATTCAATAGTGGTTCAAGATCAAGTTTTAGTTTATGGCCAAAGAATTCGAAGTGTTATATAATTTTCTCTTAAGTAGCTGTTATACATGATAATCTCCTTGGGTTTGTCCGAGGATTGGTTACTTATTCACAAATGTTCCAAGTTTTGCCCTACCTTATCCACTATCACCTTTTCTTTTTTTCTTATCCCTAAGGAAAATGTTCGACCCCTTAATCTGGAGGTTCCTCTTCCTTATATATCCTTCCTTTTTGCATCCCAACCCTCCATTTGTATGCTTCAGGGCTTTTTTTTCAGGATACTTGTCCCATCAAAGTTCCACTGAACGTGGTAAAATGAGCTGTTAGCCGTGAAGTAACTGTTCAGGTGTTATTTTCTCATTAATGCAACTGATAAGGTTGTTGCAGGGTATTCAGTGTGGAGGAGGAAGGTATGCTTTTTCAGGAAGCTTCCTCCCATCGTCTTTACCCCCCTTATGGTCCTTCTTCTTCTCCATAAGTTCTTATGTAACACCATTTTGCATTCCCTCACATCCTCGAGTTAGTGATGTCTTTAGGGCGAATACCCTTATACGAGTAGGATTGTATGAGATGCTTTTGTATTCTAATTTTCTTTAGTCCTCGGACCCTCTACAGTTTCTCTAACTTGTTATATTTGGTTTGTTTGTTGTTTTTTTGTTATGTTTGATATGTGTTAATCTAATCTTGAGTTGATTATAAAATGTTCTTGCTTTGTTATTTTAGTTTCTATATAAAGATTGACGTGATTATTTATTTAATGTAGTTTAGTATACTTATTTGATTTGTTTCATGATTATTTGTTTATGTTGATGTTTGCTTTATTTACTTTATGTTAGTTTAGTGTTTAGGGTTTCTAACATGCTTATTTGATTTCATATGCTTTATCTTTGTTTGTTACAATTTGCAAATACATGATTTTATAGATTTTGTGCTTAGGATGCAAATGCATGCTTAAGCATGGTTTCGACCATGCATACACATGTGGTTAAGTATGCGTATACACTCCGAACCTAGATTAGGGCAAAATTATTATTTTTTATTTAACTATTTTTTTTTCACATGTTATTTTATTTATTTTTTTTAATTTGATTGACTTTGAATTCTCTATTTTAGGTTATTTAAATATGTTAATTTGCTTTCCATATTTTATTTGGTCAACCTTTACATGTTAGGTTTAATTTGATATTTTTCCATTTGTGTTTATTTAATTGTTAGTTTTTCATGATCAATAATATTTGTTTAATTTGGTGTTAATGTGTTTCTTTTTTTTTGCTATTATGTGATATTTAACATGTTGTGTGGGTTCTTTTTTATCTAGTGCATAATGTATGTTTAACTTTAGGACTATGATGCGTGTGTGTGTGTGTGTGTGTGTTTTTTAATCTTTAATTAAATATGGCCTAGCAAGTAGCAACACATAATGGAGATTAGATCACAAACTGGGCAGTTTTGGGTGCCTAACATATTCCCAAGCTGTATCTAAACTCTAAACTCATAATCTGGTATGTAGATTAATGTATGTAAGTAAGTGGCTCAAAAGACTTAATTTGATTCTTGGACCTAAACTAGGTGACGACTCCAAAATCTCCGCCTCCAGTCCATTTGGCTGAAGCGTACTTCCTATGGGGGCATGAACCACACGTGAGTAGTGTGAGACAGTGTGCTTACACTCCCTATAAGAGAATTTTCTAACTCCATGGGAACTTGATAAGCTCTATACCACTATATAAGCACCATGCCTCATCCTCTCCAAAATACATGCATAATTTTTTAGCTCTTATACTTTTGGAGTTACTAAAAACTAATGAGTTACTGTCTTAACCTTTAAAAGGTTTTTGTCTAGCACCACACCAGCACACTCTGTCGGCATTTTCACTTTTTGGGTTTCCTAATATTGTGAGTTAAGATGATTGGCTTACATACTATTCTTTGCATCATCAACTATGAGCTAAAAGCGATCGCTTTACTTAATTATTTAATTTTCATAGTTGGTGAGGGTGAGTTGAACTTTGAAACTTTGAATGTATTATTGTACTCATACTCAAAATAGAGTTTGACGTTAGAGGGTTGGTTTAACTTTTTCACCTTTTCTCAAACAAAAAAATAAAAATAACTTTTTCACTTTGTTTTTAATATATTATCCTAACAATTAATTTAATATTTGATGAAATTATGAAACTCATTCTTTTAGATTTTTTTGTTGCAATATCGTTCCTTTCATCCAATAAGCAAGAGTCCGCAAAGAGTAAAAGGTTACAATAACCCTTCCAATATTTATCTTTTCTTACTCTTTTGGGCTAGGCAAGAGTTTAGGCCAAACAAAACTGATGTACGTTATTACCACACGTGTCAGCTCCCTATCACGTATGAACAAACGTGTCAGTCTCTCACTTGATTAGAATCTAAAGTCATTTCCTTCACCGTCACACAACAATAGAGTCGCACATGGTACATCCCTTAACATTTGAATCCTTCCAAAGGTGGTCACTGTTAGCACTTAGCAGGGTATTTTCTTTTTATTTTTTGTTTAATTTTCTAATGTACTTGTTTTTAGAAGAACCCAAATTGTTTTGCACCTAATAAAATTCTTTTAGAACCTTTTGTTTTGAGAATCACATTCTTTTACACCTCAACCCAAAAAAAAATCAAGGTTTTTTTAAGAATCAAATTCTTTTACACTTGGATTCTAAAAAATAAAATATTCTTTTACATCTAAAATTTTTTTCTCCTAAAAATAGAAAAAAGAAATAAAGTGGTACTATAATTTTTTTTAAAAAATAATTTCATAATAAAACTGATAAGTTATTATTGGCTTTCATTTAAACCCACCATTAAATTATTTTTTTTATTAACCATTAACAATTTACTATTTAAATTTTATTATAAAAACGTACGAAGATATACTGTCTATGCCTTTATTTAAAAGAAAAAAAGAAAGTCTAAAAATCTTTTTTTTAGTGTCGGCAAAAATTGAATCATAAAAGTTTTTACCCATTTATTTATATATATATTTTTTGATAGAATCTTTACCTATTTAAATTTTCTATAAATGTTTGAAAAAAACCTATGGAATCTATCAATAGGTCCAAAAACAATAGTAAATAAATATCCCAATTAGAAAAAAAAAAGTAAAGAAATACTCCGTAAAAGGCAAGAAGCTTCATAAGCACCTCACAAGAAAACGAAAGCCGGTCTTTGTTGTAGTTGTTGTTGCGTGAATTGAATGCGACCAAAAAGACAACCCCTTTTCTCTCTTTCTCTCTCTAGAGCCTTAGAAAGAAGAGAGGAAGAGAATCTCTTTCCTACAAATACCAAGTGAGAATAGAATGCCTCTCAATTTATCTCGCAACTTCTTTTACAAGCCTTGTTCTTTTTTTCTTCCTAAGTTTGTTCTGATTTGATTTTCATAGACTTAAGGTTGAAAAAGAACCCCCATACACACATACACACGCACACCACCACCAACATTTAAAAAAAAAAAAAAGTGGGCTTTCTTTAAAGTTTAATCTCTCCTTATAAATATCAATCGCTGGTTTTTGGCCATAGAGGCCGCTGCTTATTCAAAGGTAAGGGGTCTCACTCTTTTAGATTTATTTCGGTTTCCTTTAATTTTTTTCATCCCCATTGCATTGTTCATTGTGTTTAGTTCCAATTAATTGTTTGATCCATGGTTTTTGGCTCTGTCAATTGTTTTTTCAATTTTTTTATTTAATAAAACTAACATGGGTTTATTTCAATGGAATACGTTTGATTTTTGTACATAGAAGTTGAAACATTAATTGGGCAACTGGGTTTTTATTCTTGGAGTCTGTTTTTGTTTTTATGCTGTTCAAGTTTGCGTTTTTGCTTTTATTTTTTAAATATTTGTATTTGTCATAATGTTTGATTGCTTCAATGGGGGGTTTTTGTACCTTTATGGCTAGAATTTTGCATATGGTGCTAGATCCAGAAAAATCTGTGTGTATTCTCATACCTTTCCATGTATGTTGACCAGGGTGAATCTAGAGTTTGTGGCATAGAGTTCTCAATGGTGAGCTTTTAATATTATATTTCACCACTTTCATTGTGCATAGTGGGAAAATTTGAACTTTAATGCAAGTAGATAGTGACGTCTAAATGTGGATCAAAGAGATCGCTTTCTTCTAATTTGATCTGTATTTTCTTGTGGTCATCAGGGAGAAGCCCCAGCTTTCATTGAGGATGATCTGCAAAAGGGTTTTTCAAATGGGTTTGATTTGAAATCTAAGGACGCAACACCAACTGTCATTGGCAATAAAGCAGTATGATGATCCAATTTATGATTATGATCTCCTATGGTGTTTCTCTTTGTGCTTTAGTGATTCACTGTGACAATCATATTTTCCCAATTGAAATTGTCCATGTATCTTTTTAACAGTACCTGATTGGTGGAGCTGATGATGAATCAATCAGAGTTCAAGTTTGGGACCATAGTAGAGGCGGATGGTGAGTTTATTGTTTAGCCTTAGAGTAGCTTCATTCAGGTGTGGTTACTAATGTCTGTTAGAATTTGCAGGGTGAATCCTACTGTGCTAGGAACAAAACCCAAGCCATGTAAAGGCCATTCAGCAGTGCCTTTAAATGAGGGTCAAATATTGGTTATTCAGAAAGGTACCAGCCTAGATGATGGCGTTTGGTTTCTTGAGGTTGGTATCATACAAACTTTTTAGAACCTTTAAAATGAAGTCATTTATTACTTTCTTATAGTAGTCCAGGTTGCAAAGTACTTTGAAGTTGAGATGGTACAAGATAAAAGATTCAGCACCATGATGATAATTGAAATCCAAATGATTTTCTTTCTCAAAAAATTTGAAATAATCACATTTCTGATGCCATGGAGAACATAAAAAAGAAGTTTGTTTTGAATACTATGTTAGCCTAAATTGAAACAATCATTTTTTTTACTGGTATTTGAACACCCCCAATCCAGCAGTTGTAAATTTCATGTACATTCTTAATCCTTCTGTACCTTAAACTGTTTGATTTGCTTAAATATTGGTAGGTGGACACCCAATATGTTAGGGAACAGAGAAAAATATTGGGGACTGAGGTTGTTGCTTGGAGCAAGGGTGTGAAGGGCAACGCTGAGAAGCCTGTTGTTATCAGTGGTCCTTCTGGAGTAGGTAAGGGTACACTGATATCCATGCTTATGAAGGAATTTCCATCTATGTTTGGGTTTTCTGTGAGCCACACAACCCGGGCTCCAAGGAACATGGAGAAAGATAGTATTCATTACCATTTCACCGAACGAAGTGTTATGGAGAATGACATAAAAGATGGAAAGTTTCTGGAGTTTGCTTCTGTTCATGGAAATCTCTATGGAACTAGTGTTGAAGCTGTTGAAGTGGTAGCAGATGCCGGGAAGGTAAATCTGTGCATATTTGTGTCTTTAAAACCAATTATTTACTTCCCAAATACAGCATGTATGTATTATTTGTTTTGGGATCACTTTTGACTAGGGTATGGCTTTCATTTATTTTAGATCTACAAAAAGCAGTGGTGTAAAAATGCGTGTTTTCTCATTCTTTTGCCACTAAATGAGGAAGCTAGCAGTTTATATCAGCAAATTGCATTGAGTTATTTTTCTTTGTTGATGGAATCAATAGTGAGCCTTTTTGGTTGGTTATCAATGGGAATTTACCTATAATTTTATTGCCCTAAAATTAAAATTAAAATGCTTATAAGTTTGTAGTTTGTTTGGTGCTTAATGATGAGCGTTTTAACCAAGTTAATTTCTTAAAATAATGTTTTTTTTTTTTAAAAAAAAATTAATTTATAATTCAATTGTTACAAGAGTCAGGTTTGATTTGAACATTGGTTCTCCTTGTGAAGGAGGCCAGGCAATGCTAGAGAGTTACAGTATTGTGTGTTGGTTGTTATTACTTTATATGATATGAATTATAAGAGGGCTTGAGTTGGAATCATAAATTTTCCTAAGATAAGAAATATCATCTAGATTTTGGTGTGCTGACATTGATATATATTTTTAAAATTTTTTTTATTGGATAATTGTAGAAGCTTTGTGAATTACACTGTCAAACAAGCATTGCCTTTTGTAGCAAACTTAAAATATAGTTTTCTCTCTGCTAATGCTTTTGTCTCCTTTCAATGTAGAGATGCATTCTTGACATTGATGTTCAAGGGGCAAGGTCTGTAAGGGCTAGTTCTCTTGAAGCTATATTCATCTTTGTCTCCCCACCATCAATGGAGGAGCTGGAGAAGCGCCTCCGTGCAAGGTGAGTTGGAGATTCCCATTTATATCTTTTCTATTCTCAAATTCTACCATCTTGGTTCCAACTTGAATAATGTAAACAGGGGGACAGAGACAGAGGAACAGATTCTAAAGCGACTCCGAAATGCTCAGGCAGAAATGGAGCAAGGGAAATCATCAGGCATTTTTGATCATATCTTGTATAATGATAATCTTGAAGAGTGCTATGAAAATCTTAAGGTAATTTGTCTGATGTCTTGCACCACACCTAATGCTGTTGCAGATGCTATGTTTTAAATTTTATCTGTTGCCAGAAAATAACTCCACTCCTTAATTCTGACATAACAACTCTCATTTGGTGTAGGAACTCTTGGGACTTGATGGAAATGTCACTGCTACCCCTAAATCATGTAAGAAGTCCCTCAAATAAACTAGTATCATGTGACTAGTGTTCATTTATTCTTTTAGATTTTATATGCCATGAAAATTAAATTTGAAGTGTTTAAAATGTCAATTCAGCACCATATGGGGTTGATCTTCCTCTGGACTTGTCAATTTCAAAAATTGATCAGAAAATCATCATTAAGCGTGGAAGTCCAGAACTGGAAACTGCTACAAAGAACTTGTAAGTTTTGTGCATGTGTTATTTATTTATTTATTTTTATTGATACACCTAAAAGGTGAGATTTTCAACTTATTGGCATGTATATGTGTTCTGAGCAGGATTGTGTTGGATTTGTCCACTCTCAAAGGAGGGGCGCCTGGACGGACGAGAGGCCTAAATGTTTATGCCATTGATTCATTATCAGATGAGTTGAATGGATTCAACCAGCTGAGCTAACGACTCCCAGCTTTGGCTATACTAACTTGGGGTCTCATTTTCAAAAAATTTCTTTAATCTTTCCTTTATGTAACTTCAAAAGAGGAAAAGGTCATAATGTTCTAGATGTCATTATGTGAGACCATAACATTATTTCCATTTTTTGCGCTACGTTTTTGCCCTATTCTTTGCTTGTTTGAGAATATTTGAACATTTACCGCTCCCAACTTGGGCAATGAGAAATGGATTATGAATTATGCGGCAATGAAAGGTACTTGTAGCCAGCTGATACTCACATTAGTCTACCATTGACAATACTTTCTACCATTCACAAGTTATCAGCTCAGTGGTTATTAAAAGAATTGTATATTTAGAGGTGTGGTTTGGCTCTAGTGCACTTGACTCAACACAATTCAAACACGTGTTTAAATTGTTTATGTGCTGGCATCTGTCCTTGGGCATTGATCACTATGCACCGGACGGAAGATTTGCCGGTGTTTAGAAGAGTAAGCCTGACTATCTAGCTTTTAAACTTGATAAAATTCATCAACTACTCATGAATGCAATGATAACCACCATCTTGCAATTTTCTTTTCTGTTTTGCCCGCTTAGGTAGGTACTAGGTACCCACCGTTTGTCCCCATCTGGGGGAAAAGTGAAAATAATTGGTTTTCTAGGAAAAATCTAAAAGCATTTTATTTCGTGGTGCTGTCCTTCAATATAATGTGAACAGAAGAAAGACTGGTTCAACGATTTAATTCAAAGTCAAAACAACAGTGTGCGAAACCGGTCTATAAATACTGCTCTATCACGCACTCAGCACTCATCTAAAATTTTGACAACTTTCTAACAATAATTGACTAGGAAAGATTGACTCAGCAAAATAAAATAAAAAAGACTTGGAAAGATAGTGTTCTGCAGTAGCTTATTTCTTCATATTTAGATAAACAGTAATGCTAGTAGCACATCTTTTCCTACCTCCTGTTTATGGGTCAATTTTTAATTGGATTTTAACATTTTCAAGTACATGTGAGACTCATATGAAGTATTGAAACCTGATTGGGAGTTGGCGGTATATTTATCCTTTTTTTTTTAAAAAGAAAAATAAATCAATGAAAATAAAATATACCAAATTGACAATTTAAATGTATCTTTAGTGAGTTCTAGTTAGATTAACTGGTAAAATTCCTAATAACTGAATAAGAGATTTGTGGTTCAATCCCTGTCTATACCAAAAACTAATTGGTGTCTTTATCTGATGATAAAGAACTATCATTAAAAGCGGACGCCATAAGTTGAAATTTTCTTTAAAAAAGAAAAGAAAAGAGGTATCTTTAACTTGTTACATCTTATTTTGCTGATTTATGAGATTTTATTCTATTTTTTATTATATAAAAACAAAAAAACAACAATAGATAAAAACTATATACTTTATAATAAAAATTACATCTTAGAAGTTATGGTATATCGTATGGTATAATAAAAATTACATTTTTCGTTTGTAATGTGGTGCATAATGGGTACATTAAAATTAGGATAATTTATACTTACACCTTGAAGTATAGTGAAATTTGACCTGTGTTATACCTGATCTTCAAAAAATGACAAGGTAGGTTGGCATAATGAGTAGTGTGCTGATTTGGCATCTCAACATAAATGATGACATCGTAGTTGCGTAAATGCAGAAAGAGCTTGAAGAGAAAGAGACGGAAGTTCGCTAACTCCTTGCATGGAACAGAGTGTTAAAGCCTAATTAATTGCCAAAATTTCTAGATGAATCGTTATTTGCTGCAAGATATTATCCATGTTGGGGAATGGAAGTGTCAAGATTTGAATTTTAAATCTTGAGCTTGGATGATAGACTAATTTCTTCCCAAGTAAGTATAAAAGGAAGGTTATATAGACAGAATAAGGTATGAACAATCTTGACCTTATTTCACAACAAGCTCTCCTTTAGAGAGAAACCCTGCTGATTTATGCGTCGGAAAGTCCCCGATTTATGCACTCCTGATCGCTAATTAGGTGTTCTAGTCCCTTTTACAAGTGTTTGTGAACCAAAATAGACTAGTAAGCACTAGCAATCTTACCTTCATTCACTAGCACTCACTATCCATGTTGGGGAATGGAAGTGTCAAGATTTGAATTTTAAATCTTGAGCTTGGATGATAGACTAATTTCTTCCCAAATAAGTATAAAAGGAAGGTTATATAGACAGAATAAGGTATGAACAATCTTGACCTTATTTCACAACAAGCTCTCCTTTAGAGAGAAACCCTACTGATTTATGCATCGGAAAGTCCCCGATTTATGCACTCCTGATCGCTAATTAGGTGTTCTAGTCCCCTTTACAAGTGTTTGTGAACCAAAATAGACTAGTAAGCACTAGCAATCTTACCTTCATTCACTAGCACTCCCAAGCACTCTAAGCAAGAAAGATTTTCTAGAGTAGGATTCGTAATAAAAAGTTGATAGCTAGAGACCAAAGAATCAAGCTGCCCCTTCTAGTGAATTGAGACCAAGATGACCAAAACACCAAAGGAACCTTGCTTACTACTAACTGTAGAGAGTAGGGATAGAGAAAAGTGAAGAAATTTCAGGTGTAGAGATGAAATTCTGAAGGTTCTAGTCCAAGTGCAAATTGACACTTTGTTCTTGATTCCTTTGGATTTTGGCCTTTTGGTTTGATTCTTTCTGATTGAATTGTGATCTAATATCCTTCTGAATTTTCATCATTTTTCAAACTTTCTTGGACCTTTGCTTAGAAAATTAACTTCAAAATAATTTAATTTAATAAATTTTAACCAATTTTAAGGAATTAATTAATGCATTGTCTTCGTATTGAATTGGATACATGCAACTTCACAATAAATTAAACCTACAACCAGTAGTGTTATGACACATCATTAAACTTAAATTAGACTAAAAATAGACCAATCAAAATTTAAGAGTTTATAATCATGTGTGGTTGAGACTTAATTCTTGCAAGTGCACATTGCTTTTCATGATATCTTTCAAACTAGTGGCCCGATTAGGGCTAATGAATTGTCTTTTCGATTGTTATGAATTCAAGATTTATTTCATGCAACGCAACTGGAAATCAATTAATCAAAATTACAATTTTCTCCCTATGATGTGATGATGATATGCACATGAGATGCAGATGAGGTTAAATGAGAGCTGCAAAATAGGGTATTCACATATACAAATAAGTCAAATTCTATAAGAAGAAAACTTGGATAATCCTGTGAATTTCTCTAATGATGCGAAAAATCTATAAAAAAAATGAATATGAAAATATACTTACAAACAATGAAGATTTTTCATTGAAAATAACTTTTAAATGGTCACTTTGGTCATGACAAGTACTCTAAAATGTTCCCTTAGTTGTTACTAGCCATTAGAGGCTCAAAAGGCTTCTTTTCCCTCGTTTTCTGCAAAATTCTACAAAGCAATAACATACTAAAACTATCTCACTTAAGTTAGAATGATTTTGCTCTAGTGAAGTACCTTTCTTGCTTAAGTGAGCTCTTCAAAAACAAAAAGTTAAGCAAAACTATGCTAAAGTTAAGTGAGATAGTTTTCAAACGTAGGATCTCATAAATATCATAAGTCTTTAGAAACCACTGAGCCAATTCTTTTGAGATTAACTTCGAAGATTTCTAGGTGAATAACTATTGTTGTAAGATACTTCCATATTTGGGAAGGACACACCCGGATTTGAATTTTAAATCCCTAGCTTGGATGATGGAGTAATTTTCCTCATTCAATGAGCACAAAAGAGGGGTTATTAAAAGAGAAAGGTATAAATAATCTTGACCTCATTTCACAAGGTCTCATTTAGTGAGAAATCCTATTGACTTAAGTATCCGGAGTGTCCCCCCATTGGTCCACTCCTGATGGCTTTTTATGTGTTCTCACTTCTCCTTAATATGTGCTAATGAATCGGGTTAGACTTGTAATCAACTGCTCATTAAGAATAATTACATATACATGAAAGTAATAAGAAAGGGATTCGACTTACGAGTTACGAGGCTAGTATTGTAGAAAAAAAAAATGAGGAGAAAAAAGGGGGGTGGGGGGAGGGGGCGGCTTAGAAAGAAAGGAATATGAGTGGATGTGACTCAAGTTAGAAAAAGTGGGAAGAATTAGACAAGATCGGGATTTTGATGTCCCAGAACCATTTTAGGAGGATTTGCCGCCTTGGGTTGGTATCATTATTAAAAAGTTAATGGGATAAGATTTTATACCTCCCTAATCTGTGAATATCTTGTCCAACTAACTAAGGCCAATATATTTCATGTAGCAATCATTTGCAATTGCATGGCCTACTAAGAAGAATTCTTTGCTACATTATCTTTGCATAAGGGGTTAAGAGGAAATTACCTTTCATAAAAGAGCAAGAGGGACAGGATCTTGTCACAATAGACAACATGGCGAATTGAGGCATCAATGAGAGAGAAGATGGTTTGAAGACTCTTATATATATCCTTATAAAATAGTTTTTTTCTTTTTTCTTTTTTCTTTTTTCTTACTCCAAATGAAAAGGAAGAAGACTTTATTAGGTTGAGTAGTGTTTATTACACATACACTGTTTTACACATTCTCCAAAAAGTTAACTTTAAAATCATGACTTCAAATCATAATTTCAGTTACTTTTAGAAGTATGTGTAAACTATATAAAACATTTTGTATGCAACAAATTTAACCCTATTGGGCTAACTAGCCTTATTCCAAAACTAATTAGTTACATATATAATAAGTGGTGATATGCATCATTTATCATGCATGTAGGTATTTGGAATCTTATAATAAGTAATAAACAAACCATTATAGTAATTTCTTCCATCCAAACATAAGTTATAGAATTTTTTTTTTCTTAAGATTTTTTTTAGTAGAGTAATGCTAGGAACATATTTATTCTCATATCCAAATGCACACTCAACTTGTGTGTCAACTCTTAATTTAATTTCAACATTTTTATACATATAGTGGACCTATATAAAAGAGCTAAAATCACACACAAATGTGGCATGGATTTGGGTGTGTGAATACTATTCCTAGTAAAGATTTTTTTTTTTTTTTTTTTTTTTTGTTTTTGGTTGAGTAAGCGATATTCTAGAATATTTGTTGATAGTCGTTAATGCAGTTTTCAGTTGTGAACCCACCACCACCAAACATGAGTGACCAGTTCAAAGTGGCATGGATCATGGTATGAGAGGTCCCTAGTTGGCATGCTAAAGTGCTGGCCAAGTTGGTAGTGATGTGGACTTGTGGCTGCCTTAGTCGGCATGGTCCTTTCCTCAGCTATAAAGGCTAACCCGGCCAATGCCTTGTGGGTTTGGTCTATCAAGTGGATGTAATATAAGGTATTTATAAATCTTTGCATGGTCTATAATCTGCCACATAATATATGCCAAAACTTTGGTGGCGCATGGCAGGGGGAATCTATTTAATTAAGTGTGTTAAATCATAAATGGGAGGGAAGCTTCACTGACAGTACAGTAGTATATGTCTTTCTGGATAGATGTTGGAATCTTCCACCAGAGTTTCCTCACTGGGGGGACCCAGAATAGCAAGTGGGAGAAAGCATTTTCCTCTTCACTGTGGTTGGGTCCCATTGACCCTATCATGGATGGTTTTTGGTTTAGTTATTTTGGGTCTCCTTAATTCTCTCTTCACATGCCGAGCATAATTTAATTTGAACTTCCAGACTCGTTGTCTTGTGCCGATGGGTATTAAATGAGAGGTTTTTAGGAGGTTTGGTCTTGGAATTTTGAAGATTATTATGTTTCTTTCTAGTAAATTTTGATTTTTGAGTTACTTTTATATATATATATATATATATCTTTAATTGCATATTTTAATTTTGTTATTAATTTTTTTTTTTTTTGAGAAAGAGGACAACTGTGAGGTAGGTGGGATTGATCTCTTTATCCTCTTATCAAGGTATCAAACCATTTTTTTTTTATTCAAACACATTTTTTTATTCCACGATAAAAAATTACCAACTAAGTTAATTGAAACAATACTTCGAATTTTTAGGTTTACCAAATAGTTCTATATAACCTTTGAAATTTTAAAAATGAATATCTTCAACAAATATTTTGTGAATTTGACTTGAATTCAATGTATTGGATTCATTGCAATGGTAATAGATAATATACTGGAATTCAGCTTTGCCCATTTTTGGTTTCTAGACCCAACTTACTATCTTTTGTTAATGGAGCCCGTAAGTCTGCAAAACCATGGCCGAAGTAACACCGAAATTATGGCCCCCAGTCTCAAAGACAGCCTCATTATTAATCCTAGACTCCTAGTAATAGATACATGATGGATGCAATTCAATACTCCAATATGACATTCCCCTTTTTATTTTTTATTTTATTTCTTTTCAGATATCCGTCCAACTTCATGGGCAATGGGCCTCTAGAAAGGGCTAAACACAACTCAATTTTACTCCCGGAAAGGCCCACAATGCAGCCTGATTTTATACAATAGTAGCTAAACCTATTGTTAACCCACGTTGCCTATTACCACGCCAGAGTCAACATCATGTGATTCCCGGAGATTCACCAGACACTAGCACCCAAACAATTCAAGGACCAATGCCAGCTACAATGCTATCTAAAACATCATCTAAAGAGACAAAATATCTAAGTTTTTATTTTTGCTATATAAAATTAACAAATTTCATTTGAATTTTCCAAAAGAATAAGAATAGCCGTAACTCAAAAGATCACCTCAACCTCTCCAAATCTATTTTAATCACCAAAGCAAGCACATAGAGATGTGAGACTCATCCCCTTAAATTAATTCCACCCCTTTAAGTCCGCTAATTCTGGGAGGCTGGCCTACTAGATACTCCATGCCTCCCACTTCAACTAATTATTGATCAATACAAAGATCCAAGGAATCACCTACTCCAATTACAATTAGGAGACATCCACCCCTTTTTTTTTGTCCCCATTATTTCTTTTGCCTAGAAGTCAAGCTCACCCCATAAGCAAATCGGTGGGCCAAGCCCGAGCTCACTTCTTTAAGGGGAGCTAGAGGTGCCACTAGATTAAGAGGCCTTAACGAGATATCCACCTACACTAATTTCCTTTGAAACTTCACAAAATGACATTAAGATAGCGTTTGGATTCACGTTTGCCATTTTTTTTTTCTTTTTTTCCGTGTATGAACAGTAACTTGCACTGTTCATGCACATGAATTCACTGCATAAGAGACAAAGTGCATTGTTTATGCACTGTTTACAGGTCCCACAGCACTATTCACACATTTAAAAATTATTTTGCTACAGTGTGTTTAGTTTTCAATTTTCAACTTTCAGTTTCAGCAAAAATAAGCTGTATTCAAACGGACCCTAAGCCTTGATGCTGCAAAGAAACTTATACTTAACTCTCCTAACAAAATGTTCCATTTAAAAAAAAAATAAAAAAAATTCCAACCCAAATTAGAGACTAAATTTGGGTAGACGAAATGATGCTCTGCTTGAGGTTTGTTTAAATAGCCCCCCTTAAAAATTAGTACAAAGGAGTTGGATTTTTTCTTTAAAAAAAATATTAAATTAGAAAAGTCACCATGTAAGACCATATAAATTAATTTATTATATTTTTACAATAAATATCAAAAGAGTGTTTTTTCATCTACAATTTGAGGCAAATGTCATTTTGTGAAACCTAAAGGTTGGTGTACCTTCTAGACCTCTCATGGTTCCACTGCCACTATCTCTTCTAAAAAACAAAGGAGAAGCAAATATAAAATAGAACTCTTCAGAATAAAATAATAAATATTTGAAATTCATATTCCTAGATAAATGGGAGAATGGATAAAGGGTGAATAGTGTTTAGACAATAATAAGGTTTCCCCTCAACTACTTGTTTGGCTATGTCAAACCTCCTACAACCAATCATAACCAAACATGCAATATAATTATTTCTAATTATTTTATTAAGAATGTACAATATTGTGCAAGGTTTATATAAATTATTTTGCCTTTTAACTATTGCAGTTGCACATTGAGGGCTACTTGGCCACCGCACAATCCAATATTACATGAAACACAAAGGTGAAACAAGAGAATATAGAATATATATATATATATATATATATATAAAACAAAACCAAACCAAGAATGATTTTCCTAAGAAGACGTCACAAACATGATATTTTCACTGTCTAGACAGTTTGGTCCATGCCTCCAGCTTTGCATTGTGACAATAAGAAGAGAGTGAAATTATTAAGAGAAAGGCACATGCCGAATAATCTGAAGGATTTAGAACACCCGTAGGCTAAACTTAACTTCTAGCCAGAAGGAGTGCTAAAGCAGACCCTCACATCATTATAAGGGTCCCGTTTCATTTGATGGTTAGGCATCTATGAGCCCCATTGACCATAAGTCTTCCGAGCTGCTGCCCCTAGAAATTGCCTTCTTCAGTAGTTCTGCTGCCCTTAAGCGTTCTGGTTGTGTGATTAGAGTTGAAGTGATATTAGTGTTCAAGGTGATTTCTTGGCGATGTGAGTGTTTGTGATTTAGGGATCTATATAAAGGGTGCCAGTTATGTAAGGTTGAATGAGAATGTTGATGGTTTGTATATATGGAATGTGACTTAACATCGAGGGAGTCACCACCTCCAAGGGAAATAGAGATGAGAGAGAGAATGAAACTACTTCAAGTTCAAGGGAGTCACGGTCACCACGTCCAAGGAAAATAGAAAGACTCGAGAGAATTAACAAGAAACAATGCATCTATCAAACAGTTAAGAAGAAAAGACCAAAAGATAAGAAGGAAAATAAGAAGCAAGAAAAGAAGAGATAAACGACACAACAATTGTTTTAGTTCAGTTGTTAAACGGCATGTAGCTTAGATATATTAAGTTAACACTGATTGTATCTCACGTGTGGTGTAACTGATTCCCACACGTGCTATAACTAATTTCCTAATGTTTAGGTCAGTTAGTTAGTTAGTTAGTCCCTGTTTTGGGAATTAGTTACAGAGATGTATATATACTTGATTTGTGTACAGATTCATCACAGCACAGTTAATGAAATAAAGTCTATAATCTTTTCTCTCAACTTCTCTCTCTGTGTTCATATTTTCTTCTTCATTTCTATTTTGTTACATGGTATCAGAGCTCGAGCCTCCTTCAATGGCGTCAAATAATCAAAATGAAAATGGTGGTTCATCTTCCTCTTCTCAGCGAGAATTAACTCCAATGGAAGATCCCCGTAGTCCATTTTTCTTGCATCATGGTGAAACACCAGGTGCGATTTTGGTTACTCAACCATTAACTGAGGACAACTACCCTATGTGGTCCAGAGCAATGATAATGGCTTTGGATGCCAAAAGCAAGCTCGGATTTGTCGATGGCTCTGTCAATGCTTCAATGGCAGTCACACCACTGGAGAAGAAAGCCTGGTCAAAATGCAATTCAATGATCTCCTCTTGGATCTTGAATTCAGTTTCTCCTCACCTCACTGCTAGTGTGATTTACAGAGATACTGCGTTTGAAGTATGGAATACTCTCAAGAAAAGATTTTCTCAGGCAAATGGACCAAGGATCTCTCAGCTTCAGAAGCAAATCTCAACTATGATGCAAGGTGCTGCTATAGTAACAGGTTTCTTCACTGACCTTCAAGCTGCCTGGGATCAATTACTGAATTTCAGACCTTCACCTTGCTGCTCATGTGGAAAATGCACCTGTGGTGTGAATGATAAAATCACAACCTCTCAGAATCAAGATTCTCTCATGCAGTTCTTGAACGGCTTGAATGACTCCTATTCTCAGGTCAGGACACAAATTCTAATGATGGAGCCTAGTCCTTCCATTGATAAGGCATTTTCTTTAGTAATTCAAGAAGAAAGGCATAGACTTTCAGGATTCAATATTGTTCCTTCAGTTGAATCAACTGCTCTTGCAGTCAAGAGTCAAGGATTCAATCAAGGAAACAATAAGAATACCAGAGGAGTAAGTGTAAAAGGAAGGCCCGTATGTAGTCATTGTGGGAAGCTTGGTCATGTTATGGAAAAATGCTACAGATTGGTAGGTTTTCCTCCAGGTTACAAGCAAAAAGGTAGAATGGCTATGGTCAATCAAGTCTTGACTGAAGATGATCAAGGCAATCTTGGCAATTCTGGTGTTCATCAAGTCAATTCTTTCCCTTTCACTTTAGAGCAGTGTCAACAGCTGATCTCAATGCTCAGTTCCCATCATGCTTCCACATCTGGTGCTGCTAATGATGCACTACACTCAGCAAATTCTGTCCTTTCAGGTAATGTGTATAACCCTTGGTCAGATTATGCTTCCTTAGACTTACATCATTCAATTTTTGCCATTAATCCTGTCAATAAAACTGCCTATGGTACTGATATATGGATTCTTGATACCGGAGCCACAGACCACATAGTTCATTCCCTATCCTTATTCACACATATTACTAGTTCCATTTCCACATTTGTTCAATTACCTAATGGTGAAAAAGTTATTGTTACACATATAGGTACAGTTCAGGTCACTCCAACTTTGAAACTTGAAAATGTACTTTGTGTTCCTTCTTTCAACTTCAATCTAATTTCTGTCAGCAAATTAACCAAAACACTTTCATGTTGCCTTGTTTTTCTATCACATTTGTGCTTCATACAGGACCTTACCTATTGGAGAACGATTGGAGTGGGTGAATTACATGACGATCTGTATCTGTTGCACACTACATCACCTTGCAAACCTGTTTCAGAAGTTTCAACCCTTGATTCTGTGTTTAAATCATTTGTTCATTCTGTATCTGATTCTATGTCTATTCCTAGTGTTACCAAACCTTATCTTTGGCATATGAGATTAGGACATGTCTCAGATAGTAAGTTTCATGCTTTACACAATTCTATTCCTGATGTACAAACATTCCACAGCAATAAAAATTGTGTCCTTTGTCCAATTGCCAAACAGAAAAGACTCCCATTTCCATCCTTCAATCATATTTCAAACAATGCTTTTGATTTGATCCATTGTGATGTTTGGGGGCCATTTGCTAAACTCACTCATGATGGTTTCAAATTTTTTTCTTACCATTGTGGATGATGCCAATAGATGCACTTGGATTTACCTTATGAAATCAAAGGCTGACACTAGACCTTTGCTTATTTCATTTTATAACATGATCAACACACAATTTCATGTCAATATCAAGGTCATTAGAACTGATAATGCACCTGAATTTTTCTTAAAAGATTTTTATGCAAACAAAGGTATTATTCACCAACACTCTTGTGTTGCCACTCCACAACAAAACTCAGTTGTGGAGAGGAAGCACCAACACATTTTAGGCATTGCTAGGGCATTAAAGTTTCAATCTAATGTTCCTATTTCATATTGGGGTGAGTGTGTGTTGACTGCTGTCCATATAATAAACAGATTACCTTCAAAAATCCTAAACCAGAAAACTCCATTTGAAAAACTGTATGGCAAACCTCCTTCCTTTGCTCATCTAAAGGTTTTTGGTTGCCTTTGTTTTGCATCCACTCTATCCCACAATAGATCAAAGTTTGATCCTAGATCAAAATCCTGTGTGTTTCTTGGCTATCCATTTGGTGTCAAAGGATACAAAGTACTTGATTTAACAACCAAAAGATTTTTTGTGTCAAGGGATGTCCATTTTCTTGAAACCGTATTTCCTTTCATTTCATCCTCAAATAATTTCTCTCCACACACAAATATCCCTTTACCTCACCTTTTTCCTACTGTAGATCAGTCACCTGCCTCTTTATTTGATTTTCCCCTTTCTGGCACTCCTGATTCCACTTCTACAGGTTTTGTCCCACATGTTTCCACTCATGATACTCATTATAATTCTAATCATGATACTCATGATGCTAATGATGCTGTTCCTTTAGATGTTTTACCCACTGAAACTCTAATTCCAGCCTCTGCAGATTTCCCTATTGACAATTTTCCAGAATCCACACCACCTAATCCTTCTGCAGATTATACACCTTCTCACCCATCCTCATCTTGTCAACTTGTTATTCCTTCTACCATCCCTTCTTCCATTCCTTTAAGAAAATCTTCCAGAATTTCTAAACCTCCTGCCTACTTAACTGACTTCAAATGCAGCACAGTTGTCACTGATAATGATCCCTCTCCTTCTGCCACCAAGTCAGGTAATCCCTTTCCTTTGTCCACTTATCTCAATTCATCCAAATTATCCTCTAATTATGCCCATTTCTGCTATCCCTGAACCTACATCTTACCATGAGGCAGTTAAAGATCATAATTGGCAGGATGCTATGGCATCTGAGATTGATGCTTTGGAAGCTAATCAGACCTGGTCCATTACTCCTTTACCTCCTCATAAGAATGCCATAGGGTGTAAATGGGTTTATAGGGTAAAATACAATGCTGATGGTTCCTTGGATAGATACAAAGCTAGGCTTGTTGCCAAATGATTCACTCAACAGGCTGGTCTAGACTTCACTGACACTTTCTCTCCTATTGCCAAGCTCACTACAGTCAAAACCTTGCTTGCAATCTCTGTTGTGAGGGGATGGCATTTAGTCCAACTTGATGTGAACAATGCCTTTCTTAATGGTGATCTCAATGAGGAAGTGTATATGCAATTACCTCAGGGATTTCATAGCAAGGGGGAGAATCTAGTTTGCAAGCTTAACAAATCATTGTATGGTCTCAAGCAAGCATCAAGGCAGTGGTACTCAAAGTTTTCTACAACCATTTTAAAATATGGTTTCAAGCAATCTAAATCTGATTACTCCTTGTTCACTAAGAAGGTTAATCAAACTTTTATAGCATTGCTTGTTTATGTTGATGACATTCTCATTGCAAGTAATGATGTTCAAGCAGTTGAAGATCTCAAAACTTCTTTGAATCATGATTTCAAGTTAAAAGATCTTGGAACATTGAAATACTTTCTTGGCCTTGAGGTTGCTAGATCAGAAAAAGGAATTTCATTATGCCAAAGAAAGTATGCATTAGGAGTACTTAAAGATGTTGGTATGACAGGCTGCAAACCCAGCAAAGTGCCAATGGAACAGAACTTAAAACTTAGCAAGTTTCAAGGGGATTTATTAGCTGACCCGGGTGTTTATAGAAGGTTGGTTGGAAGATTGCTATATCTGACCATAACAAGACCAAATATCACTTACTCAGTCCACAAACTAAGCCAATTCATGGCTAAGCCCAGAAAGCCACATCTTGATGCAGCCTACAAAGTGTTGCAGTACATTAAAGGCTCTCCTGGCCAAGGCATCTTCTTATCATCAAAGTCAGACTTACACTTGAAGGCTTACACGGATGCAGATTGGGCTTCATGTGTAGACACTAGAAGGTCCACTACTGGCTTTTGTGTGTTCCTAGGAGACTCACTGATCTCATGGAAATCTAAGAAACAATCTGTAGTTTCTAGATCATCAGCAGAAGCCGAATATAGAGCAATGGCATTGAGTGTTTGTGAAATGACTTGGTTACTTGCTCTGTTGAAAGATTTGGAAGTAACTCATCCACAACCTGGTCTGCTCTTTTGTGATAATCAAGCAGCAATCTATATTGGAGAGAACCCTGTCTTTCACGAGCGTACAAAACACATAGAGGTAGATTGCCATTTGGTTAGAGATAAGGTGCAAGAAAAGGTAATTCGATTATTTTTTACTCCTACACATACACAGATAGCAGACCTACTTACCAAGGCATTATGCAGTCAGCAATTGAAGTTCTTAATGTCCAAGATGAATGTACTGAACATACATGGTTTTGATTCTCATCTTGAGGGGGAGTATCAAACAGTTAAGAAGAAAAGACCAGAAGATAAGAAGGAAAATAAGAAGCAAGAAAAGAAGAGATAAACGACACAACAATTGTTTTAGTTCAGTTGTTAAACGGCATGTAGCTTAGATATATTAAGTTAACACTGATTGTATCTCACGTGTGGTGTAACTGATTCCCACACGTGCTATAACTAATTTCCTAATGTTTAGGTGAGTTAGTTAGTTAGTTAGTCCCTGTTTTGGGAATTAGTTACAGAGATGTATATATACTTGATTTGTGTACAGATTCATCACAACACAGTTAATGAAATAAAGTCTATAATCTTTCCTCTCAACTTCTCTCTCTGTGTTCATATTTTCTTCTTCATTTCTATTTTGTTACAGCATCAATTCGATTCTTCTTCATTATCTTTAGTGAGGGTTACATGGCTCTAGCTATACACTCGATTCTTTACTCCCATTACACGTCTCATTACTATTTGATCAACTCATTGGTCATGTGCGGCGCCTAAAAGATTATCCACGAGTTTAATGTGTTATACGTGCACTTGCCTAAGTACTAGGCTTAACTAATTCTAACCAACTCTTAAACTAACTACAAGACAATGTGCTTTGACCAATCCAAGCTTGTGATACGTTGTTCTATTGAGCCCGGCCATGACTGACCAGTTATGGTTTACCCTTGTGCGTGTTTATTTTCTGGAGCTCCCCTTGAAATTTAGGCCCCAGTGGACAAGCCAGTGCCGATTAGCACTTCAAGGCGGAACTAGACTGGCGATGGGAGCATTCTGTTTTCCAATTAGCAGTCCATTCTAACTATAGACATTTCCCTCGTTTCAATTTCTCCTAGGTTCCTACACATAATCATACACACAAAAAGTCTGGCCCTAACAACTTTATTGGGGTACCACCCTATCACTCACAAGTTGTCCCTAAATAATATAGATAATAAGTTGATTGGTCTTTATACTTCATAATGTATAAAGAAAATAGGTCTGATTCAAATTTCACTCTCAACAATTTGGTCGATCGTAAACTATGAAAATGATAGATGCATCATCTTTTTTACTCTTTTCCCCGCCAACTTACGTAAGTATTTATATCAGCTATTGATGTTTGCAGAATGTACAAAACATTACTTGAATTTGAAACGTGTAAATGTGTGACAACATTACAGAAACAAATCTTCTCACAGCTACTATCTTTGTTGTTATCACCATACAAACTGTCAAACTTACACATAGCAGTAGCAACATAAGCACCGTAACATGTCCCTTGCAGCCAGTCTATCCAATTGAACAAAGAATCTCTATCTTTCTCTCTCTCCCTCCCACACCACCAACCCCCCCACCCCCCCCCCCCCCCCCCCCCCCCCAAAAAAAAGAAAAAAGAAAAAAAAAGAGAGTAAAAAAGACAGCACATTTGTTGACAAGTTCTTTATTAACCATTAATGAAGCATTTGTTGACACCAATAAGCTTACGCACACATTCACGAAAGCAGCCACGGCTTATATGATCAACCATGCTATCACTATAGCCAGTAACCTTTGCATAGACTTCTCTTGCAACTTCAAAGTGTACACATGCTAGCCTCTATCAAATAGTCTGCATTATGCATATGATATACTTAAGGCTCCAAGAAACCTTTCCAAGTTTGAAAAGCATAATGCATTAATTTATTTACTTGTGAACATCTATTTTTCCTTGATTTTATTTTCAAAAAATTCATTTCAGTAAATAAAAAGACAAACTCTTTTGTTAAAAAATTGTCATTTAAAAAAAAAAAAAAATTTCTCGCATGAAAAAAATCTATAAAATTAATAGAAAAAATATTTTTTATATATTTTATATGATAATTTATTTTCAATTTATTTTAATTACTTAACGGGAAATTTTTAATGGAATTGGATGACATGGTTGAATTGAATAAATTTGAAACTTAGATGACTCAATTGAATGGAAGTAAAGTTAAAAGATAAAAATAAATTTCAGTCAAATTTAGATAGTATGATTTACATTTTAGCCTAAATTTAAATAGCAAAAACAATACAAAAACGCGATTATAGAAGTTAGTTGCAGTTCTGATCCACCTTAAGGGGGGAAGGGGGGAGGGTGAAGGGGGTTCTCCCTATGGTTGAAGGACTTTTGTGTCACTAATTGCTTTGTGGCATTTTGTGAATGTTTCATGGTAAATATTTGAGTGTTTCAAGGAACTTTTGTGACTAAGAAAAAAAGTTTTTTGTCTCTAAATTATTAGACACATGGGTATTATACTGACTTGTAGCATAATGGCAATTTTGGTTATGTTGCTATGCTATACGTTTCTTTGGTTTGAAATTCTAGGTTTTTTGGCCCAGCTCCCCTAAGATATCTGAATTTGAATTCAAATGGGATGTGTAGGTTCTAGTTAGTTTAATTGGTAAAATCTTTTTTTTTTCTTGAATAAGAAATTTAGGGTTCAATCTCCGCCTATACCAAAAATCAATTGGTGTCTTGGTTTTATGATAAAGAACAATCATTAGGATCAAACCCATAGGTTGAAAGTATCTCCCTCTCTCTCTCTCTCTCTCTCTCTCTCTCTCTCTCTCTCTCTCTCTATATATATATATATATATATATATATGGGATGGAAGTGTTTTTTTTTTTTAGTTAAGTAAATACATGGTTGAATCTTAAGAGGAGAACCTAAGGAATAGCACCTAAGATACTGTACCTAAATTTTGTCTATATATATATATATATGTATTATGTTCAAGTTACACATAGTGTAACATCCACCCAATATTTTTTAATTAGATGTGAATTTTGATAAATCCACTACTAAATTATATTATCTTCGTATATTTTCTATGCTTACAAAATTTAAAGATGATAAAAAATCAATAACCATGTTATCAATTAATTATTTAAATTCAAGTTTTGGTAATTAAAATAATGTATAAAAGATGAGTTTATGGATCAAATGGTAAATTACATCCGATTGGCATGCATATTAAGAACATATAAAACATGTAATTCATCTATTGGATTTTCAAAATATGAATTCAATTACAAGTTATTGGGTGGTATAATATTACTTAGAGTTACACCAAGTGTAACTTGAAGCCCTATATATATATATATATATATAATACTTAAGTGTTGTTACTTAGGTTTCCCTCTTAAAATTTAGTCAAGTGGCTTTTTTCTCATGAAGTGGAAGTGTATTTTTAGTTAAGTATAACCACATAGTTAAATTTTAAGAAGGAAACCTGAAAAATAACACCTAAGTACTGTACCTAAGTTTTGTCTATATATATATATATATATACACATGATGCTCATGATTGCAAAGAAAAAAATTCCTTCCTCTTTTAAATCTGTTTTTGGGCCAACCCAAAGAGCCCAACTGCATAAGTAAAAAGATGCCCAGCCCAAAGTAAGAAAATGTCCAAATGTGCAAAAGAAAAATAGTATAATAAAAACAAAACTGCTTTTGGCCCAAACCCATTGGTCCTGGCCGACCGCATCGGTTCAGTCTGCAGTTAGGTGTAAAATCGTTTAGTTCCACCAACCACACCAAACCATGTACAATCCTAACTGTTTATATTGCAAGCATAAAATTAGTTTTGTACCACCACCACCATTGAGTTCCATGTGAATTTCTTTCCATTCTTGATTCTACTATCTGTTAGGATTACGATATAACTAAAATTGCACACAATTATGAAGCAAAGTAATAATCACCCAAAATGGTGTCGCACTTATGATAATCAAAGTATAAATAAGGATACGTTTATTTCATACCTGTTGCTGCACACAATTGTACACACACTTTTTACATTGAAATCTTACTTCAAGTCTAGTTATTGAATACAACCATACACACAATTTTTGCACTAAAATTGTAACTTCAAGTAACGACTTGAAGTTACGATTTTTTTGCAAAAAATGTATGTTGTAACATATACAACAATCGGTGTATACTGGTATTTACCCCAAGTACATAGTACCAAAAAAAAGCCTTTCAAACTTTTATTAGTTTCTTTTCAAGCTCAGCTTTAGCACGTGACTCTCTTCGCCTCAGAATTCCATGGTACTGCTTGGCATTCACATAAACAGGTTCCTCTACCATTTCAAGGTGCAAGGCCATTCTAGCTAGATGCACTCCAATACAATGTGAATGCACCTATATTAATGCATCCATTAACGAGTATAAACTAAATGGCATCACTATCAGTTATCACATATTAAAACCCTAATTCAGTAGACAGCCTGAAGAATTATTTTTTTATTTCCTTTGATTGTATTTCTGCCTTTAAATAGCAAAAATATGACTTCCAGTCAAAATATATTATACTCGAGACCCAAGATAATGTCAAATATTTACCCTTCTAAAAACCAAAATATAAGAAATTTATAATTTCTAGTCAAATTACAATTACATCTCCTTGTACTCTGTTTTTGTAGTCTAATCAAATTTGGTAAACACCCAATACAGAACTCAACACACGCCTACACAATATTTTCAAAGTCTAAATATACACATAAATCCAAATAATTTGGGGTATTACAATCTCTCCAAATAAATCTTTGACATCATTGTGCCTCCCACGCCACACAATGTTACCAAGTTAACTTTGATAATATTTGTCACGACCCAAAAAGAGCACTAGCCATATATGCACTATACCGCAATTAGGCCCTTACAATCGTTTCTGTAACCCAACTGACATAATAAACACCCATGTGAGTCTCAACACATGCCCATGCAATGTTTTCAAAGCTCAAATCCACACATAAATCCAAAATTATGGGTATCACAGTTATACTTTAGTTGTATATCACACAATGAAGTTAGACATTCAATAGATTTTTACTCCTCAAAGACCTGGAGTGAAGAGCTACTGAGAACATTTAGCATAAACTTTTGGTATTATGACTATTTGCTTTTGGTCTCCCGGCCCCAGCATTCTCAAGTAGTTGGTGGTGGGCCTGGAGGCAGTAAATATTATTTGATCCTAATTGCTGAACTTGCAAAATGTTAAACAAATTCTGAAAAAGAAGGAGGGTGAGCGATTTACTTATTACTTAGGTTAAACTTAGATCCAGTTATATTCTTAAATCATCAAAGCTCATGCTGGGCATTTACATTTGCATTTTTTTACAGTTACTACAAATGTTAGACAGTTCCACAAAATGACCTTCCTCTCTGGTCTACCGTAAAGCACTCTATAAAGGAATCCTAACCTGTAGTAAGTAGTAGCGTCCATGATATCTACAAAAGCTTTCAGATATTCATTTCTAAGTATCAAGACGAGAGCTCAAATTTGTAACTAATTGATAACAAAGATAAAACTCATAAATTGATGAACTTAAGAAAGTGAAAATTAAAACGTGAGGGATACTTCCTGATCTGAAAGCAATTTTTGCATTACCAGGAGAAAAATTAGTACAAGAATTTTCCCTTGAAAAGATTATCCTATGCATTATGCATTTAGCCTATCTCTGGTGCATCAAAGATAATGATATCTCAAACATAAAAATGTGCAAGTCAATATCAAATATAGGTGCCTAACAAACCGTAACATAGATCCAAGTATCGGGAAGATAAACACATTGGAGAGCTTTCTTGAATAATTAATATAACATATAGAGAGATACTTGAACCCAAAAGGTCTAAGCCCTATGAGTATGTGCTCAATTATGTTATATTAACCACTCATTCTTCTCATCTTTATTCAATGTGAGATTTTACTCATACGTGTAACCCAACAATCTCCCTCTCACGTGTGAGTCTACCTCTCTATGAGCTTCAAGACCTCTCTGTGGGCCGTGAACAAGTCCTCCTCACTCCCCCTTTACCTAATGGGCTTTTCACTTCATCAATGTATCATCCATAGGTCTCTCGTATGTCATCCATGGGAACCACGTGTTAACTCCGCACACACATTCATGAGAACCCCGCATGTCTATGTCCATGGGAACCTCACACCACACCATTAGTTAGCACCATTAGCAATATTCCTTTGTTGGGCCTTTTTATTTTTTATTTTTTCCTTCTCCAGGATCTTTGTGTGTGGGCCGTTTAGGCTTTCTCTGTCTTGCTGGGTAGGGACCATGAACACCTCACTACCTTCGCCGCACACCACCATGGGCTCTAATACCACTTATCGGGGAGATAAACGCCTTGGGGAGCTTCCTTGAGTAATTAATATAACATATAAAGACACACTTTAACCCAAAAGGCCTAAGCCCCATGGGTATGTGCTCAATTATGTTATATTAACCACTCATTTTTCTTATCTTTATTCAATGTGGGACTTCACTCACATGTGTAACCCAACACCAAGTCCCAGGAAAAAAGTGCCTTTGCTTTTATTGAATTCAAAAGGAACACATGTCAGTTAATTTAGCAACTATACATTGAACCAAGCAAGAAAGCATCATCAATCCGAGTAAAACAGGAACAAGGCATGATGTGTCACACACCAAAGGCTGAGGTCCATAAGCATTTAAGCAATAAGCAGGCATAAATCCCCCATAATCAGAATATTGATATGATCCACATGCCTGCCATGCATTAAAAAATGAAAGAAAATACTTAGTAATCAAAATGTAAATTCACGCCAGAAAACAATCTTAATATCAGACATTAATGAAGCTCATAATTTCAGATTAAACAACTACTAATGTATACAATCAAGTAAGCAATCGGTCGAGAATTTCCACAAGTATATATGGCTGTGAGAGAGAGATAGAAAGGGAGAGAGGGAAGGAATTTATGATTGAGTGACCAAGAAGTTCTAGATGGGTAGGTGGGATGAAGAATTTAACCATTGTTTGAGGCAACTTGAATGCAGTGTGCACAGCAAGTTTCTTCTCTCGTCCACATTTTCCATCTGCACATGAAAGATAAATCATCTTTACCATAATCATATAAGAAATAAATTTGATCATTTAGCAAAAAATTTATAGAATTGCTGTTAAGGCCAGCTATGTTTTATGGTTCAAAATTTTGGGCAATCAAGATGAATATGATCATAAATTGAGTCCAGTAGCCAGTAGAAATGTAGATGTAAAAATAGATATTTGGTAATGCTAGGAAAGATATGATAAGGAATGAAGTAATTTGTGAGAAACTAGGAGTCGCACCAATTGAGGATAAAAATAGTGTCGTTTGAGATGATCTGGGCGCATGCATTATGCAATGAAAGCTTATGAATGCTCTTGTGTGAAAAAAAAGTGATTATTTAACAAGAAACAAGCTAAAGGAAGACAAAAAAATAACATGAGTAGAAATTATGAGGAGGGGCATGATTATTAGAGCAAACTTTGGACCATAGCCCTATTTAGGGCTAATAGCATTAAACGCTTCATATAGTTGACTCCAATATTATAGCATAACTACTTGGGGTAAAAAATTTTAAGATTTCAATCAAATCTGAAATGTTAGAGCCTTAGGCTTAGAGGCTTCATGGAGTCGACTCAATTTGATATCACAATTGCTTGGTGTAAGGGTGCCTTTTTTTCTCAACACAATGGCCCAAAGATCCTGGGCCAAATAATTGTTCTTGGTGGACTGGGCTTGGTTCACCGCAGCTAAAAAGGCTGTTTAAGAACCGAGTGGTGCACAAAGCAAGCTTCCTACAACACAAATAAAGTAACAAGCGAAAATATCTGTATTGAATGACAGTTCAAATAGCAAGGAAATGCATAGAGATAAAAATACAGTAAAAAAAAGGTTAGGGATCCTCGAATCAATGAAAGGCATTTTATTAATTTTCTTTGGTTATGATTATAGTGTTCACTAAGACGTGATACAAGGTTCAATTAAGTTCAAAAATTACAGACTTTGATAGCTATTCAAGCTTCCAAGACTTGCAAAGTTTGAATTTTTTGAATTCGAGTATGTGCTATAGTGGCTGTCTCTAGAATACCGGGAGCAGTTCCTCTGTTTTTCCTTGAGCTTTACAGAGTTCTTTCTATGGCTCTATATCTTTTCTAAGAATCCAAAAAAAGGGCAATGAATGCCTGAATAAAAAATCAATGAATCAAAATCTGAATGCCCCTCAGCATGGATTTCCCCTTTCTTTTATAGTGTAGCTCTAGGGTTTCAAGGTACCAGTGATTTCTCACTTTTGCCCCTCAGAGTTCGTGCTGTGTTAGTTTGCTCAGGCGCTGGTCGTTTCCCTTTTTCTTATAACTTCTTCCTTTTGGTGTGACCAAGCTGAAAGCCCCTAACTGATTTTCCATTTCAAGGTCCCTTTCATTCATTGGTCTTCAGCTATTTGGCCCTTTCTTTCACCTTTCCAGCTTTTGGTTGCACTCCATCCTTGTCATTTTCCCCAAATAGTTGGAATCTTTTACTACTGGGTTGAAAGCTTCTTCCAGTTACCTCTTTTTATGGTTTTCTCATTCTTGGTTCTTTGAGGCACAGCTCCTGCGTTCATGAATGTTTTGCTTTGTACTTTCTGATCCCACTGTATGTTCGGGCGCATGAGACCTGCATGCTCTTTGTCTTTTATCCCTCTTTTGAACCTGCTTCAATCTTACTTAGACCATATTGTGTGTCCCAGGGATCCTCAGACTCTGGTGACTTCGAGAATCCCAGCCCAGCTCTTCTTATTAGGCTCCTTTTGGTTTATTTATCCTGGCCGGTTGAGCCTTTCCCTTGCTTCATGTTTTTAAAAGTCTATTCTTCCATGGGTCTTTGGATTCCAATTCTTTAGACCTCTCACCCTTTTCTTCTTTCTTTTTCTCTTTTCTTTATTACGTGAGCCCAGCCCCTCCCCCTCACCCCCCCCCCCCTTTTTATTTTTATTTTCTCTAGCTTCATTTTCATGAAATTAGCCCAATGTGCTCTTTCTTTGGGCCTTAAACTGTGATCAATTTTGAACCTTAACATTTAGCCCCTCGAGCTCATAGGTTGCCTATAGCCCATGCGTGAGCAGTTAAGTTTCTTCAGGATTCTTCTGTCTTGATCCTTCTTCGAGGATCTTAATCTTTTATTTTCGGTCCTTGGTATCCTGGCCCCCTTTTCTTTTTGCTTCTTTCTCTTGTAACTCCTCCTTTTTAAATGGGACATGGCAATTGAGTTATGAAGTAAAACACTTCCACCACCTACTTTTACGTTTCCCATAACTCCCATTAATAACTGCTGATAACTCTTCCCTCATTAAATTAAATTTTTGGCAACTGGCGCGTCTTTCCACTTATTGTCTTCTCCAACTACTCTTTGTGTCTTTATTTTAGGCGCTTCACATTATCTTTTTATCTCCCTGAATCTTCCATTTCTAGTCACTTCTCTCTTCTTTTCGATCAGTTTGTTGCTTCCTGCTTTCTTCTTAATTCCCTTTACTTTCAAGATACCCATTGTCTCAATGGTTTTTCTTCTTCTCGAAAAAGAAAAGAACGTACTCCTAGCCCCTTTGAAGGTGAAGGTTCCTCTAATTCTGCACAAGATGAGTCTCATAAGGTTATTGGGCGTCCTGCTTTTCCTTTACAAGACCCTTGGTACACCCCTAGCTTATTCTTTCCTCAGGTGTCCCATGGTGAGGCCCCTCCATCCACTCATGCCTGGGTATTCTTTGGTCAGGTGGGTTTCACTGGCTCTGCTCAAGTCCCATACCCTAGGGAGATTTTTGATCTCCAGATTAGGCGGGGAGAGGCGGTCCCCATCTTTTTTGATTTTATTGTTGGAAAGATCCAAGGTTGGCCCATCTGGTTGGATAAGGAACTTTCTGACGAGGAGTTCGTGGGTTGCCTGGAGCGCGCTAGTATCTTGAAGGCAGTGGCAATTTCCAGGAATCTTGAGGGTTTTCCAAAGGTATTAGGCATTTGGTACGCCGTTGGTGTCCTGCTCTTCACACTTTTTCTTTTTCTGTTGGTGAACTAACTGTCACCCTGGAGGATGTGGTCAACAATTTCCTCCTTTTGGTGCTTGGGGATGAAAATCCCTTCGATATTAATCTTTTTGATGAGGACCTCAAGGTGGAAGAAAAGTTATTTGCTCATTTTGGTGGACATATTGCTTCTCCTGGTGGGAAACCGGCCAGGATAGGTAGGTGGGTTATGAATCTGTCGCACGAGAAAGATAAGGAAGTTAGGCAAGCTGGGTTCTTCGCATTTTGGCTTAGCAAGTTTCTGTTCAGTGAGTTCCCTGGGTATGGGATCAAGTCTACTCTCTTTCCTATAGCGATTAGGTTGGCTTAGGGTGCTCAATATCCTCTAGCCTCCATGTTTTTGGGCCATGTCTATTCTCAACTGGATCAGCTTCATGGAGATGAAGCCGATGGTGACTATTGTTACGTAATTACTTCTTCTTGTCATTGCTCCATTCTCCAGGTATTTATGTGGGATCGCTCTTCGGTTACTTTAGCAAGATGTAGGAATTTAAAGTTTGTAAAAGATAAGTTTCAGGGATCCTTTGATGTGGTTAAAGGGCTTTATGGCAGCTCAACTGATAGCCACCCTATTATTTTTCGTTGGCTCAATCTGAAAGGTGGCAGCCTTAACTTGGTTGAGCTATTTGATCAAGCAGGTCATTTGCATTGGCGTTCTCCGCAAGAGTTTGGCCCTGGTTTTGTTTGTGATTCTGTGCTATCTTCTTTTCTGACTTCTACAGGAAACACTTTTGATTTGCATGTGGTAATGAAGGTAGTTTAGCCTACCTAGCTTGCATTAGTCCTTCTTGGCTTCCTGTGTTTTCCTTAAGTGGTCCTCGGTACACTCATTACTCAGCGCACCGAGTACTTCAGCAGTTTGGTTTCGATCAGGATATTCCCCTAGTGTTTAATGATATAGTACCATCTCTTTCTTCCTTGGATCCTTTTATGAGACTCCATGCTTTTTCCTATTGGTCACGAAGGAGTCCTCAGTTCGTAGTGCCCAACTTCTAGAGAGGAGTTTTTGCTTCCAGTGGTTATACTGACTATTGGAGAAGAGTGCAAAAATCCTTTGTTGACTATGTTGGTTTTGACATAATTGGGAGAGTCCCCAACCCTCGCATTTCTTTTGCTCCAACACTCAACAAGTGTCTATCTCTACCTATTGCTGGTATTGTTTCTATTGCTCTGAGTAGTAAAATAGGTTTTGCAGAATGGAATGCTTCTAGGGAAGGTTAGGTGACTTATGCGCATGATTTTTCAAAAACCTAGTCAGGATGTGACCTTATTGTTGGTGCTTCTGCTGGGGTACCAATTAAGAAGGGGGTAGTAAAGGCCATAAGTGCCGGTACTCCTGTTGGCATGAGTAAAGGAAGAGTAATTAAGCAGGAAAAATTGAAGGAGGCTGCAATTGAAGAGAGTGTAGAGAGTATTGGCCCTAAGACAAAAAAGAAGAAGACTGAAAAATCCCAGAAATAGTTGGTGCTTGTTGAGGAAAAAGAAGTTGAGCAACCTTTAGCCATAAGGAACCAGGTGAAGACTAAGGTAGAGTATTCTTTTCCCTAGGTTCCTGTGAGTTTTTTAGTCCATGATTCTTTAGGACCCTTTAGACGTACTCGTAGTAAAAAATAGAGACTTGGAGACCCTGTTGAGAGAGAGAGAAGGGCAAGGCCTCTTTCCTTCTTTTCTATTTTATGTTGTAGTTTGTTGTTTTTTTTTTTTTTTTTTTGAACTGATGAGTGGTTGTCTTCTTTGCAGTCCAAGCATAAGTACGACCCCAGGAAAGGTAGAAGCCAATTATCTGGTAAAGATGTGGTACGGTTTTCCTTCATTCATGCTTTCTGCCATTTGCTTTTATCCATTTCTCCAGTGCTGTATATTTGTGATGCCTTGTTACTTATGCCTTTTGTTGTTCATGTTGCCCCCCCCCCCCCCCCCCCCCGCCCTTTCTTTAGGTGGAAGTTTCTCCCCCCGCTGTTGGTAAGACTTTGGAAGAGGAAATTGTTACAGCTGTATCTCAAGGTACGAAAGAGGAAGCCCTTAGTGGTGGCATTGCTGGGGAGATTAGGCAGCCAATGCAAGGTGTCTAGGCTACCTAGGATCCTAAGGCTCCCGAACTTCCTGTGTCCTAAGGTCCCCAATTTGAGTAGACTCCCAGTCCCATCAGGACTGTGTTACCTCAGACGAGGTTAAATACAAAAACTTTAGGAGCCGCATCTCCATCCAAACAAACAGGTGAGCCTTATTCTTTTATAATAGCGTTTAATTCTATTTCTTTTGTATCCCCCTTTTCTCTTTCTCCCTTCTTTGAGTTCTCTCTTTCCTTTTTCTTTCCAGGGTAAGCCATTGTGAGATTTGCCTCTAGTGTTGCTTCTTCTTTAGAATCGAAGGATTCTGAAGGTGGGTGTTGGTCGCTTTTACTACGTTTCCTTTTCTTTCTTCCACTTATGCCCTTCTTCTGCCCTTTTTTATTATTATTATTTTTTATTTTTTTTGTTATGGCAAAGCCCCTTGTATCCTTGCCCTCTTTTAGTCATTTTGCTAAGGCTTTCTTACCTTTTCTTTAACTTTCTATGTGCTATTTCTTAAAGTCCTCCAAGAAGTCAGAGAAGCAAGAGAAGGAGGCTCCGTCCCAAGAGGCTAATACTAGTTTTCCATCTGCCCCCTTTTACTTTCTTCTTTCTCTTTCTTTTTATTTATTTATTTAAAACTAAGTCTGTTCCCCCCCCCCCCCACCCTTTTTACAGGAGTTGATACTATTGTCAGAGATTCTAAGCTTGTGATTCCTGAGGGGGGTGTGGGATCTGGTTAGGATACTAATCTTTAAACTGCCCAAAGGGTTGAAGGTTCCTCAGCCCCTTTAAGTGGTGATGCAACAATGGGGGAGGCTCCAGGAGTGGTTGTTTAAGATCCTGCTTCAAGGCTCCCCACCTTTCTAGCTTGCTTTGATCTTTTGGAGTTCAATAGCCTCCCTGCTAGCCACTTTCACCACGTTGGGCTCTGCTATAGCAGCTTTTTGCGCTTCTCTGTGCCCATGGAAGGCTTATCGTTGCTAGAAGGGCTGTTCAAGAATTACGAGGATTTTACCATTGGTTTCAGAGGAGGTGTATTTTTAGGGAACATTCTGATGGAGTTGCTGTATGCCATGTTAATTTCCTTGAGAGATTCTTTGCTAGACTCTTTATTTGAAAAAAAGCTCTTGAAATGGAGGGGAATGGTGTAGGATCTTTTAGAAGTCAAGTTCAACTTGTCCTTCTTGCTGGAGTACCTACAATCATTGGCCCACGCGTTAATCCAAAGGCAAGCTTCTAAGAGCATTGATGCTGAGATTGTTGTTGTTGAGGAAGCTTTAGCTCATGCTCACAAGACTTTGCAAGATTTGAAGATTAAAAGGCAAAGGGTTCTTTCTTCTTCGACTGTCCTTACTCTTTCCCCAGATGGTTCTTTGTTGGCTAGCCTTATCTCCTAGCCTTCTCCCTTTTTTTTTTAGCTGTTTAGATGTGTATGAACAATTTGGGTTGTATAAGTTTCTATTTCTTTGTTTGAACACTACTTTTGGCCTTTTTTTTTTTTTTTTTTTTACATAGATCTGTATTTATGCTTTGAGATTGCTTCTAAGTATTTGTGTTTCAGGATTGCTTCTAATCTTTCTTAATGGTATGTGGATCTTTTTTTTTTTTTTTTTACATTGTTTTTCTTTCATTGGTACCGAGTCCTGGGCCATGATTCTCACAAGTTTTGCTGTAGGTTCCGGACCAGGTACCATTTTTTTGTTGTGCAAGGACTGAGCTGGGTACACTGGGCAATTTCTCTTTTCCCTCTCCCTTTTGTCCCAGTTCATAAGCTTGGCAAGTCTTTTTTTTTTGTCAAGTACTGGGCTAGGTATCCTTAGCATTTGCCTGGGATCCTAGATCGTGTATTTGAAACTTAACTGTTTGCAACTATCTGTGGGGTGATCGTGGGTCATGTATCAAAAAGATTTTTTTTTTCCAGGTATCCTCCCCTGATTCCATCCATGTTTGGACTTTGCAATACTTAGGATTTAATAGCCGAGGAGAAAGAAAGAGAGATTTCATTGAATTAAAACACAATCATCATTCAAGGAACGAACAAAGATAGTAAAGATCACAGAGTGTCCTTCTACCATGGGTTTCTAAACAAAATTACTTAAGTGATAATTCATAATATATATAAAAAAGAAAATACTTAGCAGGTTGAAGAGTTGGCAAAAAAGGATCCCGATGTACTGAGACCTCTCCCCTTTTATGCATAGTACTGTTTTAGCCACTTCCCATTTATGGGCTCTTTCAGGATTGTCCCATCTTCCTTTGTAAGGTAGTAATGCCCACCATCATGAGCCTCTCTAATGATGTAGGGTCCTTCCCACTTTGGGGCAAATTTGGAGGGTCATGGTAGGTTCCTCCTCATATGCTCTGCTATCCTTAGTACCAGTTGCCCTTTAGTGAAAGCTCTTGGGCGTATTGCTTGTGCATATGCTTTAGTCATTCTTTACTGGTACTCCTGGCTTCTTCTCTGGGCTGGTACTCTTTCTTCTCTACCTTTTCAAGGTCTGCTAATCTCCTTTCATTATTTGTGTCCTCAGTGTCCTCTTGACTTTTTTCAAGTACAACTCTTGGTGTGAGAACAATTAATTCCACTGGGCTAATGGCTTCCATTTTATAGACTAGGGAGAATGGTGAGAATCCCGTGGCTGTCTTCACAGAGCTCCTACATGCCCAAAGTACATCTGCCAAATGGTTGCTCCATTTCCCTTTATACTCCTACTTCATCTTCTTAAGGATCTTCAACATCACCCTATTAGTGGCCTCTGCTTGGCCATTTTCTTATGGGTAGTACGGCGTAGATCTTCCATGCTTGATGTAATAAGCCTCAGTCAATCCCTTCATGTTTTTGTTTATAAATGGGGTCTCGTTGTCACTAATCAACCTCCTAGGGATCCTAAACCTTGGAATGATATGCTCTCGAATGAAGTTTGCTACAGCTGCTCTAGTGGCCTTTTTCAAAGGGATGACCTCTACCCATTTTGTAAAGTACTTAGTAGCTGCCAAGATCCATATGTAACCACTAGATGGGGGATTTATAGGCCCTATGAGATCAAGACCCTAGGTATGGAAAGGCCATGGCGTTGTCATATCCTGTAACATATTTGGATGAGTATGGATTGCATCTCCGAGGACCTGACATGCGTGGCAGTTTTTGACTAGCTCATTGGAGTCCCTTTTCATTGTTGGCCAGTAGTACCCCAACAGTAGTAACTATTTATAGAGCCTCCTTTTTCCTAGGTGACTTCCACAATCACCGAAATGGACTTCCTTGACTACTTTCCTAGTTTCCCTTAGCCCTAGGCATCTCAGGGGATCCCCACTGTATCATTTTTTTAATAGGATTCCATTCAACAAAAAAATCTGATTGCAAGTTTTTTGAGCTGGTGGGCCAGTGTCTTATCAATCAGTAAGATCCCTTGAGCTAAGTATTCCATGAAGGGAGTTCTCTAATCTTCTGTAATAAATACAGCGTAGCTCTCTTCCTTGTCCACCGAGAATTGACATTCTTGACATTTTTCCTATATAGTTGTTGCCTCTTTGTTCATATTAGGCCAGTAGTATCCCATGCATTGCATTCTTCTATATAGGCTGATCTTTTTTGAGGTCCTGCAAACTTGGGTATGTAGCTCTTCCAATCTTAATTTTCCTTCCTTCTCGCTGATACACCTAGATAGGATCCCTCTAGGCAGTCTCCTGTATAGTTCTCCTTCTATTAAAGCGTAGTCCCTCAGTTTTTTGACACTCCCCCTAGATCCTGTTTCTTTCATTTTTTTCTTTCACTTCGCTCCTGTAATGCCATTGTTTGAACTCTTCAAGGGATATCTTTTGGAGCATTTTTAAGATAGAATGTTCTTGCCTTTCTATTCTGACCAGTATGTCCCTTCCTTTGAATGGCACTTGGGATCCCAGGATGGCAAGCGAATTAGCAAACCTGTGTGTACTCTATGCTAAAGGTTTGAAATTCCTGCTCCAGCCTTTGTGCCCAAGTCCTGTAGGTTGCTAAACTTTGTTCCCTTAATGCAAAGTCACCTTTCACTTGGGAAACTACAAGATTAGAATCTCCCGATACTCTCATATGTTTTACCCCTATACTGAGTCCTACAGTTAACCTGGTCAAGTATGCCTTATATTCAGCTACATTATTAGAACAGGAGAACCCAAGCTTGAAAGATAAGGATATGGTGTCCCCTTCTTTGTAGCTTAGTACAACTCCCACTCCATTTGAGGTCATCGTGGCTGAACCAGGATCTCTTCACTTAGTGAGCTTTCTTCCTTTCCTGGGAACTGTGCTAGGAAGTCTGCTATGGCTTGACTTTTGACAGCCTTGGGGTCCTGAGGCCTATGTCATATTGAGAAAGCAAGACCAGCCACTGTGCTATTCTTCCTGTTAGGAGGGGCTCATGCAAAAGTGCTTTTATGGGGTGTGACTTAGTCACGAAAAGGATCTGGTGAGCTGAGAAATACCTCTTTAGCCTCTGGGATGCTTAAATAACCACTAGGGAGGCTTTCTTTATCCTAGGATACCTGGTCTCGGCATCCTTAAGTGTCTTGCTTTCATAATAAACAGGCTACTTATTCCCATCATCATCTTCTTGTGCCAGCAAGGCTCTTATTGCTTGGGCATTTAATGCTAAGTACAGCAACAGGGGTTGCCCACATACTGGTGCTTGGAGAGTGGGTAAATGATTCATAATTTGCTGGATCCTTTGGAAGGCTTCTTGTTACTCCATTCCCTAAGTGAACTTGATTCCTTTCTTTAACAGTTTGGATAAGCCACTTGTGACTGAAGCTAGCCCTGGCACAAATCTCCTAATGTAGGAGACCCTTCCTAGGAAGCGTTTGAGCTCCCTCACTGTTGTTGGCCTTTTCATTGTGGCAATGGCTGCAATTTTGGCTAGATCTACACTTATGCCTTTGTGATGTACCAGGAACCCGAGGAACTTTCCTACAGATACTCCAAAGGCACATTTCATGAGGTTCATGCGTAGTTTGTATTCTCTGTATCTTTTGAAAACTTGTTTAAGTACCTGAAGGTGTCCTATCCTAGTTTTTGACTTGACCATAATATCATCCATGTAGTCTTCCATTTCCTTATGCATCATATCATGGAAGATGGCTGTCATGGTTCGCTGGTACGTAGACCCTACATTTTTGAGGCCAAAGGGCATCACAGTGTAATAAAAATTCTTAATTGGAGCCCTGAATGTTGTCTTCTCGGCATCCTTGGCAGCCATACGAATCTGGTTATACCCATTATACCAATCAATGAATGAAAACATAGAACTTCTTGCAGTTGAATCCATAAGGAGGTCAATATTAGGTAGAGGGAACTTATCTTTTGGACATGCCTTGTTCAGGTTGTGGAAGTCTACACAGCAACGAATCTGGCTGTTCTTTTTCCTTACAGGTATCATGTTGGAATGCCATTTGGGATGCTGAATGGGCTTAATAAAACCAGCTGCTAACTGAATAGGCTTTACAGGTTCTTTTTCTTAACCTCTTGGGTTATTTGAGCTTCTACATTAGTGTGAAAGACCCTAACTGGTTGGATTACTGGTTTGACTCCTAGGTCCACGTTGAGAGCATGGACCACCAACCTAAGATCCAGACCAGGCATCTCATCATAGGTCCATGCGAACACATCTATGTATTCTTTGAGTAAGGCCTCTAGTGGCTTCTTTTCTTGTGTTGCCAACTCATTACCTATGAAAACAGGCTTTTGGGATCCTAGCTTAGCCCCGAAGTTTATTTCCTCCAATTCTTCCTTAAGCTGGATTTGTGTCTCTTTAACTAGTTCCTCTGGGACTTCCTCTTAAGCGACCATACATTCTGGTGGTTCGGGACCCTTCTGCACAATGCGCTCAAGCCCCCACGCACCTTCATAAGTGGTAAATCAATCCTCCCCCAGTTTCCCGTACTACTACACATTCTCGAGATCCTGAGGTGTTGGGCTCCCTTTTTTGCCTTTTTCTCTTCAGGAGGTCTCTTAAGTCGTGGGTACCTCCTCCTTCTTCTTTTTCCAAGATAGGTGCTCTTAAGGTCCTTGGCATGGGACTCTCGTTCTCTAGTTCTAACTCATCATAGAACATTGTTTCCACAAAGTTTACTTCTCTTTGGTTGAAAGGGTTATGGTTGGCAGGGATCCTTACAGGCCTCCTATTCAATCTCCCTTTAACACACTGATGGTATGTGGATGGTATAAGGCAGTGCTTATGGAGCCATGGCCGTCCCAGCAGTACATGGTAGGACACCTAGGAGTTGATTACATGAAATCTAGTTAAGGCTACTATTGGCCCCACTCTTAAGGCCAGCTATACATATCCCTCGGTTGATTCTGCTGATCATCCAAATCCAGTTATCTCCATAGGAGCCCACTGGATCCTCCTTCCAACTAGGCCCATGACTTCTAGGGTGCTCAGGGCTATGAGGTTGAGTGATACCCCTGTGTCTACCAATGCTCTTCTGATTTGGACACCATTTATGGTGGCCATTAGATAAAGGGGTTTACGGTGGTCTGGATGCTCAACCTCTATATTTTCATCAGTAAAAGTTATGGAGTTGGCTGTCTCCAAGAAAGCTCGACTAGCATGTGATTTTGCTGTGAAACATTCTATTCTTGAATTTGCTGCTATAGTCATGAGAGACTCCGTGACCACCCTTCTTGCTTCTGGTCCAAATCCCAGCTGGTTGAATAATGATTTGAACTTGGGATTCTTCTAGAGGGTCCTGACTGTGCTCAGGTGGAAGGATCCTTCTGGCTCTTTTGCTTCTGCTGGGTTCCCGTAGATTACTACAGACATCACCCCTTTCCCTTTGTGGTTTGGCAAGGGGTTCCTTTGTACTTCTAGCTCCTTCTAAGTGAGCTCCAGGGTTTCTTTTCTTAGCTTCTTGTGAAAGAGCCTACGGAAGATCCAGCAATCCTTGGTGGAATGCTTGACGTAATTATGAATCCTACAAAATAAAGGATTTTTCCTTTCTTCCTCTGTTGGTGGCTTGGACACGGTGAATGGCCTAACTACTCCATCCCCGATCCATTTGTCTAGGACATGGTTTAACTCTTCTGCAATACATGGGATCACCGGTGTTTCCTCGAACACCTTTCCGTCAGGCCTCTTCCTTTTTTCTCCCATTGATACGGTCGTGGCTTGGGATGCTGGCATCCTCTTTATCCTCATAGTTTGTGCCATCCTTCTAGTTCTCTGTAACAGGTCAGCGAACTGTGTGATACATAGATTTTCAAGGTTGAGTCTGTAATCGAAAAGCATGTTGGATATGCAAGTCTCAATGAGTTCTTTCTCTTCATGATTCCCATAAAAATATAGAGACACATCTTCAAATCTTTTGATGAACTGGACGAGATCCTCTCCAGGCCTTTGCCTTACCATTTGAAGGCTTTGGAAAGTGACCTTGTCCTCGCTAGGGTAATATTTTGCATAGAATCTCTCCATTATCTCGTCCCAGGTTTTAATAGACCCAAGTCTCAGTGTGGTGTACCAAGTGTATGCTCTATCCACTAAGGATTTAGCAAACTCTCTTAGACACAGCTTTCAGTCTCCTGCGTAGGGGCCCATGATGTGGATAAACCTACTCACATGTTCCACGACGCTCCCATTTCTTTCATCAAAAGGATGGAACTTTGGGGATTCATATCCTTTAGGGTATGGCTTGTCAAGGAGTTCTGGTGGGAATGGGGGATCCCGAGAAAATCCCCAAAAGTTTTTCCCTTTTTTGGTCCAGGAGGGTACTGACATCTGCCAGTGTTAGGTATTGGGGGTTAGTTCCTCCTCCCACTGCTGACCTTCCTTCTGGCTGGGTTCTATCTTGGTTGCCCACAGGGGGGAATTGTCTTTGACTTTTTGAGTCTTGCCTTCTTTGAGAAGGCGGACATCTTGCTACAAATCCTTCAACATTGCAGTCATTCGAGCCATAGGGTCTGGCTCCTGCCTTGCATTCCTTTGTTCTGACACGACCTCCTGTTTTGTTAGGGGCACCTCGCTTCTTTGTCTGGAGGCCACTTCATTTTCTCCCACGGGCTCAGAGGCCGTGGGTGGCACATTAGCACCTTTGCTGTTCCTTGGTCTTAGAGGCATGCTCTGTGAAGGGATTGCTTCTTCCCTTTTCTTTACCCAGTCCCTAGCGGAGTCGCCAAAATGTGAGGGTGCCTCTTTTTCTTAGCATAGTGGCCCAAAGTTCTTGGGCCAAATAATTGTTCTTGGTGGACTGGTCTTAGTTCACTAAAGCTAAAAGGCTGTTTAAGAACCAAGTGGTGCGTAAAGCCAGCTTCTTACAACACAAATAAAGTAGCAAACAAAAATATCTATATTGAATGACAGTTCAAACAGCAAGGAAATGCATAGCGATAAAAATATAGTAAAAAAAAGGTTAGGGATCTTCGAATCAATGAGAGGCATTTTATTAATTTTCTTTGGTTATGATTACAGTGCTCACTAAGACGTGATACAAGGTTCAACTAAGTTCAAAAATTATAGACTTTGATAGCTATTCAAGCTTCCAAGACTTGCAAAGTTTGAATTTTTTGAATCCAAGTATGTGCTATAGTGGTTGTCTTTGGGATACCGGGAGTAATTCCTTTGTTTTTCCTTAAGCTTTATAGAGTTCTTTCTATGGCTCTATATCTTTTTTAAGAATCCAGAAAAATGGCTATGAATGCCTGAATAAAAAATCAATGAATCAAAATCTAAATGCCCCTCAGTATGGATTTCCCCCTTCTTTTATAGCGCAGCTCTAGGGTTTCGGGGTACTAGTAATTTCTCCTTTTTGCCCCTCAGAGTTCGTGCTGTGTTAGTTTGCTCAAGGGCTGGTCATTTCCCTTTTTCTTATAACTTCTTCCTTTTGGTGCGACCAAGCTGAAAGCCACTAGCTGATTTTCCATTTCAAGGTCCCCTCTGTTTGTTGATCTTTAGCTATTTGGCCCTTTCTTTCATCTTTCTAGCTTTTGGTTGCACTCTATCCTTGTCATTTTCCCCAAATAGTTGGAATCTTTTACTGTTGGGTTGAAAGCTCCTTCCAGTTACCTCTTTTTATGGTTTTCTCATCCCTAGTTCCTTGAGGCACAGCTCCTGCATTCATGAATGTTTTACTTTGTACTTTCTGATCCCACCGTATATCTGCACATATGAGACCTGTATGCTCTTTGTCTTTTATCCCTCTTTTGAACCTGCTTCAATCTTACTTAGACCGTGTTGTGTGTCCCAAGGATCTTCGGACTCTGGTGACTTTGGGGATCCCGGCCCAACTCTTCTTATTAGGCTCCTTTTGGTTTATTGAACCTGGCCGGATGGGCCTTTCTCTTACTTCACGTATTTTAAAGTCTGTTCTTCCATGGGTCTTTGGATTCCAATTCTTTGGACCTCTCATCCTTTTCTTCTTTCTTTTTCTCTTTTCTTCATTACGTGAGCCCAGCCTTTATTTATTTTTTATTTTTTTTTCTCTAGCTTCATTTTCATGAAATTAGTCCAATGTGCTATTTCTTTGGGCCTTAGACTGTGATCAATTTTGAACCTCAAAACTTGGTTAAATACTTCAAGGTTTTAATTGAATCTGACATACAGTGTTTAAGTGAATTATGAATCCTAGTTCACTTTTATGTTGGTATTTATGACATGCCTTAAGAAAAGTGAATCTTTAAAAAGGTATACATAAGCATATAAGTTAAAATCAAATTAAAAAAATAAAAAAATCTAAACGAAACAAATATACTTCGCTAATTTGCCATATTTATTTTGCTTATGTACATTTCTTTTTAAATTTTATTAATTATAGTTATAATTATACTTTTGTCTCTCAATTATTTTTGAAGTCCAATAAAATAGTAAAAAAAAAAAAAAAGACAAAATATAGCTACAAAATTGGTTGTAGCCTTAATTTACAACCTTACTCAATATCTTTTTGTTTGAGTTGAATTTTGATAAATCCACCATTGGATTACATCTTCTTCTTATATTTTTCATGCTTGCAAAATTTTAAGAAACTTAAAAATCAATAGCTAGATCATTAATAAATTATTTAAATTGCACGTTTTTGTAGTTTAAAATTATGCATAATTTATAAGTTTATGAATTATATAACAAATAATATCCGATTCACACAAAATTTGACATGTGCATGTGTGAGTGCCTTTTTTCTCCCAACACTATTGCCTAAGGATCCTGGGCCGAATAAAATGTTCTTGGTGGACTGGGCTTGATTCACCGCAGCTAAAGGGCTGTTTAAGAATCAATTGGTGCACAAAACAAGCCTCCTACAATACAAATAGCCAACAAACAAGTATATCCGTATTGAATTACATTTTAACAATAAAGGTATACACAAGAAATGAAATATGATGCAAGAACAAGTTAGAGATCCCCTAAGATGAGGTGTATTTTATTAATTTCCCTTAGTTGTGATTATAGCGCTCACTAAGACGTGGTGCAAGGTTCAGCTGAGTTAAAAAATTACAGACTTTAATAGCTATTCAAGCTTCAAAGGCTTACAAAGTTTGAATTCATTGAATCTGAGCATGTACTATAGCGGCTGCCTCTAGGATACCGGGAACGGTTCCTCTGTTTTCTCTTAAGTTTACAGAGCCTCTTTCTATAATTTTATGAGACTTTGGGTTGTGAATGCTTCAAATGATCTAATCGTAAATGAATTCTCTATCCCTTCGTCTTAATCCTTCTCTGTAGCATGGACCCCTTCCTCCTTTTATAGCACAACTTCGGGCTCTGGGGGTATTAACGATTTCTCTCTTTTGCCCTTTAGAGCTCATGTCGTGCCAGGTTGCTCAGGGTCATGTCTTTTCCCTTTTTCTTCATAGTTTCTTGCTTTTTGATCCAACCAAGTGAAAGTCCCTTAGCTAGTTTTCTATTTCTAGATTTCTCTGTTGGCTGGTCTGAAGCTTTTGGCTTTTTCTTTTCAGGGCTCCAGCCCTTTTTTAGTTGTACTCTTCCTTGTCACTTTCTCTAAATGGTTAGGACCAGGCTCCTGTGCGTACCTCCTGGCTCTACTGCATGTCTGAAGCATGAGACCCGCATGCCATTTGTCTTTTATCTCTCTTTGAATTTGCTTTAATCTCACTTCGCGCGTCCAGGGATCTCTTGACTTTGAGAGCTTCCAAGATCCTGACCCAGTTCTTCTTTCTGGGCTTTCTTTGGTTCACTGGTTCCATTCCTCTGGGCTTCTTCCCCTTCCTTTCTTTCTTTTTTCTTTTCTTTATTTGTAAGAGCCTAGCCTTTCCAGTTTTATTATTCATTTATTTTTTGTGTGAAATGGGCCCAACGTTTTTTTACTTCTTTGGGCCTTAGTTTGTGGCCATTTAATTTTGAACCTCAACATTTAGCCCCCCGAGCTCATGGGTTGCCTGCAGCCTATGCGTGAGTTTTTTCTACAGGATCTCTTTTGTTTTTTTTTTTTAGTCGGGGATCTCTTCCTGGTCCCTTCACTTTTTTTTTTTTTTTTTTTTTTTTGTAACTCCTTTTTAAATGGGACACGGCAGTTGAAGTCTCAAAAAATAACTTCCACCACCTACTTTTACGTTTCCCATAACACTTATAAATAACTACTAATAACTTCTCCCTTTTTAAATTTAATTCCTGGCAACTGGTGCATCTTTCCACATATTGTTTCTTCTATCTGCTTTCATTTCTTCATTCTGCCCCTTTCACATTATCTTTTTCTTTGTCTGCCTGAATCTTCTGTTCTTAGCCTCTTTTCTTTCGATTAGTCTTGCTGATACCTGCTTTCTTCTTTCAAGATACCCATTTGCTTCAATGGCCTCTTCCTCTTCTCGGAAAAGAAAGGAGCGTGCCCCTAGTCCCTTCGAAGGTGAGAGTTCCTCTAGTTCTACGCAAGATGAGTCTGTCGTTGGGCGCCCTACTTTTCCTTTGCGAGACCCTTGGTATACTCCTAGCTTATTCTTCCCTCAGGTGTCCCATGGTGAGACCCTTCCATCCCCTTATACTCTGGTCAAGCGGGTTTTGTTGGTTTTACACAAGTTCGAGACTCTAGGGAGATTTTTGATCTCTAGATCAAGCGAGGACTTCGAGAGGTGGTCCCTATCTTTTTTGATTTTGTTGCTGGCAAGATCTAAGGCTAGCCCATTTGGGTGGATAAAGAACTTTCTAACGAGGAGTTCGTGGGTCGCTTGGAGCGTGTTGGTGTCCTGAAGGCAGTGGCTATTTCCAAGAATCTTGAGGGTTTCAGAGATGCCAAAGGCCTTAGGCATTTGGTGCGCCGTTGGTCTCCTTCTTTGCATACTTTCTCTTTTTCTGTTGGTGAACTAACTGTTACCTTGGAGGACATAGTCAACAATTTTCTTCTTCCGGTGCTTGGGGATGAAAACCCCTTTGATATTAATCTTTCTAACGAGGATCTCAAGGTGGAAGAGAAATTATTTGCTCACTTTGGTGGACGTACTACTTCTTTTGGTGGGAAACCGGCCAGGATGGGTAGGTGGGTTATGAGTCTTTCACGCGAGAAGGATAAGGAGGTCAAGCGTGCTGGGTTCCTTGCTTTCTGGCTTAGCAAGTTTCTGTTCAGTGAGTTCCCCAGGTATGGAATCAAATCCTCTCTTTTCCCTTTGGCGATTAAGTTGGCTCAGGGTGCTCAATATCCTCTAGCCCCCATGTTTTTGGGCTATGTCTATTCTCAGTTGGATCAGCTTCATGGAGACGAAGCTGAAGGTGATTCCTGTTATGTTATTACTTCTTCTCTTTATTGCGCCATTCTCCAGGTATTTATGTGGGATCGTTTATCAGTTATTTTAGCAAGATGTAGGAATTTAAAGTTTGTAAAAGATAAGTTTCAGGGATCCCCTAACGTGGTTAAAGGGCTTTGTGGCAGCTCGACTGACAGCCACCTTATTATTTTTCATTGGCTGAGTCTGAAAGGTGGTAGCCTTAACTTGGTTGAATTATTTGATCAAGCAGGCCATTTGCATTGGCGGTCTCCCCGGGAGTTTGGCCACGGTTTTGTTTGTGATTCTGTGTTATCTCCTTTTCTGACTTCTATAGGGAATACTTTCGATTTACGTCACGGTGATGAAGGTAGTTCGGCCTATTTGGCTTGTATTAATTCCTCTTGGCTTCCTGTGCTTTCCTCGAATGGACCATGGTACACCTATTACTCGGCACATCGAGTACTTCAGCAATTTGGCTTTGATCAAGATATTCCCCCTGTGTTTAATGATGTAGTCCATCTCTTCCTTCCTTGGATCCTTTTATGAGACTTCAGACCTCCTCTTATTGGTCACACAAGAGTCCTCAGTTTGTAGTGCCCAACTTCCAGAGAGGAGTTTTTGCCTCCAATGGTTATGCTGGTTATTAGAGGAGGGTGCAAAAGTCTTTTGTTGATTATGCTAGTTCTAACATAATTGGGCGAGTCCCCAACCCTGGCATTTCTTCTGCTCCAACATCTAACAAGCGTCTGTCTCTGCCTACTGCTGGTGTTGTTTCTACTGCTGTAAGTAGCAAAACTGGTTTCGTAGAATGGCATGGTTCCAGGGAAGGTTGGGCGACTTATGCGCAGGATTTCCCAGAGACTTAGGTAGGGTGTGACCTTATTGTTGGTGCTTCTGCTGGGGTACCAATTAAGAAGGGTGCAGTAAAGACCATAAGTGCTAGTACTCCCATTGGCATGAGTAAAGGAATAATGATTAAGTAAGAAAAATTGAAAGAAGCAATGGCTGAAGAGAGTGTAGAGGATGTTGGCCCCAAGACAAAGAAGAAGAAAATGGGGAAATCCAAGAAACAGTTGGTGCTTGTTAAGGAGAAGGAAGTCGAGCAACCTTTAGCTATAAGGGGCCAGGTGAAGACTAAGGTAGAGTCTTCTTTTCCCCAGGCTCCTGTGAGTCCTTCAGTTTATGGTTCCTTGGGACCCTTTGGACGCACTCATAGTAAACAACAGAGACCTGGAGACCCTGTTGAGAGAGAGAGAAGGGCAAGGCCTCTTTTCTTCTTTTCTCTTTTAGGTTGCAGTTTTGTTGTTTCTTTCCTCCTCTTTTCTTTTTTGAACTAATGAGTAATTTGTCCTTTCTGTAGTCCAAGCGCAAGTTAGATCTCAGGAAGGATAGAAGCTAATCCTCTGGTGAAGATGTGGTATGGCTTCCCTTTATCTATGTCTTCTGTTGCTTGCTTTTATTCATTTTACAAGTGCTGTGTATCCGTGCTGCCCTGTTGTTCATGCCCTCCCCCTTTTTTTGTTCCTCCTTCTTTTCCTTCTTTAGGTGGAGGTTTCTCCCCCCGTGGTTGGCGAGACTTTAGAGGAAGAAGTGGCTCTAGTTGCCCCTCAGAATGTGGGAGAGGACGCTCCCAGTGGTTGCATAGCTGGGGAGATTGGGCAACCAATGCAGGATGTCTAGGCTGCCCAAGATCTTGAGGCTCGCAAGCTTCCCACATCCACAGGTTCTCAATTTGAACAAATTTCTAGTCCTGTTAAGACTGTGTTACCTCAGACCGAGATAGGTATAGGAACTTTGGGAGGCGCACCATCATTCGGGCAAACAAGTGAGCCCTTATACTAATTTTTTTTTTCTGAGTCCTTTCTTTCTCTTTTTTTTTTTTTTTTTTTTTTTTCTTTTCTCCTTCTAGGCCAAGGCACTGCGAGATCTATCTTTGGTGCTGCTTCTTCATTGGAATCGAAGGATTCTGAAGGTGGGTGTTGATTGCCCTTACTACATTCCTTCTCCCTATCTTCCTTTCTCTTGTATCTTTGTTATAGCAAAGCCCCCTATATCCCTGCCTTCTTTTAGCCATTTTGCTAAGGCTTTCTCAACTTTTCTTCAACTTGCCATGTGTTTTTTCTCAGAGTCCTTCCAGAAGTCAAAGGAGCAAGATGAGGAAATTCCGCCCCAAGAAGTCGATACTGGTTTCTCCTTTGCCCTCTTTTGTTCTTTATTTTATTTTATTTCTTTTTAAGAAGAAGCTAAGTCTGTCCCCCCCCCCCTTCCCTCTCCCTTTTTTTTTTTTTTGCAGGAGTTGATACTGGTGTAAAAAATCCTGAACTTGTGGTTCCTGAGGAGGTTGTAGGATCTGCTCAGGTTGCTGGCCCTTATTCTGTTCAAAGGGTTGAAGGTTCCTCTGTGTCTCTAAGCAGTAATGCAACAATAGGGGAGGCTCCAGAGATGGTAGTTTTAGATCCTGTTTCAAGGCTTTCTACCTTTTTGGCTCGCTTTGATCTTTTAGAGTTCAACAACCTCCCTGCCAGTCACTTTTGCCACTTCAAGCCTTCTTATGGCAGCTTCTTGCGGTTCTCTGTGCCTGTGGAAGGCCTGCCATTGCTAGAAGGGCTATTTAAAAGTTATGGGGATTTTACCGTCGGTTTCAGAGGAGGAGTTTTCTTGTGGAATATTTTTATGGAGCTGCTGTGCGCCGTGTTGATTTCCTTGGGGGATTCTTCGCTGGACTTTCTTTCTGAGGAAAAACTTTTGGAATGGAGGGGAGTGGTTCAGGATCTCTTGGAAGCCAAGTTCAACCTGTCCTTTCTGCTGGAGTATTTGCGATCTTTGGCTCAAGTGCTATTCCAGAGGCAAGCTTCCAAGAATATTGATGCTGAGATTGCTGCTACTAAGGAAGCTTTAGCCCAGGCTCACAAGACTTTGCAAGATTTGAAGATCAAAAGGCAAAGGGTTCTTTCTTCCCTGGCTGTCCCTGCCCTCTCCTCAGACGACTCCTTGTTGGTTGGCCTTATCTCTTAGTTTTTCTACTTCTTTTTTTTTTTAGCTGGTTCGGATGAACAATTTGGGGTTGTATAAGTTTTCTTTGTTTGCGCATTGCTTCTGGCTTTTTAGACCTGTACTTGTGCCTTGAGATTGCTTTCGTGTAGTTGTTCTTCAGGATTTCTTCTAAGTATTTGTGTTTCAAAATTGCTTCTAATTTCGTTTTGATGGCATGTGGATCTTTTCTTTTTTTTTTTCTTTTTTTCTTTTTTTTTTTCTTTTGTCATCTTCTCTTTTTTTTTTTTTTTTTGTATGAGTCCTGGTCCATAATTCCCACAAGCTTTTTGCTGCAAGTTATAACTAGGTACCCATCCTTTTTCTTTTTTTTTTTGATTGCACGAGTACTGAGCTAGGTACATTGGGCGATATATATATATATATATTTTGCCCCAACTCATGAACTTGGCAGGTTTTCTTTTATTATCAAGTACTAGGCTAGGTATCCTCAGTATACGCATGAGATCCTAGGCCATGTATTTGAGACTTAACTGTTTTGTAGTTTACCTGTGGGGTGATCTTGGGCTCTGTATCAAAAAGATTTCCCCAAGTATCCTCCTTTTTCTTCTTGTTTGCGCAAGTACTGAGTTAGGTACATTCTGGTGATATTTTTTTTTTGTCCCAGCTCATGAACTTGGTAAGTTTTTTTTTTTTCTTTATCAAGTACTGGGCTAGGTATCCTCAGTACATGCCTGAGGTCTTAGACCATGTATTTGAAACTTCACTATTTTGTAGTTATCTGTGGGGTGATCCTAGGTCACGCATCAAAAGATTTCCCTAGGTATCCTCCCCTGACTCCATCCATGTTAGGACTTTTGTACTACTTAAGATTTAATAGCTGAGAAATAAGAAGAAACTTCATTGAATTTAAAACATAAATGTCATTCAAGGAATACAGCAAATCTAACAAAGATAGTAAGGATCATAGAGTGTCCTTCTACCACTAGTTCTTGAACAAAATTTCTTAAATGATAATATAAAAGAAAGAAACACTTAGCAGGTTGGAGAGTCTAGCAGAAAGGATTCCAATGTACTGAGACCTCTCCCTTCTCATGCGTAGTATTGTTTTAGCCATTTCCCATTTATGGGTTCTGTCAGGATTGTCCCATCTTCTTTTGTAAGGTAGTAATAGCCACTATCATGGGCCTTCCTGATGATGTAGGGTCCTTCCCACTTTGGGGCAAACTTGCAGGGTCTCGGTAGGTTTCTTCTTACACGCTCTGCTGTCCTCAGTACCAGCTGCCCTTGAGTGAAAGTTCTTGGGCGTACTGCTTGTGCATATGCTCTAGTCATTCTTTGCTGGTACCTCTGGCTTCTTCTCTTGGCTAACTCCCTTTCTTCCTCTACCCCTTCTAGATCTGCTATTCTCTTTTCAATGTTTGTGTCCTCGGTGTCCTCCTGACTTTCTTTAAGTACTACTCTTGGTGTGGGGACAAGTAATTCTACTAGGCTGATGGCTTCTGTCCCATAAACCAGGGAGAATGGTGAGAATCCCGTGGCTGTCTTCACGGAACTCCTGCATGCCTAAAGTACATCTGCCAGGTGGTCACTCCATTTCCCTCCATACTCTTGCTTCATTTTTTTAAGGATCTTCAATATTACCCTATTAGTGGCCTCTGTCTGGCCATTTCCTTGTGGGTAGTACGGTGTAGACCTTCCATGCTTGATGTTGTAAGTCTCAGTTAACCCTTTCATGTCTTTATTTATGAATGGGGTTCCATTGTCACTAATTAACCTCCTGGGGATCCCAAACCTTGTAATGATATGTCCCCGAATGAAGTTTGCTACAGCTGCTCTAGTGGCCTTTTTCAAAGAGATGACCTCTACCCATTTTGTAAAGTACTTAGTGGCTGCCAAGATCCATATGTAGCCACTAGATGGAGGATTTATAGGCCCTATGAGATCAAGCCTCCAAGTGTGGAAAGGCCATGGGTTGTCATATCCTGTAACGTATTTGGGTGAGTATGGATTGCATCTCCTAGAACTTGACATGCGTGGCAAGTTTTGACTATCTCCTGGGAGTCCTTTTTCATTGTTGGCCAGTAGTACCCCAATAGTAGTAATTGTTT